>CM063706.1:4860239-5257739 GCA_032441835.1 Slavum lentiscoides | reverse complement strand
TCTGCTTGTGGCATAGTCATAGTGTTTTCTTTGTATTATAGTATGTTCAGTGTTGCTGTGTACACGTCTGTTTACTATCCTAATACGTTAAAATATATTCGCTTTTTAAAAACCTAGTGTTTCGTATATTGAATATTTTTTTTTTTACATTAAAATGTCGTTTAAAGATAAAGATCTACACAGTTGTGAGGTAACGGATAATTAGAGTTCAACCGAAAACCCACAATGGTCGACTTTCGTTTTCGGTTACGGTCGCCAACCCGTGGCCGAGGTCTGAAGACCGGAGCGCACGGGATTTTTTTTTTAAAAATGAATAACGAAATAATTATAATAATATTAATATAATGATATAATGAAAAAAAAAAAAAATAAAATATTAATAGAAAATTTTATAGAAACATAAACAAAATAAAATAAATTAAAGAATATTTTTTTACTATTATTGCCGGCCACGATTTAAATATTTATTATTATCGATTTGTACATTATAATACGAGTATATATATATATTACTCATGTGTGCGGATGCACACATCCGACGATTGCATCCTTCTCGTTCACCCGATCACGGGCAGCAGATGATGGTTGTCTACTCCATGTTTCGTTTAATACATTTTATTGGAGACATTATATATGATTTTATAAAAAAATATTGACGAGAAGAAAAAGACGCGACGTTTTCAACGTTCATTATTGGAATGAACCCAATTATAAAATTTACCGTGGCCGTTAACATAAGTATTTTAAATATATTAATATATATCACGATAACAACACTCGCGTGTTATATAATATAATTATAATAATAATAATAGCAACAATACCGCCCAACCGCATTAACCAATGGATACACATATATTATACCTCCGTTACGTCACAGAAACCCCCCAAACAAATCGACGGTTAAAAAAAATGAAAACGGAGATTTGTTTCTCAGAATAGTAACGGAGATAGAAAAAAAATTAACATAACATGCAATTACAACTATAGTTTACTTATCTAAAGACATGTTTTTCCATCATGCAAATAAGGGCGTAACATTGTGACATTAAAAGTACCACGAACTACGTTGGTTTCTGGCTCGCCCACCACATACGCATTGTGATTCTTTACTCGAAGAACGGTGTAAGGACCCTCATAAAGAAGAAAAAATTTATTGATCGCCTTGTCTACAGCGGAACTCAAGTGATGGGTTCTCACCAGTACCTGGTCACCAATTTTATACGAAACTGGTTTTAGTTTTCGCTCATGCCGAGCACGGCGGGCCAACGCACGAGATAGTTGAATCTCCCGGGCTATGGTGATTTTCTTTCCGGGATCAAATACTGAACCTGGAGGGAAAGAAACTAGTGATCGCAGAGGATTATCTTGTGCCTCGCGCAAGAAGAGTTCTCGTGGAGTCGATCCTGTTGACTCATGAACAGTATTATTTAGTACCCATTCGATATAAGGAACATATGTTGGCCACTCAGCATGATGTTCCGAACAATAGGTACGAAATAAACGACCTAGTTCCCTCATTACACGTTCAGCAGGATTTGATTGTGGATGGTAGACTGACGTAAACGTGGGTGGTATTCCTAAAGCAGCGAGACGACTTTGCCAGAGTTTACTACTAAATTGCACACCATGGTCGGATACTACAACTTTGGGTTTCCCATACGCCGCAATATAGTGGTTTATAAAACGGTTAGTGGTGGCGACTGCCGTTGCTTTTTTTAACGTATATAATTTCACAAATCGAGTAAAATTGTCGAGTACCACGAAAATATAAGAAACACCGTTCCACCCGGACGGTAGAGGTCCATACAGATCCACTAACACCTTGTCCAATGGTGCTGTTGACAGTACACTTTGCCTCAATCCATCTGCACGGACTGTAAGGTGTTTTGTTCGCTGACATAGATCACACTGGGACACGACGAAACGAACTCGTCTATGTAAATTTGGAAAACAGCAAATTTCTTTGAGCGCTAACGCGCACTTGCGCGCTCCACATGTCCATAGTATTCATGGATAGATCTTATCAAAGCCAATTCATGAATACTGGGAATACACACTAACCAATGCTCACTACTAGGGTACCGCCGAAAAAATAAAATACCCTCATGAATTTGATAATACGAGTGTAACGAACTTTCAGATGATGCCTCCAACTTCATAAATACTACTGACAAACGTGGATCGGTATACTGATCATGGTGTAGGTCTTTAAAACGGTCAATAAGTTGAGGTGGAAGTTCCGGTGGAACAAGTATTTTTATACGAAGAATAGATGGCATTATATCGGGTGGAACTTCATCTCGGCCAACTGGATGCCTAGACAATGCATCTATAATATTATCCTGACCAGGACAGTACTCAATATGCAGATCGTATTCTTGCAATAAAAGTGTCCATCTAGTTAGGCGAGCATTTCGGAGACGACATCGGTATAAAAACACGAGAGCTTGATGATCGGTGTACACGTTAATTTTAAATCCAAGTATAAACGTTCTAAATTTCTGACAAGCAAAAACAATAGACAATAATTCAAGTTCTGTAACAGAATAGTTTCTTTCCGGAACGTTTAAAACTCTACTGGCAAATGCGATGGTATGACGGATACCATTTATAACTTGAAAAAGTTCAGCACCGAGACCGATTTTTGAAGCATCAGTCTGAATACAAAATGGTTCAGAAAAATCTGGATGTGACAAAACTTTACTGCCAAGAGTCGATTTAACCAGGTCAAATTGCTTACGATTTTCCTCATTAAAGGACCACGATTTATTTTTCAAAAGATCCGTTAACGGGGCCATTAACGACGCATGATGGTCCGAAAACTTCCTATAGAAATTACAAAAACCGATGAAAGACTGGAGTTCTTTTCTGTTACGTGGGTATGGGTATGAAGTTACCGCGTCGATTTTCGACGGATCCATACTAATAGTAGAGGGCGTCACTATATGACCCAAAAACTTAATCTCAGAACGCAAAAATTTACATTTGGAAAACCTTAGTGTCATTCCAGCACGCTGTATCCGCTCAAATAAATCACGAAGGATCACCAAATGAGAGTTAAATGAACTGCTTGTGATTAATACATCGTCTACATACACGTGAATGTCATCGTTTTGATGGAAAGAAGGAAATGATGAAGAATCGAGAACAGCATCTAATCCCTGGCCAAAAGCAGTATTGGACACATTTAACCCAAAGGGTAGTCTAGTAAAAGAATATGTCCGACCCTCATGCACAAAAGATACATATTTTCGTACAGATGGGTGTAGTGGAATTTGCCAATACCCTGATGAAAAATCAAGACTTGAAAAAAATCTTTTTCCATGAAACCGGGCTAAGATTTCGTCCAACGGTGGAGATGTATCACGAGTTGGTAAAATAATTTGGTTGATTCGTCTTGCGTCTAAGCATAGACGGACAGAACCATCTGACTTTTTGACACAAATTATTGGACTGGTGTATGGTGATGAGCTTCTCTCAATCACCCCCCACTCTAACATGCGGTTTATCTCCCTTAACACCGCTGGCCGTTGAGAGAAAGGGATCGGGTACGGTCGGACCTTAAATGGCTCGTCCTTGATTAGGTCAAATTTACAAGTGTATAGAGAGTTACATCCGGGACGGTTACTAAAAACAGAGTGAAATTCACGCAATAAACAAAGTAATTGATTTTGGTTCTCAGACGAAATTGATAACCCTCTCACGTGATTTACTATATTCTCAAATGGTTCTAAATCGTTGCTGACAATAGATAACGCAGATATATTCACATTGACTTCAGAAGCGATAGGTTTGTATGTATGTTCAATCACTGACTGTAAGGCGTGACGTTTATGCTCATAACTAATGTTGCAAACCATTTCGCAACGTTCATGGATACGAAGAGATGATAATACATTGAATGATCTTTCGGATTCGGAAATTTGGCGAAAAGAACATGTCAGATTCCATTGAGGAAAACGTACAAGATTTGATTTGTAATCTAGGATGACGCTATTTTGAGAAAGCCAGTCATCTCCAAGAATAATTGGGGTTGCTAAGTTGGGTATTACCAAAAAAAGACAATCAACTTGTTGCTCATTAATAAAAAATGGAATCAGTACTTGGGTAGTCACTTTCTTACTCCTAGCACGTAGAGCCGTTGACACGGTGACACCATGTACCGGTAATCTGGTTAACTTTTCACATGCACCATGATTTTGTAAAAGTGTGGTGAACATGTCTTCGGACATTGCAGAGCATGTTGCACCTGAATCCAGTAAGGCAGAAAACGTTTGATTGAATATACGAATTTTTAATTCAGGACGATTTTTAAACATTATTGGTGAACAAGGCTTGATGGCAACAAATGTAGAAGTAAAGGGGTTTACGGCAGGTGCCCTTACTGCCGTTCCCCTTCCTCGTTTTCCGACACATTAAGTTGATGTACCCGTTGATCTTGAGGTG
Source organism: Slavum lentiscoides (assembly GCA_032441835.1). NCBI lineage: Eukaryota > Metazoa > Arthropoda > Insecta > Hemiptera > Aphididae > Slavum > Slavum lentiscoides. The sequence goes on along the minus strand of CM063706.1, from coordinate 5,253,290 downwards.
AGGGTACACGTAATTGACCTCGAGAATTATCTTGATTATTTGTACGGTCCTCATCACGACGATTATTAAAATTACAATTATCATCACGACGACGATTAAAGTTGCGATTATCTTCACGGCGATTATTAAAATTGCGATTATCATTACGACGATTATTAAAGTTACGAATGTCCTCACGATGATTATTAAAATTACGATTATCCTCACGACGATTGTTAAAATTACGATTATCTTCTGACCGAACGTCATGCGCTGGCGCAGACTCATCAAATTCCGTTAAGATTGATAGTAGTTCATTGGTAGTGTTCGGGCCCCGTCCACGTAAAGCCACACTAATGGATGCTGGGAAATGCTGAATAATAATTGAGACTAAATCTCGTTGATCGAACGGGGGAGACAAATATTTTGCACTGGCGATCCACTTCATAGCATGAGTGGTTAAACCAGTATAGCGATTATATGAAAATGGTTTTAAAACATCATTGCGTGCCTTACGCTGAGTCGCATCCGACCAGAACCGTTGACGAAACAAAATACAAAACTCATGATACGTTTGAGGAGTCGGAATTAATGATTCAAACCATATTCTGGCATCACCTATCAATCTTCGTTGAGCAGAAATTAATTGTTGTGTTGACGACATGGGTGTATTTTCAAAGAAAGCATTCAACTGACAGATAAAACTTTCAGGGTGTAGCACATGTATTTGCCCTGAGAATTCAGAAACAGCTTCATGGAGACGCTCTGAGGACCCATAAGAAATAGACCGGAATGGTTCAGAAACTGAAATATTATTAACACGATTTATAGAATTGGACATAAAGACTGGGTCCGATGCGGATTGGCCAAAACCGATTGACGAAACGTTAGGTTGAACTGTTGATGAATGTATGGATGTAGTTACCGGAATAGAAGAAATATTACCAAATGTTGGAACCACAGTTGGATCTTTTACTTGAATTAAGTTGAGACACATATCTTTAATCTTATTTTCTAAAACATTAAAACGATTCGAGACTTCAGTATTGAGGGTATGTTGTGTTGACATCTGGTCTCTAAGCGATGCAATATCATCCTCATTTTTCGTTACTCTGACGTCTATATTTTGCCAACGCTGCAAACATTGTTCGAAATGATTCTGTGTTTTTTTACCCTCCTCTTGAACGGTTTTCAGCATCTTCGTTTCAATTTGGTGAAGTTTAGCGTTACCCTCGGCCTGCATGTTTTTTAGTGTCGCTTCATTTTTTAAAAACATGTTATGTATCAATGCAAATTGATCATCAGTCGGACGTGTAGGGCCACTACTCGGGGACGAAGTAGTGTTAGACGTAGCTACAAGTGTAGGAACAAGATTCGATGACACGGTCGTAGTGGTACTGGACGTACTAGTGGCACACGATGTAGTGGTCGACATAGTCCTACCTTTTTTATCAGACTTTTCAATTTCGCTTCGTAAGTAATCTGGCGGACGAGTTGCACGTTTACCTGCACTCTCCATCCAGAGTGAGAAAAAGCAAATTAGAGAAGAAAAGAAGAAAGAAAAAAAATAAAATAAAATAAAATAAAATATAGTAATAAACAAATTAAACCTATATCAAAACAATTCAAAGAAATTTCGAAGACAAGGACAAAACAAGATTATAAAAAAAAATAACCAAAATACTATTAGATTTTATAACAAAATATCCACTACCCGTGATGATGTGAAGAAAGGATGCGATGCGAATTGTAACAAGTACATGAGTAATATATATATATATATATTATGGACCGGCAATCGTTGAAGAAAAAAAAATTTTTTTTTTTTTTTTTAGGAAAATTAATTGGAAAATAACAAATAGATACGTATGTTGAAGACTAAATAACGACACAAATCACCCAGAACAACAAGAACTACCCCCTAGACTTCTCAGTAAATTAGCAGGAGACGTAAAATCATTTGCATGATTCATTCTAACACAATAGGTTAGAGAGACGAAATTCAACAATTTACTAAAATTATCGCGAACCTCGGTAATATTTACAAACTTCACTTAACTAAAACATGCATGGGTAGACGGGCCTAACAGGGAAATAGGCATTTGTCATGCACATAAAACAAAATTTATTTATGAAATACTAAATTTTCATTGAGTGTATTCGTGACAATGTTATTATACTCGTATTATACAAAATCTAATTGATTATTATCTCTACTATTATTTATGATTTTTTTTTTTTTTCGAAAATTATTATTAAATTAAGCAGTAGCTGAGACTGTAATATTACAAAAAAATAAAAAACATTTCTATTTTCGCCGTTGAATCACAGTTGATGTAGTCGACCGGAATACACATCGGAACGCTATTCAAAAAAACTTGATCAAGGCGAATAGAACGAGAACATATTGTATATATATATATATGGATGGCACCTTATAGAATACTGATGAACATCATAGTTTGGGACGAGTCGAGCAATGTAATATGTAATATATTACTCGTATAAGTATATGAGAATATGGAAATTTTTTTTTTTTTTTTTTAATAGATGAAAAAAAAAATTTAACAATTAACGTCACGAATACACGAAAAGAAGAAAAAATATTTATATGTATATATTATTAAATTTACTATTTTAAAATTCGATATGTTCATCGATTTATCAAAAAAAAAATTACGGACAGATTATTTTGGTATACAGGTCTACACACACACGCTCACACCAATACCTTAAAATTACATAAAACTACGGTCGAGTGGCAGGCATTCGCGGGTCAGCTGATTTTGAGTTGGCGCAGTCGATAACACCAGCAAGTGAAAATCCGATAACAGCCATCCCAGCGCTTGACTGCGACGATCGTGTGTAGGCAGCAAAATACACCGACAACATTAACCACTCCCCTCCGCGTCATCGTACGAGCGCTTCACCACGACGTACGTAAACATACGAAACAACGTAATATTCTAAAACAGACTTTAGGACAGTATTTCGATTCGTTTTATACTCTTTGACCGGTCGTAAAATTATTATTCCTTTAATTTATCTATAGATATATATTTACTGTATTATCGTACAACATTCGTAATATTAAAATACATTACTGTGGAAATTTCTCTGCGTGTATTATTACAATATAAATCATTTATATTATTATAATTATTATTAAATCAAAACAATATTATGTTCGTAAATAATATCATGAATTCATATACGTGTATAATATACATATTTATTTCGAAACTAATGTGAATTTTTAATTTTAATTTTTAATTTTTTAATTCATATTTTAATTTATTATTTGTCACAATTTACAAGCTTGAGGAACATAATGTCACGCTAGAGGCTATAAACATAGACACTGGTCACTTTCAGGCTTACAGGCGTAATGCCATTCCAGAGGCCAACAAATACTTGACAATATTTTACCTTACAGGCGCAATGCCATGCCATAGGATAAAATAACATCAACAAATAATAAAATAAAATAGATAATATAATAAAACAAATAATAAAACTAACAATAAAATTTCAAAATTATTATTAAACGAAATTGTGAGGTAACGGATAATTAGAGTTCAACCGAAAACCCACAATGGTCGACTTTCGTTTTCGGTTACGGTCGCCAACCCGTGGCCGAGGTCTGAAGACCGGAGCGCACGGGATTTTTTTAAAATGAATAACGAAATAATTATAATAATATTAATATAATGATATAATGAAAAAAAAAATAAAATATTAATAGAAAATTTTATAGAAACATAAACAAAATAAAATAAATTAAAGAATATTTTTTTACTATTATTGCCGGCCACGATTTAAATATTTATTATTATCGATTTGTACATTATAATACGAGTATATATATATATTACTCATGTGTGCGGATGCACACATCCGACGATTGCATCCTTCTCGTTCACCCGATCACGGGCAGCAGATGATGGTTGTCTACTCCATGTTTCGTTTAATACATTTTATTGGAGACATTATATATGATTTTATAAAAAAATATTGACGAGAAGAAAAAGACGCGACGTTTTCAACGTTCATTATTGGAATGAACCCAATTATAAAATTTACCGTGGCCGTTAACATAAGTATTTTAAATATATTAATATATATCACGATAACAACACTCGCGTGTTATATAATATAATTATAATAATAATAATAGTAACAATACCGCCCAACCGCATTAACCAATGGATACACATATATTATACCTCCGTTACGTCACACAGTCAAAGTAAAAAAATAGTGTATAGTGTTTATTTATTTTTTAAAAAACTATCGGAATCAAAAGAACTTGACGCCGATTTTTTTCGAAAAACACAAGACATTACTGCTGAGGCTTGCGGAATATCGAAACGCTCCATTCAGCGTATTTGCTCAGAAGTGAAGAAAATTGATGAATTACCTGAGACGGGCCCTTCTTTTTCATCTCCACGTAAATCATACAAGCGGGCAAAGTATGTCTCAGAGTTGGATGATTTCGACAGTGATGTGGTAAGGAGGACAGTCCATGAATTTTATGATAGGGGTAAGTATCCTACATCACAATTAATACTCAATGCCGTTAAGAGCAAAATTAATTACTCAGGAAGTCTGAGTTCAATTAAAAGACTCCTTAGGAATTTAAAATTTTCATACAAAAAATGTAGTGACGCTCGTAAATTTTTGATGGAGCGTAACGATATAGTTGCGCTCAGATGTAAATTTTTAAGACAAATTTGTACAATGCGCCAAAATAAAGATTCTCGACCCATTGTGTATCTGGATGAAACATGGGTGAACCAAAATCATTCGAGGAGCATTGCATGGCAACATGATGATATGGTGGGTCCGAAAATCCCTACTGGAAAAGGTGGACGTCTTATAGTTGTTCATGCAGGATGTGCCAAATATGGGTTCATTCAGAATTCAAAATTGGTTTTCCGTAGTAATACTGGCAATTCTACGGATTACCACAGCCAAATGAATTCTGAAGTATTCAAATCTTGGTTCACCCAAATGTTGAACAGCCTTGAAGAACCGTCAGTGATTGTTATGGATAATGCATCCTATCATTCAACCCTCATCGATAATTTTCCCAAAAGTCATACGCGAAAAGCAGATGTGCAGGCTTGGTTGACCAAAAAAAATGTCAATTTTTCACCATTGGAAAATCTAGCGGAACTTCGAATGAGAGTAAAAGCATTGATACCATTTGAAAAAAAATATGAATTGGATGTATTGGCATTGGAAATGGGCCACGAAGTAATTCGACTTCCACCGTACCATTGCCAATACAATCCAATTGAGCTTATATGGGCCCAGGTAAAAAATCAAGTGGCGAAAAATAACAAGACGTTTAAAATGGTTGATTTAGAAAAGTTGACTCACGAAGAACTGGATTCGGTTACTCAACATGATTGGGAGAAGTGTGTGAGACATGCCGAAGCATTGCAAGACCAAGACAATGAAAAAGAAATTATGAGGGACAGTATGTTGGAGCCAATCATTTTGACTTTGTTACCTGATGACAGCGATTGGGAGTCCAGTGACGATGAAGCAAATTCGGAATAATATTCAGAAATTCGCAATTATTACATATTATAATTATATTCAATTATTTAGTAATTTTTTTATTCTGCTATTATATTGTATTGTATGTGTTATTTTTGTTTTGTTATTAATATTAATTAATAAAAAATATAATACGATAAAACCTTCGAATTTTATTCGAATAGTAAATAATCAGATGGTAAAAAGCGTTGATACGAAATGTTGTGATTATAATTCACGATAAGTATTATCACTTTAATACAATTTGGAGGGAAAATAGTTCATTTTAAGGTTATTATAGGGAAAAAATTATATAATATATACAGGCGTATTTGAAAAAGCGCGGTAAATTATATTGTTGTTTGATAACCACTACAACAAATAATCCGCTTGGATCGTGGCGGTCAGCCGCCACTTTTCGTGAGCCGGACTATAGCAACATAACACAACGTCAATGGTTATCGGACTTGGCGACAGTAATTCCGGAATTCGACCCGGTATATGGTACACTTACGATCGACCAGTGGATTGATAAGGTAGAAGAATACGCAGTTTTATACGATTGGGATGATGTAGCAGTTCAACACTTCGCGTTATCGAAACTTACGGGAGTGGCCAAATTGTGGCGAGACAGCTTACCCAGATCAGAACGTACGTGGTTACAGTGGGTACCACTATTAAAAGAAAATTTTCCATCGACAAACGAAGATATTTTGCAAACTAAATTAGACGCTCAAAATTATATACGAAAACCGAATCAAAATATGATCGAATATTTTTACGAAAAATTATCAAAATGCAACCGTGCAAAAATGGATGAAAACGAAATAATACAGTGGATAGTGCGCGGAGTTGGAAACGATCGATACCGCGATTATTTAGGTCCTCTTTCTAATTATAAACGTCCAGCGGACCTTTTACCACATTTGATATCCGCCAGTACGTATATTCAAAGTACAAATATGAAAAATGGAAACACGCCGGGAATCGTTTTAAACGCAAATAAATCGAGTATAATTTGTTTTCGTTGCCGTTCTGCAGGACATACATCAAAAGAATGTACAAAAAAATCATCTGTGATTTGTTTTAGATGTTCTAAACCGGGACATAAATCGAATGAATGTCGTAACAAAAAACCTAACGGATCAAATCCAACAACGAATGTTGTGCCACAAACCAGTACCAATACAGTAGGAAACAAGCTGAAGAGACGAAACAGCAGCGACCAATACTACAATTGAATGGTACAGTGCCACAAAATAAATATTTCAAAAACGCAGTGATAAACGGTGAGTGCATACAAGCTTATATTGACATGGGAGCAGCGTGTATTGCGATGCGTAAATCCGAAGTGGATCGACTTGGTATCACTTACGACACTGACGCCTGCGACGAATTTGTTGGGTACGGATTCGGTAAAGTAAAGGCATTAGGCCGTTTCAAAACTACAATTATCATAGATCGTGTAAGTGCATACGTTCCAGTTAGTGTTGTTCCAGATGACGTCCAGGAGATTGCTCTTTTGGTTGGACATCCCTTTACTGAACAACCACACGTTATGATAATTAGTACGCCAAATGAATTACGAGTAGAAGAAATTATTCCAAAGGATGCGGTAAATCAAACGGACAAGACCCCAATGTGGGCAACCGAAGCACTAGTAATTCCCAAAAATCATGTCGGACATGTTTCTGTCATTACAAAATTTTCAGATAGTGACCTATGTATCGAAGGAAGAATACGTACAACTAAACAAATGGTACCACGATGCTTAGTCTCTACCGATGGAGAAGGACATGCGACAGTACCTATAGTAAATCTGTCTGAAGAGGACTTTAAAGTAAACAAAGGAGATACGGTGACCAGAGGACTTTTGTTTACCCAAGTAACATCCGAGAGTAACAAGTTCACTCGAGAAGTAAACGAAATACCAATCACAGCCGACGAAGTGATAACCGATCTAGCAGCCGATCAAGTCAAAAATGTGTTATTACATTTAAATGAATATAAAGATTTAGTAGCACGAAATCTATGACAAGTGGTTGTACTCATCTAACGGACATGAAGTTGGTATTAAAAGATGACCGACCAGTTGTGTACCGACCTTATCGGATTTCATACAAGGAACGCGAACAAGTACGAGGTATCATCGACGAGTTGAAAGAAGCGGATATTGTTGAGGACAGCGATTCACCATAATATGCCAACCCTATTCTTTTGGTGAAGAAGAAAAACGGAGATGTGCGAATGTGTGTGGACTACCGTGAGCTGAATAAAAAAACGGTGCCAGACAAATATCCATTACCACGAATTGACGATCAGTTGGACCGGTTACATGGTAATTCTTATTTTACCAGTTTAGATCTTTTTAGCGGTTATTATCAGGTACCTATAAAAGATTTAAATACAAGGGCACAAACTTCTTTTGTAACGCCTGATGGCCATTTTCAGTTTAAAAGAATGCCTTTCGGACCAACTAACTGCCCAGCAATTTTCTCACGCATGATAAATACCGCTTTAGGGAAACTTTTGTATTCAGTAGCTTTAGCATACCTGGATGATATTATAATCCCAAGTAAAAATGTGGAGGACGGTCTTGAAAAATTAAAATTAGTATTACAGGCATTGCGAGAAGCAGGATTGACAATAAAGTTAGAAAAATGTAGGTTTTTTATGAGAAAACTGGAATATTTAGGATTTGAAGTGAGTAAATTCGGTATAGAGCCGGGTAGACGAAATATAATGGCAGTAGAAAATTTTCCAGTACCTACTAATGTACGGACGGTTCGGGGATTTATCGGATTAGCTAGTTACTTCCGTAGATTTGTAAAAGGATTTGCGATAATTGCTCGACCCTTAACAGATTTATTATGTAAAAATGTACGGTTTGAATGGTCTAAAGAACAAGACAGAGCTTTTAAACGTTTAAAAGAGGCACTCGTAAATCGACCGATTCTAGCAATGTATGACCCAGAGGCGTATACAGAAGTGCATACAGACGCAAGTAATTGTGGTGTCGGAGCCGTATTAATGCAGAAAATAAACGATAAAATGCACCCAGTTAGCTACTATAGTCGAAAAACTACAAAAGACGAGGCAAAATACCATTCATACGAGTTGGAGGCTTTAGCAATAGTGTGCGTTAGAAAGATTTCGTGTATATTTAATCGGTATTCATTTTGTTATCAAAACGGACTGTAACAGCTTAAAACTTTTGTCAGATAAACGAGATTTAAATCCGAGAATTGGAAGGTGGTTCATGAAATTATCAGAATATAATTATACGATAGAATATGTGAGAGGCGATCGTAATTTAATAGCTGATGCGTTAAGTAGAAGTCCAATAGAGTCTGAAGAGTCTGTAGAAGTTGCTAGTTTAAACGTATTTGGTGTAAAAATATCAACCGACTGGGTTGCTGCTTTACAACACGATAGTGAAGAAGTAGCAGAGATTATTGCAAAAATAGAAATAAACGATATTACTGTAAAAAACAAATATGTTATCGAATCTGGGAGATTATACAGAGTAAAAGAAGGAAGATGGAGATTATTTTTACCAGTCGACCTTAGATATGATATAGTTAGTATAGCACACAGAGAATTATCTCATCTCGGTATCGATAAAACGTTGGCAAGAGTAAAAGAAAATTATTATTTTCCCAAAATGCGTGAATTTGTATCTAAGTACGTAAATAGGTGTGTAAATTGTATGTTTTATAAAATACCAAGGAAAGGAGAATTATACTGGCACCCTCTAGACAAAGGAAGTGAACCGTTTTCTGTTATACATCTTGATCACCTTGGGCCGTTTAAAATAACCGAAAGAGACAACAAATATATTCTTACAATAGTAGATGGATTTAGTAAATACGTTGTACTACGTGCTGTAAAAGACGTTTCAGCAATAGAAACCGTTTATTTCGTACGTGAGTTTATTTGTACATATGGGAAACCTGAACGTATTATTACAGACAGAGGTACTGCTTTTACAGCCGTTATATTCGAACAATTATGCAGAGAATTAAATATTATACACGTAAAAATCGCATCTAAAAGTCCTAGAAGTAATGGTCAAGTCGAAATAGTAAACGGTATAGTACTAAAATGTTTAGCAATTACAACCGAAGACCCTGATAATGAGGATTGGGATTTGAAGTTAATGGATGTACAGTGGGCTCTAAATAATAGTAAGCATCGAATTACTGGTTGTAAACCATTTAATGTTGTACACAGATATATAAGCGAAGGTATAGTGAATAATCCGTTGACTAGAGAAATCGAAAAATTAAATGAAAGTAAAGGTACAGGCATAACAAAGAAAGAAGTAGACCCTACAGAAGCTTTGCAAAAACGAAGAGACAAAGAAGTGGAAAAAATAAAAAGTAGAGAGAAAACTATAGAAAAATTTCAGAAGGGAGACTTAGTACTAATCAGATGGGACGCACCATCTACAGGGCAAAGTAGAAAATTAGAACCCAAATATAAGGGACCATACCAAATAACACGCGTTTTAAGATTTGATAGGTATGTTGTAACAGATATTGAAGGTGAACAACAAGGAAATAGACCGTTTAGTGGTGTAATAGGATTTGATCGATTGAAATTAATTAGAAGGGCCACTTAAAAAAAAAAAAAAAAATTGTACTTACATATTACTCTTAAAAACACAAAATTTAATTGATGTATAATTAAATATTATGTATTTTTTTTTTTTTTTTTTATTTAGAACTCTTAGTATATACTATTAAGAATATTATGTATTATTATTACGATTCTTTTAATTAATTGTTATTTACTTTTTTTTTTTTTTTCATTTATTTGTATGAGAAAAAAAAAAAGAATATTTATTACCTAGTTATTACACGAAATTTGTAAACATTCATCTATGTATTATTATATTGTTATAATTATTACCATTACATTTATTTTAATTATTGTATTAATATTTATTTTATTGTATTTATACTTATGTTGTATTAGCTATTATGATTAAAAAAAAAAAAAAAACGTATAATTATTTGTATCACGCGAAATATTGTCGGGACGTCAATACGTATCAGGAAGGCCGACTGTGGTAATATTTTATTGATTATATGATATTTTTATGATTACCGTATTACCGTTACCGTGTTAACGTTACCGTGGTCGTCGGTACTTACGATAACAGTACTGGCGACGACAACGCCGCTTTTCGATGATGTAATTTTTTTTTTCGTTCGTTTTGTCTTATACGCGCAGCCATCGCGAGCGGTTGTTCATTCCGTGTACACAAGTATTTTTTTTTCCCCCCTTGTGTAAAAATCGTGTTCAAAAATTAAACGCCGTTTAAGAAATAAAAAAATCGTTCTTTTCTTTTTCCTGTCATTTTTCTCGCGACTCACGATCAAACCTTGCCGTAGGCAAAAACGTCCACATGAATATCTCTTTGTTTTCTGAAAAATGAAATTTGAACAAATGTTTATCTTAAAAATTTTCAATCCTATCCTACAAATAATATGAGAGCACGTGTTTTAAATGAAGAATATTCACATCTTCCGAGGGTCGCGTGTGACACTCTCAGTTTTTTTTTATTCAAATTACACTTGGTCATCATACACATAAGGCGAATATTTATATGTTTTTTATACCTTTTTTATACCTATATTCATAACTTTATAATAAACTTCTCGTTAGGAATTTTTATTTTAGTATTTTATTTTTCCCATAGTTTATAATATAAAGAACAGTTAAAAATGACAGCTGTAATTTTGAGATAAATTTTGTTTTGCAATTGAAAATAAACTACCGATAAAAAATTTGCCAATTATATCAGCATTTTGAAATGCCAACAATAATTTTATTTCAATAATTTAATTCTATTCGATATACAATATAAAAAAATGTTTTTTCATTGAAACACAAATAATTACGAAATTTTATAAATTGTATGCCATTGTATTAATTTATACAAATTGACATGTAACCAATAAATTATACAACTTATTTGTAACTTAATTTCAGTAAACCAAAATTTTTTCTGTTCATATACACTAAGGATAACTTTAATATAAAATTTTTTTACTATTCCTCACGTAAACATTTTGTGACAATCTGGCCGTTTGGAATATTTATACACATATATGAACTAAGTATATAATTTTTTTTTGTGATATGTTTTAAATAGTTCCAAGTAAGTTAAATCCAAAATTTAAATTCAAATAAATAAAATTTTGACATTGATCACATAATAAAATATAGGTATAATAGTTTAAAAATATAATTTTGCTAATTAATTCGGCATTTTCCAAGGTAGCAATCAAATACGTAATTATATTTTTCAGGGCTTTTTCAACCAATATATTATCAGGCCCACGACACTCCCTGTGTTCCAGTACATTGAAAATGGGGGACCTTGACGGTTGAAAATAACATCCGTTGACATATTTTGATCAAAGATATTATACTGCAATTTAGTTAACTGATTTAACTGATTTTTTCAACAATAAAAACTAATATTCAATATTTTATTTTGTTTTTCATTTATTCAATACATTCATTATACAATTTTATGTAACAATATTAGTATGCGGACCATGGAACGGATCGTTATGTTTGGCGTTACAATTTCCTGCTACATTTGGTCCTTTCATAGCATAGATACCATGTATTCTGTGTTAATACATGTCGTATATAGCGAGTGTTTTATTATACTCGTAGAACCGTGTTTCCGTAGGACCGCGTGCGTCTTTTTCGTTGTCCGACTTCGTACGCGGTAGTTATTATACGCAACTGCTGACTGCTTGATTTTCAAGTAACATTTATTCGTGGGATTTGCCTTCATCGTCATCAGCCATTGCCATCGATCCACAGCCTCCTGAAGTCCCATACGACAACGCCTAACACGTGACGCTTTTATTATTTGTCAATATCATTATTGGGATTATTATGTGTTAATCGTATTATTATTATTATTATTATTATTATTATTATTATTATTATTATTATTATTATTATTATCATCATCATCATCATTTATGCGAGTGTGGAAAATTGCTCACAGACGTGGTTAACCGTAGATATTTATTATCATTCCCCTTTTGATTTATAAATATTTAAGTATGCGCCAAACCCCCTTTTTGGTCTTTTAGGAAATAGATCCGTGTTAAACAGATTGTGATAATTATTATCATTATATCATTATAAATTATAATTATACAAAATCTGTATATGTATATATATATATATATATATATATAATAAATAATAAATTTACATACATATAAATAAATGTATACTTAAATATACTATACTGCTAATGAGTATTACATAAAAATAAAATAAAAAATATAATGTTGTTAGATAAAATTCATCATCAGGTATAAATTACCTGATGATGACTTTAATCGAAACCGGTCGAAATAAACTTCTTTATACAACAACATTAAATTTTTTATTTCATTTTTACGTAATACTCATTGGCAGTATAGTATATATTTAAGTATAAATTTATTTATATGTATGTATATTTATTGTTTATATATATATATATATATATATATATATATACATACCAGATTTTTATTATTCACGAGTATTAATTTCAATTTTAATTTTTGTTTACATATCCTTTTTATTTTTTTATTAATTTATTTTTTATTTTTTAATTTTGTCTATATTTTATTATTTATTATTTATTATTTATTATACATATATTTATTATTTATTATTATTTATTATTTATTATTTATTATACATATATTTATTTTGTACACGTATGTCTTGGATATATAGTTATCGTTCATAAAATATTGTACTATAAAGTGTCTGCCATTTGCGACTCCTTCAGAAAATATTAATTTTTCTTTTCAATAATATTCTCTTGTACCCATTCGTGCCTAATCATGTAAATACGGATGCGAGTTAGCGAGGTCACCTTTTAGAGAACCCCATTAGCGATTTAGCTTACATATTATTTTGACATTTAACATGTTCTTATGTTATTCGGGTTAAATTTGTACAATTAAGTTATTAATTTATTTATTTTATTCAAATTGCACTTGGTGCTCATATACTCATATACATATGGAGAAAATTTATATTTTATTGACCCCTTTAATATTTCATAAATATATGATAAACTGCTCGTTAGAAATTTTTAATAAATTAGCATTCCCCATAGTCCATTTCTTATTTATTTTTCAATGCTTTAAATTTTTCTAAAATCAAACCCACATATGCAACAAAAATTTTCTTGTCCTCGGAATTTAGATGTCAAATAAATTATACAAATATCATTAAATTGTTTCAAACCGAAAATATCATGATATATTAGGCATTTAATGATATTATATGTCTAAATAAATATAAGATTTATGTATAATTGGTGATGCTAAATAAACTTAGTTCTGAAACACATATAAATAACTTTTATAATTCATTAGACTTTTAATAAAGTATATTGTATACACACCTTTTGGAGTTTTAAATATTTTAAATACTTATTCAAACTGTGTACACTTTTCAGCAGATGGTAAGTGTAATCTAAAACTATAAAATGTGTATAATTAATTTAATATTGGTTGTTTGTGATCCTATAAATTCGTTCAATTCTTACACATATTAGGATATTTTGTATGAATTTATTTTCCTTCGCCATTCATTATTGTGTACATGTTGTTGTAAATAATATTTTAAAACTTGAAAAATATAAATTTTATTATCTTGTGGAGTGGATTGACTAAAATCGCATGGGTTCGGTTCAAAATCTAGATCCACTTACAAATTAACTGAAATAAAGAGACATTTATATTATTTCTTAAACGCCTAAAGTTTCTAAATGATATTTATAACAAAAAATTATTTTTTGTGTTATAGAAGAAATAGCACAATGTAAGTTTAATTCAATATTCAAATTCAAATAAGAAAAATTTTTTTAAAAAATTAACTTAATATAAATATATAAAAAATAACTTATTTATACTATTATAGTCTATAGTTATATTTATTAACTATAACTTTCATTTTAATCAAAATATATAATTTAATTGAATATCTCTTTGTTTTCTGAAAAATGAAATTTGAACAAATTTTTATCTTAAAAATTTTCAATCCTATCCTACAAATAATATGAGAGCACGTGTTTTAAATGAAGAATATTCACATCTTCCAAGGGTCGCGTGTGACACTCTCAGTTTTTTTTTATTCAAATTACACTTGGTCATTATACACATAAGGCGAATATTTATATGTTTTTTACACCTTTATATATATTTATAACTTTATAATAAACTTCTCGTTAGGAATTTTTATTTTAGTATTTTATTTTTCCCATAGTTTATAATATAAAGAACAGTTAAAAATGACAGCTGTAATTTTGAGATAAATTTTGTTTTGCAATTGAAAATAAACTACCGATAAAAAATTTGCCAATTATATCAGCATTTTGAAATGCCAACAATAATTTTATTTCAATAATTTAATTCTATTCGATATACAATATAAAAAAATGTTTTTTCATTGAAACACAAATAATTACGAAATTTTATAAATTGTATGCTATTGTTTTAATTTATACAAATTGACATGTAACCAATAAATTATACAAATTATTTGTAACTTAATTTCAGTAAACCAAAATTTTTTCTGTTCATATACACTAAGGATAACTTTAATACAACATTTTTTTACTATTCCTCACGTAAACATTTTGTGACAATCTGGCCGTTTGGAATATTTATACACATATATGATCTATGTATATAATTTTTTTTTGTGATATGTTTTAAATAGTTCCAAGTAAGTTAAATCCAAAATTTAAATTCAAATAAATAACAATTTTGACATTGATCATATAATAAAATATAGGTATAATAGTTTAAAAATATAATTTTACTAATTAATTCGGCATTTTCCAAGGTAGCAATCAAATACGTAATTATATTTTTCAGGGCTTTTTCAACCAATATATTATCAGGCCCACGACACTCCCTGTGTTCCAGTACATTGAAAATGGGGGACCTTGACGGTTGAAAATAACATCCGTTGACATATTTTGATCAAAGATATTATACTGCAATTTAGTTAACTGATTTAACTGATTTTTTCAACAATAAAAACTAATATTCAATATTTTATTTTGTTTTTCATTTATTCAATACATTCATTATACAATTTTATGTAGCAATATTAGTATGCGGACCATGGAACGGATCGTTATGTTTGGCGTTACAATTTCCTGCTACATTTGGTCCTTTCATAGCATAGATACCATGTATTCTGTGTTAATACATGTCGTATATAGCCAGTGTTTTATTATACTCGTAGAACCGTGTGTCCGTAGGACCGCGTGCGTCTTTTTCGTTGTCCGACTTCGTACGCGGTAGTTATTATACGCAACTGCTGACTGCTTGATTTTCAAGTAACATTTATTCGTGGGATTTGCCTTCATCGTCATCAGCCATTGCCATCGATCCACAGCCTCCTGAAGTCCCATACGACAACGCCTAACACGTGACGCTTTTATTATTTGTCAATATCATTATTGGGATTATTATGTGTTAATCGTATTATTATTATTATTATTATTATTATTATTATTATTATTATTATTATTATTATTATTATTATTATTATTATTATTATTATTATTATTATTATTATTATCATCATCATCATCATTTATGCGAGTGTGGAAAATTGCTCACAGACGTGGTTAACCGTAGATATTTATTATCATTCCCCTTTTGATTTATAAATATTTAAGTATGCGCCTAACCCCCTTTTTGGTCTTTTAGGAAATAGATCCGTGTTAAACAGATTGTGATAATTATTATCATTATATCATTATAAATTATAATTATACAAAATCTGTATATGTATATATATATATATATAAACAATAAATAATAAATTTACATACATATAAATAAATGTATACTTAAATATACTATACTGCTAATGAGTATTACATAAAAAATGAAATAAAAAAATATAATGTTGTTGTATAAAATTCATCATCAGGTATAAATTACCTGATGATGACTTTTAGTCGAAACCGGTCGAAATAAACTTCTTTATACAACAACATTAAATTTTTTTATTTCATTTTTTACGTAATACTCATTGGCAGTATAGTATATATTTAAGTATAAATTTATTTATATGTATGTATATTTATTGTTTATATATATATATATATATATATATATACATACCAGATTTTTATTATTTACGAGTATTAATTTCAATTTTAATTTTTTTTACATATCCTTTTTATTTTTTATTAATTTATTTTTTATTTTTTAATTTTGTCTATATTTTATTATTTATTATTTATTATTTATTATACATATATTTATTATTTATTATTATTTATTATTTATTATTTATTATACATATATTTATTTTGTACACGTATGTCTTGGATATATAGTTATCGTTCATAAAATATTGTACTATAAAGTGTCTGCCATTTGCGACTCCTTCAGAAAATATTAATTTTCTTTTCAATAATATTCTCTTGTACCCATTCGTGCCTAATCATGTAAATACGGATGCGAGTTAGCGAGGTCACCTTTTAGAGAACCCCATTAGCGATTTAGCTTACATATTATTTTGACATTTAACATGTTCTTATGCTATTCGGGTTAAATTTGTACAATTAAGTTATTAATTTATTTATTTTATTCAAATTGCACTTGGTGCTCATATACTCATATACATATGGAGAAAATTTATATTTTATTTACCCATTTAATATTTCATAAATTTATGATAAACTGCTCGTTAGAAATTTTTAATAAATTAGCATTCCCATAGTCCATTTCTTATTTATTTTCAATGCTTTAAATTTTCTAAAATCAAACCCCATATGCAACAAAAATTTTCTTGTCCTCGGAATTTAGATGTCAAATAAATTATACAAATATCATTAAATTGTTTCAAACTGAAAATATCATGATATATTAGGCATTTAATGATATTATATGTCTAAATAAATATAAGATTTATGTATAATTTGTGATGCTAAATAAACTTAGTTCTGAAACACATATAAATAACTTTTATAATTCATTAGACTTTTAATAAAGTATATTGTATACACACCTTTTGGAGTTTTAAATATTTTAAATACTTATTCAAACTGTGTACACTTTTCAGCACCTGGTAAGTGTAATCTAAAACTATAAAATGTGTATAATTAATTTAATATTGGTTGTTTGTGATCCTATAAATTCGTTCAATTCTTACACATATTAGGATATTTTGTATGAATTTATTTTCCTTCACCATTCATTATTGTGTACATGTTGTTGTAAATAATATTTTAAAACTTGAAAAATATAAATTTTATTATCTTGTGGAGTGGATTGACTAAAATCGCATGGGTTCGGTTCAAAATCTAGATCCACTTACAAATTAACTGAAATAAAGAGACATTTATATTATTTCTTAAACGCCTAAAGTTTCTAAATGATATTTATAACAAAAAATTATTTTTTGTGTTATAGAAGAAATAGCACAATGTAAGTTTAATTCAATATTCAAATTCAAATAAGAAAAATTTTTTTAAAAAATTAACTTAATATAAATATATAAAAAATAACTTATTTATACTATTATAGTCTATAGTTATATTTATTAACTATAACTTTCATTTTAATCAAAATATATAATTTAATTGAATATCTCTTTGTTTTCTGAAAAATGAAATTTGAACAAATTTTTATCTTAAAAATTTTCAATCCTATCCTACAAATAATATGAGAGCACGTGTTTTAAATGAAGAATATTCACATCTTCCGAGGGTCGCGTGTGACACTCTCAGTTTTTTTTTATTCAAATTACACTTGGTCATCATACACATAAGGCGAATATTTATATGTTTTTTATACCTTTCAATATATTCATAACTTTATAATAAACTTCTCGTTAGGAATTTTTATTTTAGTATTTTATTTTTCCCATAGTTTATAATATAAAGAACAGTTAAAAATGACAGCTGTAATTTTGAGATAAATTTTGTTTTGCAATTGAAAATAAACTACCGATAAAAAATTTGCCAATTATATCAGCATTTTGAAATGCCAACAATAATTTTATTTCAATAATTTAATTCTATTCGATATACAATATAAAAAAATGTTTTTTCATTAAAACACAAATAATTACGAAATTTTATAAATTGTATGCTATTGTTTTAATTTATACAAATTGACATGTAACCAATAAATTATACAACTTATTTGTAACTTAATTTCAGTAAACCAAAATTTTTTCTGTTCATATACACTAAGGATAACTTTAATATAACATTTTTTTACTATTCCTCACGTAAACATTTTGTGACAATCTGGCCGTTTGGAATATTTATACACATATATGATCTATGTATATAATTTTTTTTTGTGATATGTTTTGAATAGTTCTGAGTAAGTTACAACCAAAATTTAAATTCAAGTAAATAAAAATTTTGACAATGATGACATAATAAAATATAGGTAAAATAGTTTAAAAATATAATTTTGCTAATTAAGTAGGCATTTTCCAAGGTAGCAATCAAAAAATTATATTTTTTAGAGCTTTAAATTGGTTTAGTATATTAAATAACAAATTTCAGAATTTCCTTTTCCTATTAATTTATATTTCAAAAATTACTATATATTACAATTATTTTACTACACTTTTATTCTAATTAAACTGGAAGAAAACCAATAAATATCATATATTTTTTTCAGTATATTCTAATGATATTTCGTACAGCAAGTGTAGAATTAATTTAACATTGGATATTTTTTCTCCTAATAATTCACTCAATACTCAATATCATTCATGAGTGTACATAAAAGAAATTGTAAATGCTGTCTGTCCAAGAAATATATGCACAAAAATTCACACAAAAATTTACGCTATTGTCATATTATGTTATACAACCAATTTAAGCATAAAAATTAACACAAAAATTTAGGCTTTTGTTATAATATGATATACAACCAATATATTATCAGGCTCACGACACTCCCTATGTTCCTGTACATTGAAAATGGGGGACCATGACGGTTGAAAATAACATCCATTGATATATTTTGATAACAGATATTATACTGCAGTTTAGTTAACTGATTTAACTGATTTTTTCAACAATAAAAACTAATTTTCAATATTTTATTTTGTTTTTCATTTATTCAATATATTCATTAGACAATTTTATGTAGCAATATTAGTATGAGGATCATGGAACGGATCGTTATGTTTGTGTTTGTGTTATTTCTCACGTAAACGTTTTGTGACAATCTGGCTGTTTGGAATATTTATACACGTATATGATATATGTATACAATTTTTTTGTGATGTTTTGAATAGATCCGAGTAAGTTAAAATCCAAAACTTAAATTCAAATAAATAAAAATTTTGGCATTGATCACATAATAAAATATAGGTATAATAGTTTAAAAATATAATTTTGCTAATTAATTCGGCATTTTCCAAGGTAGCAATCAAATACGTAATTATATTTTTCAGGGCTTTTTCAACCAATATATTATCAGGCCCACGACACTCCCTATGTTCCTGTACATTGAAAATGGGGGACCTTGACGGTTGAAAATAACATCCGTTGACATATTTTGATTAAAGATATTATACTGCAATTTAGTTAACTGATTTAACTGATTTTTCAACAATAAAAACCAATATTCACTATTTTATTTTGTTTTTCATTTAATAAATACATTCATTATACAATTTTATGTAGGAATATTAGTATGCGGATCATGGAACGGATCGTTATTTGACGCTACAATTTCCTGCTACATTTGGTCCTTTCATAGCATAGATACCATGTATTCGGTGTTAATACATGACGTATGTATAGAGTGTTTTATTATAGAACCGTGTGTTCGTAGGACCGCGCGCGTCTTTTTCGTTGTCCGTCTTCGTACGCGGTAGTTATTATACGCAACTGCTGACTGCTTGATTTTCTAATAACATTTATTCGTGGGATTCGTAAAACAATATTTCAAATCGCGATATCACTTGCGGAAAGAGAATTTCCGCGAACGCCACGCGTGTACACGCACGCCACGTGAACGATGTATGGGAAACCTGTATATCTCAATACGTAGAGTCTGACACGGGTCCATATGAACCCAGCCTAAATTAAATAAAATTTGCCCGGCGTGGAGGGCACGGGCTATTTAATTACCTGGAATTTACATTCGTTTTGATATTTAACGAATTCTATCGAGATAAATACAGTTGTGAACTGTATTTTTCGTCGAAAAACTACTGGGGTTCTGACTAATAAATTGTGTTGTGTCAAAAACGTTGTCAATATTATATTTATATGTATTTATCTCTTTTTATTTATTTTCTATTTATTTATTTATATGTATAAAGGTTACATGTCCAAAGAGAAATTATTACAACGCTTCTAAATTCTAAGACACTTTAAATTATATTAATGAAAAAAAAGAACGAAGAAAAAAGTTCATTTCTCCTTTGAAAATAAATGAAATTCCAGTAATGTTCCTTCACACACACAAAAAAAAATTTCGTATCACATTACATGTAAAATGTTTTATACAAATTATATTTAAGAACGGATAAGGATGAACCATTATAATTCATGGGTTCCGGTCCGGTTCCGGTTCTTAATTTAAAAAAAATAAAGGTTTCGGTTCGGTTCCGGTTCTCAAAATTTTTCACGGTTCCGGTTCCAGAACCGGTTCTTTTCGGTTCGGTTCCAGTCCCTGGTTTCAAGTGCTATATTTAATACTCAACTTAATAATTACTACAAATGAAAAAATTAATATCGGTGTTTACACTTCCAAAAATATTTTTTTAATATATTAATTTAATGGCTTTATTTAATACTTTACGTAATTATTATAACTATAAATTTTAATACATTGTTTTAAATACGAAGAATGTATTCTCTGTTTTTTAATTTTTCGATTTTTTTTTTTTAACGTAAATGTAAATTATTATAATACAGAGGTGGATCTAGGGGGGGGGGAAAGGAAAAAATGGGGGAAATTGCCCCCAAAAGAAAAAAATTGAAGCAGAAAAAAATTAATAAGACAAAAACAATGTCATCCACTTTTTCTGTACTTTTCCGCGTTCTTGGAAATGATCCCCCCCCCGCAAAAAATCAACTCTTAGATCCGCCACTGGTAGATACACAAATATAAGTGCTGTAATATAAATTACTATCGCGGGCCAGATAATAAATGATGGCGGGCCGGAGTTGGCCCGCGGGCCGTAGTCTGGCCACCACTGTTTTAGGCAAAGGATCCGTGTTAAACAGATTGTGATAATTATTATCATCATAACATTATAAATTATTATTATACATATATTTATTTTGTACACGTATGTCTTGGATATATAGTTATCGTTCGTAAAATATTGTGCTATAAGGTGTCTGCCATTTGCGACTCTTTCAGAGAATAATATTTTTTCTAATCAATAATATTTTATTGTACCCATTCCTGCCTAATCATGTAAATAAGGATGCGAGTTAGCGAGAACACCTTTTAGAGAACCTCTTTAGCGATTTAGCGTACATATTAATTAGATATTTAACATGTTCTTATGCTATTCGGGTTAAAAGTTGTACAATTAAGTTATTCATTTATTTATTTTATTCAAATTGCACTTGGTGCTCATATACTCATATACATATGGAGAAAATTTATATTTTATTGCCCCCTTTAATATTTCATAAATTTATGATAAACTGCTCGTTAGAAATTTTTAATAAATTAGCATTCCCTATAGTCCATTTCTTATTTATTTTTCAATGCTTTAAATTTTTCTAAAATCAAACCCCCATATGCAACAAAAATTTTCTTGTCCTCGGAATTTAGATGTCAAATAAATAATACAAATATCATTAAATTGTTTCAAACCGAAAATATCATGATATATTAGGCATTTAATGATATTATATGTCTAAATAAATATAAGATTTATGTATAATTTGTGATGCTAAATAAACTTAGTTCTGAAACACATATAAATAACTTTTATAATTCATTAGACTTTTAATAAAGTATATTGTATACACACCTTTTGGAGTTTTAAATATTTTAAATACTTATTCAAACTGTGTACACTTTTCAGCAGATGGTAAGTGTAATCTAAAACTATAAAATGTGTATAATTAATTTAATATTGGTTGTTTGTGATCCTATAAATTCGTTCAATTCTTACACATATTAGGATATTTTGTATGAATTTATTTTCCTTCACCATTCATTATTGTGTACATGTTGTTGTAAATAATATTTTAAAACTTGAAAAATATAAATTTTATTATCTTGTGGAGTGGATTGACTAAAATCGCATGGGTTCGGTTCAAAATCTAGATCCACTTACAAATTAACTGAAATAAAGAGACATTTATACTATTTCTTAAACGCCTAAAGTTTCTAAATGATATTTATAACAAAAAATTATATTTTGTGTTATAGAAGAAATAGAAGATCGTAAGTTTAATTCAATATTCAAATTCAAGAAATATAAGCACAAAAATTCACACAAAAATTTACGCTATGGTCATATAATGTTATACAACCAATTTAAGCATAAAAATTAACACAAAAATTTAGGCTTTTGTTATAATATGATATACAACCAATATATTATCAGGCTCACGACACTCCCTATGTTCCTGTACATTGATAATGGGGGACCATGACGGTTGAAAATAACATCCGTTGACATATTTTGATCAAAGATATTATACTGCAATTTAGTTAACTGATTTAACTGATTTTTTCAACAATAAAAACTAATTTTCAATATTTTATTTTGTTTTTCATTTATTCAATATATTCATTAGACAATTTTATGTAGCAATATTAGTATGAGGATCATGGAACGGATCGTTATGTTTGGCGCTACAATTTCCTGCTACATTTGGTCCTTTCATAGCATAGATACCATGTATTCGGTGTTAATACATGCCGTATGTATAGAGTGTTTTATTATAGAACCGTGTGTTCGTAGGACTGCGCGCGTCTTTTTCGTTGTCCGTCTTCGTACGCGGTAGTTATTATACGCATCTGCTGACTGCTTGATTTTCAAATAACATTTATTCGTGGGATTCGTCTTCATCGTCATCAGACATTGCCATCGATCCACAGCCTCCTGAAGTCCAATACGACAACGCCTAACACGTGACGCTTTTATTATTTGTCAATATCATTATTGGGATTATTATTATTATTATTATTATTATTATTATTATTATTATTATTATTATTATTATTATTATTATTATTATTATCATCATCATCATCATCAATTATGCGAGTGTGGAAAATTGCTCACAGACGTGGTTAACCGTAGATATTTATTATCATTCCCCTTTTGATTTATAAATATTTAAGTATGCGCCAAACCCCCTTTTTGGTCTTTTAGGAAATAGATCCGTGTTAAACAGATTGTGATAATTATTATCATTATACCATTATAAATTATAATTATACAAAATCTGTATATGTATATATATATATATAAACAATAAATAATAAATTTACATACATATAAATAAATGTATATTAAATATACTATACTGCTAATGAGTATTACATAAAATGAAATAAAAAATATAATGTTGTTGTATAAAATTCATCATCAGGTATAAATTACCTGATGATGACTTTTAGTCGAAACCGGTCGAAATAAACTTCTTTATAGAACAACATTAAATTTTTTTATTTCATTTTTTACGTAATACTCATTGGCAGTATAGTATATATTTAAGTATAAATTTATTTATATGTATGTATATTTATTATTTATATATATATATACATACACAGATTTTTATTATTCACGAGTATTAATTTCAATTTTAATTTTTGTTTACATATCCTTTTATTTTTTATTAATTTATTTTTTATTTTTTAATTTTGTCTATATTTTATTATTTATTATTTATTATTTATTATACATATATTTATTATTTATTATTATTTATTATTTATTATTTATTATACATATATTTATTTTGTACACGTATGTCTTGGATATATAGTTATCGTTCATAAAATATTGTACTATAAAGTGTCTGCCATTTGCGACTCCTTCAGAAAATATTAATTTTTCTTTTTAATCATATTCTCTTGTACCCATTCGTGCCTAATCATGTAAATATGGATGCGAGATAGCGAGGTCACCTTTTAGAGAACCCCATTAGGGATTTAGCTTACATATTATTTTGACATTTAACATGTTCTTATGCTATTCGGGTTAAAAGTTGTACAATTAAGTTATTCATTTATTTATTTTATTCAAATTGCACTTGGTGCTCATATACTCATATACATATGGAGAAAATTTATATTTTATTGCCCCCTTTAATATTTCATAAATTTATGATAAACTGCTCGTTAGAAATGTTTAATAAATTAGCATTCCCTATAGTCCATTTCTTATTTATTTTTCAATGCTTTAAATTTTTCTAAAATCAAACCCCCATATGCAACAAAAATTTTCTTGTCCTCGGAATTTAGATGTCAAATAAATAATACAAATATCATTAAATTGTTTCAAACCGAAAATATCATGATGTATTAGGCATTTAATGATATTATATGTCTAAATAAATATAAGATTTATGTATAATTTGTGATGCTAAATAAACTTAGTTCTGAAACACATATAAATAACTTTTATAATTCATTAGACTTTTAATAAAGTATATTGTATACATACCTTTTGGAGTTTTAAATATTTTAAATACTTATTCAAACCGTGTACACTTTTCAGCACTTGGTAAGTGTAATCTAAAACTATAAAATGTGTATATTTAATTTAATATTGGTTGTTTGTGATCCTATAAATTCGTTCAATTCTTACACATATTAGGATATTTTGTATGAATTTATTTTCCTTCACCATTCATTATTGTGTACATGTTGTTGTAAATAATATTTTAAAACTTGAAAAATATAAATTTTATTATCTTGTGGAGTGGATTGACTAAAATCGCATGGGTTCGGTTCAAAATCTAGATCCACTTACAACAGTTTTACGTAAATTAACTGAAATAAAGAGACACTTATATTATTTCTTAAACGCCTAAAGTTTCTAAATGATATTTATAACAAAAAATTATTTTTTGTGTTATAGATGAAATAGAAAGTAAGTTTAATTCAATATTCAAATTTAAATAAGAAAAATTTTTTTAAAAAATTAACTTAATATAAATATATAAAAAATAACTTATTTATACTATTATAGACTATAGTTATATTTATTAACTATAACTTTCATTTTAATCAAAATATATAATTTAATTGAATATCTCTTTGTTTTCTGAAAAATGAAATTTGAACAAATGTTTATCTTAAAAATTTTCAATCCTATCCTACAAATAATATGAGAGCACGTGTTTTAAATTAAGAATATTCACATCTTCCGAGGGTCGCGTGTGACACTCTCAGTTTTTTTTTATTCAAATTACACTTGGTCATCATACACATAAGGCGAATATTTATATGTTTTTTATACCTTTCAATATATTCATAACTTTATAATAAACTTCTCGTTAGGAATTTTTATTTTATTATTTTATTTTTCCCATAGTTTATAATATAAAGAACAATTAAAAATGACAGCTGTAATTTTGAGATAAATTTTGTTTTGCAATTGAAAATAAACTACCGATAAAAAATTTGCCAATTATATCAGCATTTTGAAATGCCAACAATAATTTTATTTCAATAATTTAATTCTATTCGATATACAATATAAAAAATGTTTTTCATTAAAACACAAATAATTACGAAATTTTATAAATTGTATGCTATTGTTTTAATTTATACAAATTGACATGTAACCAATAAATTATACAACTTATTTGTAACTTAATTTCAGTAAACCAAAATTTTTTCTGTTCATATACACTAAGGATAACTTTAATACAACATTTTTTTACTATTCCTCACGTAAACATTTTGTGACAATCTGGCCGTTTGGAATATTTATACACATATATGATCTATGTATATAATTTTTTTTTGTGATATGTTTTGAATAGTTCTGAGTAAGTTACAACCAAAATTTAAATTCATGTAAATAAAAATTTTGACAATGATGACATAATAAAATATAGGTAAAATAGTTTAAAAATATAATTTTGCTAATTAAGTAGGCATTTTCCAAGGTAGCAATCAAAAAATTATATTTTTTAGAGCTTTAAATTGGTTTAGTATATTAAATAACAAATTTCAGAATTTCCTTTTCCTATTAATTTATATTTCAAAAATTACTATATATTACAATTATTTTACTACACTTTTATTCTAATTAAACTGGAAGAAAACCAATAAATATCATATATTTTTTTCAGTATATTCTAATGATATTTCGTACAGCAAGTGTAGAATTAATTTAACATTGGATATTTTTTCTCCTAATAATTCACTCAATACTCAATATCATTCATGAGTGTACATAAAAGAAATTGTAAATGCTGTCTGTCCAAGAAATATATGCACAAAAATTCACACAAAAATTTACGCTATTGTCATATTATGTTATACAACCAATTTAAGCATAAAAATTAACACAAAAATTTAGGCTTTTGTTATAATATGATATACAACCAATATATTATCAGGCTCACGACACTCCCTATGTTCCTGTACATTGAAAATGGGGGACCATGACGGTTGAAAATAACATCCGTTGACATATTTTGATCAAAGATATTATACTGCAATTTAGTTAACTGATTTAACTGATTTTTTCAACAATAAAAACTAATTTTCAATATTTTATTTTGTTTTTCATTTATTCAATATATTCATTAGACAATTTTATGTAGCAATATTAGTATGAGGATCATGGAACGGATCGTTATGTTTGGCGCTACAATTTCCTGCTACATTTGGTCCTTTCATAGCATAGATACCATGTATTCGGTGTTAATACATGCCGTATGTATAGAGTGTTTTATTATAGAACCGTGTGTTCGTAGGACTGCGCGCGTCTTTTTCGTTGTCCGTCTTCGTACGCGGTAGTTATTATACGCATCTGCTGACTGCTTGATTTTCAAATAACATTTATTCGTGGGATTCGTCTTCATCGTCATCAGACATTGCCATCGATCCACAGCCTCCTGAAGTCCAATACGACAACGCCTAACACGTGACGCTTTTATTATTTGTCAATATCATTATTGGGATTATTATTATTATTATTATTATTATTATTATTATTATTATTATTATTATTATTATTATCATCATCATCATCATCAATTATGCGAGTGTGGAAAATTGCTCACAGACGTGGTTAACCGTAAATATTTATTATCATTCCCCTTTTGATTTATAAATATTTAAGTATGCGCCAAACCCCCTTTTTGGTCTTTTAGGAAATAGATCCGTGTTAAACAGATTGTGATAATTATTATCATTATATCATTATAAATTATAATTATACAAAATCTGTATATGTATATATATATATAAACAATAAATAATAAATTTACATACATATAAATAAATGTATACTTAAATATACTATACTGCTAATGAGTATTACATAAAAAATGAAATAAAAAAATATAATGTTGTTGTATAAAATTCATCATCAGGTATAAATTACCTGATGATGACTTTTAGTCGAAACCGGTCGAAATAAACTTTCTTATACAACAACATTAAATTTTTTTATTTCATTTTTTACGTAATACTCATTGGCAGTATAGTATATATTTAAGTATAAATTTATTTATATATATGAATATTTATTGTTTATATATATATATATATACAGATTTTTATTATTCACGAGTATTAATTTCAATTTTAATTTTTGTTTACATATCCTTTTTATTTTTTATTAATTTATTTTTTATTTTTTAATTTTGTCTATATTTTATTATTTATTATTTATTATTTATTATACATATATTTATTATTTATTATTATTTATTATTTATTATTTATTATACATATATTTATTTTGTACACGTATGTCTTGGATATATAGTTATCGTTCATAAAATATTGTACTATAAAGTGTCTGCCATTTGCGACTCCTTCAGAAAATATTAATTTTTCTTTTTAATCATATTCTCTTGTACCCATTCGTGCCTAATCATGTAAATATGGATGCGAGATAGCGAGGTCACCTTTTAGAGAACCCCATTAGGATTTATCTTACATATTATTTTGACATTTAACATGTTCTTATGCTATTCGGGGTAAAAGTTGTACAATTAAGTTATTCATTTATTTATTTTATTCAAATTGCACTTGGTGCTCATATACTCATATACATATGGAAAAAATTTATATTTTATTGCCCCCTTTAATATTTCATAAATTTATGATAAACTGCTCGTTAGAAATTTTTAATAAATTAGCATTCCCTATAGTCCATTTCTTATTTATTTTTCAATGCTTTAAATTTTTCTAAAATCAAACCCCCATATGCAACAAAAATTTTCTTGTCCTCGGAATTTAGATGTCAAATAAATAATACAAATATCATTAAATTGTTTCAAACCGAAAATATCATGATGTATTAGGCATTTAATGATATTATATGTCTAAATAAATATAAGATTTATGTATAATTTGTGATGCTAAATAAACTTAGTTCTGAAACACATATAAATAACTTTTATAATTCATTAGACTTTTAATAAAGTATATTGTATACATACCTTTTGGAGTTTTAAATATTTTAAATACTTATTCAAACCGTGTACACTTTTCAGCACTTGGTAAGTGTAATCTAAAACTATAAAATGTGTATAATTAATTTAATATTGGTTGTTTGTGATCCTATAAATTCGTTCAATTCTTACACATATTAGGATATTTTGTATGAATTTATTTTCCTTCACCATTCATTATTGTGTACATGTTGTTGTAAATAATATTTTAAAACTTGAAAAATATAAATTTTATTATCTTGTGGAGTGGATTGACTAAAATCGCATGGGTTCGGTTCAAAATCTAGATCCACTTACAACAGTTTTACGTAAATTAACTGAAATAAAGAGACATTTATATTATTTCTTAAACGCCTAAAGTTTTTAAATGATATTTATAACAAAAAATTATTTTTTGTGTTATAGAAGAAATAGATCGTAAGTTTAATTCAATATTCAAATTCAAATAAGAAAATTTTTTTTAAAAATTAACTTAATATAAATATATAAAAAATAACTTATTTATACTATTATAGACTATAGTTATATTTATTAACTATAACTTTCATTTTAATCAAAATATATAATTTAATTGAATATCTCTTTGTTTTCTGAAAAATGAAATTTGAACAAATGTTTATCTTAAAATTTTCAATCCTATCCTACAAATAATATGAGAGCACGTGTTTTAAATTAAGAATATTCACATCTTCCGAGGGTCGCGTGTGACACTCTCAGTTTTTTTTTATTCAAATTACACTTGGTCATCATACACATAAGGCGAATATTTATATGTTTTTTATACCTTTCAATATATTCATAACTTTATAATAAACTTCTCGTTAGGAATTTTTATTTTATTATTTTATTTTTCCCATAGTTTATAATATAAAGAACAGTTAAAAATGACAGCTGTAATTTTGAGATAAATTTTGTTTTGCAATTGAAAATAAACTACCGATAAAAAATTTGCCAATTATATCAGCATTTTGAAATGCCAACATTAATTTTATTTCAATAATTTAATTCTATTCGACATACAATATAAAAAAATGTTTTTTTATTGAAACACAAATGATTACGAAATTTTATAAATTGTATGCCATACAAATTTATACAAATTGACATGTAATGATGTAACAAATAAATTACATAAAGATTTCTAGTGTTACAATGGAATATTATAAGCTTTAATGGTTAAAAAAGGTAGCGAGCCGAGGGATGTTGTGAATGACGCCAAAGTAAATTACAGTGACATTTGTAAGAGTATCAATTAATAATTATATTTTTCAGTGCATTAAATTTGTTTAATATATTAAAACACAAATGTCTCAGTTTTATTTTCTGGAAATTAAATTGACAAATTTGCATATATTAAAAATAAATAAATAATATTGTATTAGCTAAATATATAAAATTAGAATAAAAACCCTTATATTAGAATTTTCCGAGATATTTTCAATCATACCTGTAAACACGAATAATAATGTGTGCGTTCGCAATAATCTAATTTAAATGGAATAAATTCCATCACATTACTTAATATTAAAAGTGTTCAAATGATTTTTAGTTTAAAATGTATACAACTTATTTGTTACTTACTTTCAGTGACGCAAAATTTTTTTTTGTTTATATACACTAAGGATAACATTAATATCATTTTTTTACTATTCCTCACGTAAACATTTTGTGACAATCTGGCCGTTTGGAATATTTATACACATATATGATATATGTTTATAATTTTTTTTTTTGTGATATGTTTTGAATAGTTCTGAGTAAGTTACAACCAAAATTTAAATTCAAGTAAATAAAAATTTTGACAATGATCACATAATAAAATATAGGTAAAATAGTTTAAAAATATAATTTTTCTAATTAAGTAGGCATTTTCCAAGGTAGCAATCAAAAAATTATATTTTTTAGAGCTTTAAATTGGTTTAGTATATTAAATAACAAATTTCAGAATTTCCTTTTCCTAGTAATTTATATGTCAAAAATTACTATATATTACAATTATTTTACTACACTTTTATTCTAATTAAACTGGAAGAAAACCAATAAATATCATATATTTTTTTCAGTATATTCTAATGATATTTCATACAGCAAGTGTAGAATTAATTTAACATTGGATATTTTTTTTCCTAATAATTCACTCAATACTCAATATCATTCTTGAGTGTACATAAAAAAAATTGTAAATGCTGTCTGTCCAAGAAATATAAGCACAAAAATTCACACACAAATTTACGCTATTGTCATAATATGTTATACAACCAATTTAAGCATAAAAATTAACACAAAAATTTAGGCTTTTGTTATAATTTGATATACAACCATATATTATCAGGCCTACGACACTCCCTATGTTCCTGTACATTGAAAATGGGGGACCATGACGGTTGAAAATAACATCCATTGACATATTTTGATAACAGATATTATACTGCAATTTAGTTAACTGATTTAACTGATTTTTTCAACAATAAAAACTAATTTTCAATATTTTATTTTGTTTTTCATTTATTCAATATATTCATTAGACAATTTTATGTAGCAATATTAGTTTGAGGATCATGGAACGGATCGTTATGTTTGGCGCTACAATTTCCTGCTACATTTGGTCCTTTCATAGCATAGTTACCATATAGTTTCTGTTAATACATGACGTATGTAGCGAGTGTTTTATTATAGAACCGTGTGTCCGTAGGACCGCGCGCGTCTTTTTCGTTGTCCGTCTTCGTACGCGGTAGTTATTATACGCATCTGCTGACTGCTTGATTTTCAAATAACATTTATTCGTGGGTTTCGTCTTCATCGTCATCAGACATTGCCATCGATCCACAGCCTCCTGAAGTCCCATACGACAACGCCTAACACGTGACGCTTTTATTATTTGTCAATATCATTATTGGGATTATTATTATTATTATTATTATTATTATTATTATTATTATTATTATTATTATTATTATTATTATTATTATTATTATTATTTATTATTATTATTATTATTATTATTATTATTATTATTATTATTATTATTATTATTATTATTATTATTATTATTATTATTATTATTATTATTATTATTATTATTATTATTATTATTATTATTATTATTATTATTATTATTATTATTATTATTATTATTATTATTATTATTATTATTATTATTATTATTATTATTATTATTATTATTATTATTATTATTATTATAATCAATTATACGAGTGTGGAAAATTGCTCACAAACGTGTTTAACCGTAGACATTTATTATCATTCCCCTTTTGATTTATAAATATTTAAGTATGTGCCAACCCCCCTTTTTGGTCTTTTAGGCCAGTGGTGGCCAAACTTTTTTTACCGCGGGCCATAATAAAAAAAATTGTTTTTGCAGGCCCTGAAATTTGAAATTTGCCCTTAAACTTTAAAGTCATTAGAATTTTAGGCATAGGTATGATGTATGTACATATTTAACGAAGTTTTTATTGTACCTACTCGTTTCAAGGGCTTTATTTAATACTAAACTTAATAATTACTACAAATAAAAAAATTTATATCGGTGTTTACGCTTCGAAAAATTATTTTTAATATATTTATTTAATGGCTTTATTTAATACTTTACGTAATTATTATAACTACAAATTTTAATACATTGTTTTAAATACGAAGAATGTATGCTCTGTTTTTTAATTTTTCGATTTTTTTTTTAACGTAAATGTAAATTATTATAGATACAGGGGCGGATCTACGGGGGGGAGAGAAAGAAATGGGGGAAATTGCCCCCAAAAAAAAATTGAAGTAGAAAAAAATTAATAAGACAAAAACAAGGTCATCCACTATTTCTGTACTTTTCCAAGTTCTTGGAAATGATTCCCCCAAAAAAATCAACTCTTAGATCCGCCACTGATAGATACACAAATATAAGTGCTGTAACATAAAATACTTTCGAGGGCCAGATAATAAATGATGGCGGGCCGGAATTGGCCCGCAGGCCGTAGTCTGGCCACCACTGTTTTAGGAAAAGGATCTGTGTTAAACAGATTGTGATAATTATTATCATTATAAATTATTATTATACATATATTTATTTTGTACACGTATGTCTTGGATATATAGTTATCTTTCGTAAAATATTGTGCTATAAGGTGTCTGCCATTTGCGACTCCTTCAGAAAATATTAATTTTTCTTTTTAATAATATTTTCTTGTACCCATTCCTGCCTAATCATGTAATTATGGGTGCGAGTTATTGAGGTCACCTTTTAGAGAATCCTTTTATCGATTTAGCGTACATATTATTTCGACATTTAACATGTTCTTATGCTATTCGGGTTAAAAGTTGTACAATTAAGTTCTTCATTTATTTATTTTATTCAAATTGCACTTGGTCTCCATATACATAAGGAAAATATTTATATTTTTTCGACACCTTTCAATATTTTCATAAATTAGTGATAAACTGCTCGTTAGAAATTTTTATTTTATTTTTATTTTAGTATATAACTTGTTAAGTTCTATCCTAAGTTAATAACTACAACTTTAATTTTAAGTTAAATTTTGTTTTCCAAATAAAAATAAAATACCAAAATTTCAATTGTCAACAATAAATTTAATTCTATTAGATATACAATATAAAAAAATAAATCCTTTTCATTGATAAACAAATGATTACGAAATTTTACAAATTGTATGCCATTGTTTTAAT
Organism: Slavum lentiscoides; assembly: GCA_032441835.1. Taxonomy (NCBI): domain Eukaryota; kingdom Metazoa; phylum Arthropoda; class Insecta; order Hemiptera; family Aphididae; genus Slavum; species Slavum lentiscoides. The sequence goes on along the minus strand of CM063706.1, from coordinate 5,219,389 downwards.
TTATATAGATTGACATAAAACCAATAAATTACATTAAGTTTTATAGATTTATAATGACTTATGAGCTATAAAGGTAAAACAAGGTAGCAAAGCGAGGGGTGTTGTGAATGTCGCTAAAGTGAATTGCTTGCATAAAGCATGCAAGGTGTATTATCATCACTATAAATTACAAAGCAATGACAAACCATTGCATTCGACAATGCGATGTCGAGCGGAACTTCGGTGTAATATTTTGGGTATATAACCAAACCTAACACTATACATGAATTAAATACGTCAAAACATATAAATTCGATAAATAATCCAAAATTAAAGAAAGTTTTTGAAAATTTGTTTATCATAATTGAATCGGGCCGAGAGCATAAAATAATATTATGTGATCTCGGACACCACAAAATTTTAATTCGCGTCAATTCGATTGTATATATATAAGTATATACGTGTATAAACGGAGGTACTTAAATCTACGAATAACAATAGTAACTCAAAGAATATTTAAACGATTTAATATAATTAATTTGTTAACACAATATAAAATATTGCCTTTTTGGCCCAAAAAAAATTAAACTAAATACAAGATATAAACATATAAAATTTAGCTTTCTTAATTTGACATTAATATAATAATGATAAAAATTTGTACTCACAATAGGTGACACGACAATATATCACGCAGACTGGCCAGTCGCCGTTCACCTAAATCTATGAATTAAAGTACACACACAACAAATTTAAATACAAATATAACTACTAATACTAGTATTCAATTTATTCAATTTATTTATTGAAAAAGCAATAAATGACATAAAGTTTTGGTTATTGCGAAATGAGACTGGTGTCAAAATAGGAGGAATACTTATACCAATGCTTCGCTTTGCTGATGATATTGTCGTTATCGCAACATCTGAGGAAGACCTACAAACAGCGTTGAATGAAATGAACCGCACTTTCAAAGAATATGGTCTGAAAATAAATGCAGACAAGACTAAATCCCTAGTATACTACAAGAAAAACATACCATCTATTAATATAACACTAGACAATAAAAGAATTGTCCAGGTAGATAATTTTAAGTACTTAGGCAGCATTTTAACAAACGACGGGAAATCAATAAAGGAAATCAGAAGCAGAATAGGCCAAGCAAAAAATGCATTCCTTAAAAATAAGAGATTATTAACATCTAAAAATATGAGCATTGTTATTAAGAAAAGGTTCATAAAAACATACATCTGGAGTGTGGTTTTATACGGAAGCGAGTCGTGGACAATAAAAAAAAAAGAGAGAGATATGTTAGAAGCGCTAGAAATGTGGTGTTGGAGAAAAATGCAAAGAATAAGTTGGACTGAGAGAAGAACAAATGAAGACATCTTGAAGACAATAGGAGAAAAAAGAACATTGTTAGGTACTTTAAAGAGAAGAAGATGGCAGATGATAGGACACACGTTGAGGCATGGGGATGAATTACACAGTTTAATAATTGAAGGGATGATAGAAGGAATACGATCAAGAGGAAGACCAAAAACAAAATACATCAGCCAAATAATGCAAGATGCAGGAGTCACTACTTACAGGGAGCTCAAAAACATGGCGAGTGACAGGGAAAGATGGAGAAGACATTTGTTATAAATAGAAAATTTGTTAAAAACCAATCTCTGGATTGATAAACAAAAAAAATAAAATAAAATAACTACTAAATTAACATGCAAGTTAAAATATTGACTTGTTGATATATACGCGACGATAAAAAAAACTCATAACAATTTTCACACGACAAATTTAAAAACGTACGACGATGCGACGGTACAACGATACGACGGCAACAACTAACGAATAACGAGGGCGTTGGCCGTATATATAAATAAATTTTATAAACAGATAAATGCGTATTTGTATTTATGGCTTCCGTATCGATAAGGAGAATATGTCTGTTCTTCCGTTGAACAATAATATAATATAAAGTTACATATATGATAAATATTTCAATTTTCTATACACATTAGTTTCAAAATTACGAAGACATAATGATAAACGATATTAACGAAATGGCGTTTTTGCCGTTTTTGTGTAATCTTTCGGTAGATTTTGAGTTCTATTTTAAGGCTTTTTTTGAGAAAAACAAAAATGACCATTTTAATGTATCAACTAGATGCAACTTTTTACCGCAAAACAAACTGTGACTGTAAAGATCGAAGTAATCCTACTTGTACAATTTTAGGTGACCACCGACTTAAAAATAAATAAATAAAAATACGTCGTTGTAAAACCAATATATTCCTCGCAACTGTCAGAGTCCAATAAGGTTCTCAAACATATAAATAATTATTATACTCACCTTCCACCGTTGGAAATTGTAAATACACTGTAAAAGACTACCTATTTGAAAGTTTAAATATTTTAAGTCTTTTTTTATATGTAATGGAATGTATGTATGTATCTAAATATCAAATTCAAATATGCGATGTTTGAAATAATTTTAATTAGAAAATATTTTCTAAATATAAATTTGCTAAATAAATTAGCATTCCCCATAGTCCATTTCTTATTTATTTTTCAATGCTTTAAATTTTTCCAAAATCAAAACCCCATATGCAACAAAAATTTTCTTGTCCTCGAAATTCAGATGTCAAATAAATAATACAAATATCATAAAATTTTTTTAAACCGAAAATATCATGATATATGAGGCATTTAATGATATTATATGACTAAATAAATATAAGATTTATGTATAATTTGTGATGCTTAATAAACTTAATTCTGAAACACATATAAATAACTTTTATAATTCATTAGACTTTTAATAAAGTATATTGTATACACACCTTTTGGAGTTTTAAATATTTTAAATACTTATTCAAACTGTGTACACTTTTCAGCACCTGGTAAGTGTAATCTAAAACTACAAAATGTGTATAATTAATTTAATATTGGTTGTTTGTGATCCTATAAATTCGTTCAATTCTTACACATATTAGGATATTTTGTATGAATTTATTTTCCTTCACCATTCATTATTGTGTACAAGTTGTTGTAAATAATATTTTGAAACTTGAAAAATATAAATTGTATTATCTTGTGGAGTGGATTGACTAAAATCGCATGGGTTCGGTTCAAAATCTAGATCCACTTACAACAGTTTTACGTAAATTAACTGAAATAATGAGACATTTATATTATTTCTTAAACGCCTAACGTTTCTAAATGATATTTATAAAAAAAAATTATTTTTTGTGTTATAGAAGAAATAGCACAAAGTGAGTTTAATTCAAAATTCAAATTCAAATAAGAAAATTTTGTCGTTAATATCATAATAACTTATTTATAGTTTCAAAGTATAATTTTGCTAATTGAATGGACATTTTTAAATGTATTAAATAAAATACCTATTATATTTTCAGTGCGTTAAATTCGTTTAATACATTAAATCACATATTTCTTAGTTTTATTTTCCTGGAAATACTGATGTCAAATATTCCTGTATTGAAATTATTTTACTATATTTTTATTCTAATTAAATTGGAATAAACCCGGTTTTATTAGAATTCTCCTAGATGTTTTCAATCATGAACATGAGTAATAATACGTGTATTCGCAATAATCTAATTTAAATTGAATAAATTCCATCACTTTACTTATTATTAAAAGCGTTCTAATGGTATTTAGTTTAAAAGTTATACAACTTATTTGTATCTTACTATCAGTGAACCGATATTCTTTCAGTTTTAATACACATAAAGATAACTTTAATATAAATGTTCTACTCTTCCTCACGTAAACTTTATGTGACAATCTGGCCGTTTGGAATATTTAACACTATATAGTAAATACATGTTAACGTTAAAAGTACAAATACTGGCAAAACCTAGGTTTTACCAGTAAATCCTAGATGTCACCGAATTCTGTTGGTAAATGTCTGAATTTCAAACATTTACCGAATGATATCGGTAAAACCTAGAATAGACAAAGTTTGGTCAAACCCCGAATGATTTTTGTCGCTTGGACTTTTACAAACGGGATTTGGTATATCCTAGGATGAACAATCGATGTTGGCAGAGTTCGAAATTGTTTACCAATTGTGTAATATATTTTTTCTTGTTTTCTACTTGTATATAGTTATTAATTACAATATTTTACGTTAACTATAGGTACTATATTATAGATACACTCATTTATATATTTGCAGTCATATATAAGAATAATATAAAACAATTTAATACAAAGTGTTTCATTGTTTTGACTATTTACTTGAACATTAAAATAGAGTTTTAAATAAAACATCTTGACATTTATTGTGATTTAAAATTGAATCACATTTCCAATAATTTTTTACAAATTTCAAATTGTTAAAAAAAATTTATTGAAGCTTGGACAGGATAACGTCTGTTTGGACAGCAAGCAAGTATCTATATAATAATAAATATATAATATGTGTATTTAATATACTCGTAGTAGCTAATGTAATAGTTAATATACTTAAATATTAACAATTATTTTTTTAAGTTAACGTTTATATATTGTAGTTAAATACAAGTTCAAAGCATGGAAAAGTTGTCAATCAATTAGTAAACAATTTCGGACATTCGCCAACACCGATTGTTCATCCTAGGATTTACCATAATCATTTAGAAAATATTCGAAATTTGGACATTTACCGACTGCAATTGATGAAATCTAGGATCTACCGGTAGAATTCTATGTTTTGCCGGTATTCGTACTTTTACCGTAACATACATATATACATACATGTGTGTATATATATATATATATATATATATACGAGTATATATAAATGAATGTTACTATACGCAAAACTCGAGAACGGCTCGATCAATTCGGCTAATTTTTTCCTAATTGTTCCTTAAGGTTCACGGAAGGTTTTAATAAAGAGAAAAAAAAATAAAAATTGCGTGGATAATAGTAAAAATTATAGCCGTGTAGATAACCGATGTAATACAACGGTGTATTGCATTGCTATTATCGATGTTGCTAAACATTTCACGGAAAGTTTTAATATTGCGTGGACAATAGTAAAAACAACACTTTTGACAGGAAATTGATCAGCGTTGAGTAAATAACAGATCAGTGAGGAGGTCTATTTTAGAAGAATTACAAAATTTGTTTCATCAGCATAATCAGTTGATTACATTGTTTAAAACTGCATTGGATCACATGCCATCTGATAATCATAAAATTGTAATCAGAGCTGATAAAACTCCTGTAGGACAACATGCAAGACGTTTCAATGCACCAACAATTGATGAAGTTGCCATTGTAATATGTATGTCATCAATATGTATGTCAAAATAGAAATAGAGAGATTGACATTCATCAGATTGAACCAGACCAAACTCTGTTCTGAAGAGTATATTCACCTTCGAGATGCAATTACTTCTGATGGAAATCCAAACAATGTCGGCCGGATGACAATTCTTCCAGCAACATATATTGGAAGTCCTCGGCACATGCATGAATACGCTCAAGATGCCATGACATATGTTCGTCATTATGGCACCGCAAATTTATTTATCACATTCACATGCAATCCTAAGTAGATAAAAATCAAACAGGAGTTATTGCCTGGCCAATCGCCGATTGATCGCCATCATATTACTGCACGAGTCTTCCGACTAAAATTGAAATCTTTAATGGATTTAATTGTGAAACACAGTGTGTTTGGTGAGACGCGCTGCTGGTTGTATTCTGTGGAGTGGCAGAAACGTGGGTTGCCTCATGCTCATGCTCATGCTCAATATCTTGATTTGGTTAATTGAGAAAATAAGACCAAATGAAGTTGATCAAATCATATCTACTGGAATTCCTGATGTACAAGTAGATCCAAGCTTACATGAAGTTGTTATTAAAAACATGATTCATGGCTCATGTGGAAATCTTAATCCAAATTCACCATGTATGGCAGATGGTAAATGTTCGAAACGGTATCCACGGGAATTAGTAGCAGAAACAATTACCGGGAACGATGGCTATCCGCTATATCGTCGGCAATCGACTGCAGATAATGGAAGATCAACAGTTGTAAAAGTAAATAAACAAAATATCGAAATTGATAATCGTTGGATAGTTCCTTATTCACCAATCCTATCAAAGACTTTCAAGGCGCACATCAATGTTGAATCTTGCCATTCCGTCAAATCTATAAAATACATTGGCAAATATGTAACAAAAGGAAGTGATATGGCTGTGATTGGAGTTAGTGCTTAGAGTTCCATTGATGAAATTAACTAATACCAAATGGGCCGTTATGTTAGCAGTAATAAAGCGATTTGGCGCATATTTTCTTTTCCCATTCATGAAAGATACCCCACTGTATTTCACTTAGCAGTCCATTTACAAAATGGCCAATGAGTATATTTTACTACACAGAATGTACTACAACGAGTTATTCAACCACCATCTACAACCTTGACCAGTTTTTTTGATATGTGTCAGAACGATGATTTTACCCGAATACTACTATACTCAGAAATGCCAAAATATTATACTTGGAATCAATCCTCAAAAATTTCAACGACGGAAACAAGGAAATCCAGTTTCAGGCTATCGCAATGTATATTCCACTGATGCCATTGGCCGAATGTATTCAGTCCATCCAAGCAATAATGAGTGTTTCTATTTACGATTACCCTTCGTCAATGTTCGGAGCCCAATATCATTCCAACATTTACGAACTGTAAATGGTGAATTATGTGGCTCTTACAGAGAAGCCTGTCAGCCTTTGCAACTGTTAGAAAATGATTCCCATTGGGATCAAACGTTAAATGATGTTGTAATTTCTTCAAAATCTCAGCAAATAAGAACATTGTTTTCTATAATTATATCGACATGCTTCCCGTCAAAACCAATTGATTTATGGATCAAATACAAAGATGATATCTGTAGAAATTATTTAATTTTTACTACTAACTTTTGACAGAACGAAGTCTGTCTGGGCAGCTAGTATATTTATATACATATTTTTTTTGTGATATGTTTTGTGTAGCTCTGAGTAAGTTTAATCCAAAATTTAAATTCAAATAAATAAAAGTTTTGACATTGTTCACATAATAAAATATTTAAAAGTTTAAAATATAATTTTGCTAATTAAATCGGCATTTTCCAAGGAAACAATTAAAAAATTATATTTTTCAGAGTTTTAAATTTGATTAATATTTTGAATCATAAATATCAGCATTTCCTTTTCCTGGAAATTTAGAAGTCAAATATTATTATATATTACAATTATTTTACAACACTTTTATTCTAATTAATCTGAAATAAAACCAATGAATATCATATATGTTTTTCAATCTATTTTAATGATATGTGGTTCATAATGTGTACAATTGATTTAATATTGTTTATTTGTTTTCTTATAAATTCATTAGAATCTCAATAATCTTTTTATGTGTAAATCAAAAAATGTAAATGTTGTCTGTCAATAATATTTAAGTATAAAAATTCACATACAAATTTAGGCTTTTGTCATAATATAATATACAACCCATATATTATTTTGATATTTAACATATTCTAATGATATTTGGGTTAAAAGTCTTACAATTAAGTTATTAATTAATTAATTTATTTATTTTATTCAAATGATTTTATTATTTGTGATGCTAAATACACTCGGTTCTGTGACACAAATAAGAATAATATTTATAATTTATTTAACTTTCAATAATGTATATACATCTTAAAAAAAACTATTTATTAGGAAAGTTTAATATATATTCATTTTCCATTGCCATTCATTATTGTATAAACGTCATTGTAAAATAAGAGTTTGAAATTATAAAAATATTCTCGTGGAATGGATTGGATAGAAACGCAATGGTTTAATCCAACATTTAAGTACAAGTACAATGATTTTACGTAAATTAACTGGAAGAAAGAAAAATTTATATTATTTCTTAAACCCTTAACGTTTCTAAATGATAATTAAAGGCAACAAATTATTTTTAATTTTTTGTGGTATAGGAGAATTAGATGAACGTAAGTTTAATTTAAAATTCAGATTTAAATAAGAAAATTTTGATATTCATATCATAATAACATATTTATATTTTCAAAATATAATTTTGCTAATTAAATCGACATTTTCAAAAATATCAGTTAAAAAATTATAGTTTGCGGCGCGTTAATTCGTTAAATATATTAAATCACAAATTTATGAATTTTCTTTTCCTAGAAATTCTAGATATTCTTATATTAAAATTATTTTACTACACGTCATGTGTTCTAATTACATTGGAATAAAACCATTAATATTAGAATTCTCCTAGATATTTTCAATCAAAACACGATTTATAATGTAGGTATTCCCAGTAATCTAATATAAATTAATTGATTCAATTAGTATACTTAACATTTAACATGCATTAATGTATTTTGTTTAAAAGTTATACAATTTATTGGTTACTCATAATTTGCGAAACTAAATTATTTCTGTTCTTATTCACATGATGATAAATTTAATATAATTTGTTTATTATTTAATATGTAAACTTTTTGTGATAATGTGGACTTTTATAATATTTAACACTCTATGCATATTTTTTGTACCATTGATTGTATAGCATCGTGTAAGTTTGATCGAAAATTTGAATTTGAATAAAAAAAATTTTGACGTTGATCTCATAATTAAATATGTTATAATTTAAAAATATAATTTTGCTAATTAAATCGGCATTCTCCAAGTTAGCTATTAAAAATTTTTATTTTTCAGTGTTTATATGGGCAAATGCAAGTTCCCTCACGAAAAAAAATAAACCCGTACTTAAGTTCCCACACGAAAACAAATTATATCGAATACAAATTTCCTTTTCACTTTACTCAGACTTGGGACTGACAACTTGAACGTAGTTGATGTGGTTAAAATTTGTTTAGTTTTGTATCGCATAAAAAAAGAAATCTAATCCAATTTTAGATTTAGTTTCAATCTAGTTCATATGACATAGAATAATATGTGTATAGTCCACATATTATTTGTATATAAAATAATAATTTTTATTCTTGTCTAAATTCATATAAAAATTAAATTAAATTACACTTTTTTTCATGTAACACAACAACAAGCAAATTTCAAGTTTAAATTTTCAAATTTTTTTTCGTGTGGTAACTTACGTACGGGTGTATTTTTTTCGTGAGGGAACTTACATATGTAACCGCTTACCTGCTATGTTTCGTGTGGAAAATTACTAAACTCCGTTTATATAAATTTAATATGCTAAGTATAAAAAAAATTATAGGGTTCTGAATTTACTTCTCCAGGAATTTCAATTGTTAATTATGTATTAAAATTATTATAATTCAATTTTTTTTTTTGGCGACCGACGTCCTTTCCCGTGGGTAGATGACGTTAGTCGCACGCACCCGGGACAATCAGCTGAGTTCGAAAATAATTGTATTATTACAATTAATAAGGAATCGAGAATTAGAGCCAAATAATACACAATCGGGAAGGGGGGGACACAATGTCGGTCATCGTCGTGGAACCGCTGGTGTTAATTGAACAGCTTTAATAGGGCAGGTGGAGCATAGCAGACGTAAACAAGACGTGATTGTAGCCGTGTCGAATATTCGCCGGCGGAGCAGCACGGACCATTCGGAGCAATTGAGCGAGTGCAGCGATCAGTTTGCGCAGTGCCCACTGGTTTTGAAGCGAATTAAATAACACATTCAAGATGGCAAGCAGTCCGTTTGCGCACATCGGCGACGAATGTGCTGAGACGTAAAAAAACATACTGTGTTAGCGCGTCCGTATTTGAGAGCGGCCGAACGACAGCAGCGACATCCGAGTCAACGGCGTACACTGCATAAACAGTGTTGCCACCATACGAAGTGATCAGCTGTTGTCCATGGAGCAATTGTCCTTGTCGGCGTGTCAAGGGAAAGGCGTTATTTCGAAACTGCATGAGGCGCGAACACTTTTAATCAAATTGTTCGAGATTCGCGAGATTCAAAGTCCGCACGATATTAGAACATTCAAGAATTTTCTACCTCGTGGCGGCCGTTTTCCCTCTCGCCTCCGTCAGGTTGTGAGATAGCGGACCAAGGGCGCACCCAGGATTTTTTTTTTGGGGGGGGCTAAATAAAATTATTTTTAGATATTAATAAGATTTATTTAATATATGCAAAAATCCGAAAGTACACTTGTTTATGAAAAAATTATTCAAGAGTAAATAATTTTTTTGACATGAAAATTTAAAGTGATACCTAATAAAATTAAAAAAATATTAAGAGGTCAATCATTTTGGGGGGGGCTTAAGCCCGTTAGCCCCCCTTGGGTGCGCCACTATAGCGGACTGACCGGCTGACGTCCGTTATGACGTTACAGTCCAGTTTTTCATCTTGTCGTGCGATCGGCCTCGTACGGCCGTTTAATTCTCCGGCCACGCCTTCTGTCGCGCGATTTCTCGTATTCGGTTAACCACTTTTTTTGGTTCGTGACGCCGGCCCACATACGGCGTCCGGTTAATCGCCAGCGATTCGTAGGTCGCATTATTACGCGTTCAATTTTTTGGTGCAATCGTTTCATCAGCTTGACGCGTGAGACTTTTTATTTTTGCGCTATTTTATTATCCGCGTGTCATCGGCCGTGATTGGCGCTAGTGTACGACAAACGACAAAACTGTCCGTTCCGTGCGCCTGTTTTAAATTTTGCTCGTTGCAAAATCCACCGGAACATCGTAATTTTGCGCTCTGTACAAATATAAATTTGTTTACATAGTGTCGACGTGTGCTGGACGTATTCCAGTTGGTCCATCCGATCGAGTGCTCGTGGTGTCGCAGTTGGTGCAAATGGTGCAATGTTACCAATTCACACGAAAACGTGAATTTTTGTAATCGTCAAATCCGTTATATGTTCACAATATTATAATCGTTTATTATTATTGTTATTATCATATTATATTTGTTTTGTTGGCCAACTATACTGATTAGGTATTTAATCGTATTCGTATACATAAACGTACTAGCTGATCCTGCACGGCGTTGCCCGTGACGAATTTAATGCCCGTCGATTTACCCCCTTCGAAACGCCATTAAAATTCAGCACTAAGCTACATATATTTTTAATACAGTTATTTGGGTTGTTTTCAACATATATAAAACATAACGGATACCCGGCGTATTCTACTACGCTAAAAAATGTTATACATTTTATTTATTCTTGTTAAAAAAAGGAAACTGGACCAGTTCAGCTGGTTATTACATTTTTTTATCTTAATGCTAGTAGATAAACAATATTTAGAGTTTTTCGGTAGGTGTGTAAACATAGAGATTTTTCGGCGTTCCAAATCTGGAGCAAGTAACATAAAATTGGCCGTGCGGAAAACAGGAATTTTGTAAATTCAAACCAGCAACACTTAGCGATTGGCCTTGAGCCTTGCTGATGGTTATAGCGAAAGCCAAACGCACTGGAAACTGTAATAGCTTGAAATCAAATGGCAAATCGGTTGAAATCATTGGAATTCGTGGTATCAGCATATCTTCTCCTTTACATTTGCTGCTGATGATTGTGGCTTCGATTAAATTCGGCGACAGTTTTTTAGCAGCAAGCCTTGTTCCGTTGCACAATTTCGGTGGATCTAAGTTGCGAATGAGCATCAACGGTGAACCAACTTTAAAGTTAAAATGTGAGGTGGCATTCCAGATGGTTTCAAAGAGTTAAGAAACTCTAAATTAATTGGAATAAATCCCAATACATATTATTTCTTAAACTATTGCCATTTACTAGTGATAAGGGCGATTAATATAAAATTACTAATTTGCTTAAAGAAACGGAACAAAATTCCCTTGAGGGATTTTAAACAAAAATATGTAATAAATAAAAATATAATTTTGATAATTAAATTTTCATTCACCATGGTAGCAATTAAAAAAAAATTATTTTTCAGTGCTTTAAATTTGCTAAATATATAAAACCAAAACGTTTTCAGTTTTCTTCTCCTCTTCGAAATGCAGATGTCAAATAAATATTATACATATTTTACGGTTTTTATCTAATTAAACTTGAATAAGACCAAAAGTTATTTTAAACCTTATTATCTTGGCATTTTCTGGTTATATTTACGTTAATGTTAAGAATTTAAAATGTATTTGTCACTAGTCACTAGTGATAATATTAGCAACCAGTTCTTATAATTTTTCTTAGTCATATTCAACAATTTAGAATTGTAAAACATGCAAATTATCAGCCATATGAATGATTAAATATAATAATTTTTTTATGATTTGGAACTAAATGCAGATTATGTTTAATGTAAAATTACTAATTTGTTTAAAGAAACATAAACAAATTTCATTAAAATATATTAAATAATCTTAAAGTATTATTTTCACAATTATATTAAAATTCTCTTAGATAATAATTTCAACCAAAAACACGATTTATAATGTGTGTATTCCCATTTCCCACTAATCTAATTTAAATGGAATAAATTTCATCAGTTTACTTAACATTTAGAGTGTTCTAATGATATTTAGTTTAAAAGTCATACAATTTATTTGTCACTTACAATTGTGACCCAAAATTCTATGAGGTCTTATACACATAAAGATAATTTCAATATAATTTTTCTACTTTTTTATATGTAAACTTTTTGTGACAAGCTGGCCGTTTAAAATAATCAAACATTATATATATATGTTTATATGTATATATATATATATATATAATATGTATATAATAATATAATATCTTACAGTGTGAGTGCATAAATCCAAAAGTTAAATTAAAATACTACGGTATTATCTAATATAACATGAATCAAGCCAAAACATATTATTTCTTAAACATTTGGCGTTCTCGATAATATATGGTTTAAAGTTTAAAAGTTCATAAGGTTATTCTCGTAAAACCAACAAAAAATTTAAATACATTTCCAATTTTACACCATACAATATTTCAAAAAAATATATATAAACATATACGGTTTTCAGTTGATTTTATCAAAATAGATTCCGTTTTTGCAAACCGAACCAAAGTGTAGTTCTTGTCGCAACAGTGGCGTACGCAGGGGAGGGGGCTAAGGGGCTGAAGCCCCCCCCCCATTGATATAATTTTCTGTTTTTTTTTTGTTTCATATTACCAATGTTACAAATGATTATAGTGGTCGTAAACAGTTTTATTTATAAGACTGTAGTCGCCTGTACAATATCGATTGAAAGTAATAAATAAATATTACAAAAAAAAAAAAAAAATGTAGTTCAAATATCAGCGTGATATAATAACACAAAATAAATAATTTCAAATATAGATCAGATTAAAAAAATATAACACTAATAAAACAAAACAATTATTTACGACTATACTAGGTAGTGGACGAAACGACACGACAAGACTATATGAGTAAAACTAAAAAAAAAAAAGAGATATGATTTACGATTACATTCGCGGACGAAGAACGAGACGAGGTGTATATAATAGTGTACGGACACAGGCTAATAATTTTTTGCGAGCGTATTAATTAAATTATAATATTTATAATATAGATTACGAATTCGACGAGTGAGAACGATAATATACAATAATAATAATAATAACAATAACAATAAGTAATAATAATAATAATAATAATAATAATAATCAATAATATATGCCTTCACGATAATAATATTTAAAATGAAAACGATAGAGAGGATATAATTCAATATTAATAATAATAAACATAAATAAGAGGAAAAAAATAAAATTATATAATAAAATTTAAAAAAAATATTTTATTTTAAACATCGCCTGTCGGGGAACCGATGGAATGCGCAGTGATGTACAAGTTTTTCCTTTCCAATCGTTTAACACAGAATAGACACAATTAGTGTAACGTCACATTTACGATTGATAACATGAACGGTTTTGGTTGATTGTTTTGACTCAAAGTTGAAAAAATAACACGACGTTTAACGATTAACAAAAAAAAAAAACAAATTATAACGCAACAAAACTATTTTAATGCTCATAATTTATTTAATTATTTATGTAATCAGTGGCGTAGCCAGGGGGGGGGGTTTAAGGGTTCAAACCCCCCTTTGCTTTTTTTGTATAACAATAATTATAGGTAATAATATTTCAATGATTACTGTTTTGTACTATTGAAATTATTTTATTTTATTTTACTTTCGGTCAAATATTTTAATTAGGAAATTTCAGAATTTTTATGTCACATGCTTTACGAAATAAATAGGGAAAAAACAAAAATAACGCTGGGTATTTTATCATTTTTAGAAACAGCGCCCGTATGACGCAAATTTTGACACATCCTTTAGGCTACGTTAAGATGGGGGACTATTCGATTTGATTTTTTTCACGTATACGGATTTTCCCACATGAGCTCAAAATATAACATTCGCTAATCGCTACCACTGCTCTATTCGATAAAATCCCATATACGTTATACGAGAAAAATATCGTCGCCTTACTGTATATACTGTATATTTTTCGTATGGTGAAACATTTGGAAAATTTATTATTAACTATCCTAACCGATATTACTAGTAATTAAGCGGTGTTGTCGTTGTTCTTGTGTCGTATTATTCATTTTTTTCTCTCGTCTCATTGTGTGTCCAAACCATAGAATTCGTTGGCCATTCACGTAACTTGTTATGAAATTTACTTTGGTGATTTCCCTTATTTCTTTGTTTCTTCTTCTACGCCATCTGTTTGTTTCAGTATTAAAAACTGGTCCACATATTGTTCTCAGCACTCTATTCTCAAAGGATCTGAGTTTTCGTTCAATTTGTACTGTCATCGGCCATACTTCGCCCCCATAAGTTAACGTTGGTCTTACAATACTCATGTACAGGCGTATTTTTGTTCCTCTAGAGAATAGTTTTGACTTGAAATATTTTATTAGTGCAAAAAAGGTCCTTTCCGCTTTCAGCAATCGATTAGTTATTTCGGCGTTCCAGTCGTTGTTACCAGTAATTGTTACTCCTAGGTACTTGAAGCTCTGGGCTTTCTCGAAAACGTAGTTATCTACTGTAAGGTCCTCCTCAACTCCTACAGGCAGCGTTTCCATTACTTTCGTTTTCTCCTCATTTATTTCTAGGCCAATCTTTTTTGCTTGATGAATGAGTGTTTTGGTATTTCGCACTATCATTTCTTTGTTTTCTCCTACTAAATTCAGATCGTCTGCGAAACCCATCACATCTAGCGTGGCTTTGCCACTATTTATTCCAAGTATATTACTTTGTACACTGCGTATCACTTTTTCTAATGCTATGTTGAAGAGTGTTGGTGATAGTGCATCACCTTGCTTAAGCCCTGTTATCACTTCGAATTCTTTTGACACTGTACAATCCACTCTAACTTGGTATCTGGTCTCGTTCATGCACATTTTTGTTAGAGATATGAGTTTTTTTGGGAAGCCGAACTCATACATTATATTATATAGACTATCGCGATGAATGCTATCGTAAGCTTTCTTCTTGAAATCCACAAAAACTTGCCATATATTTTGTCTGAATTCATACTTCTTTTCTATGAGCTGTCCTATAGTTGCGAGCTGGTCTATTGTGGATTTACCTTTCCGAAAACCACACTGATAGCTTCCTATAAACTCCTCAGCCAGTGGTTCTAGTCGTCCTAGTAGTATTTTGGAGAATAATTTATACACTGTATTCAGTAAAGATATTCCCCTATAGTTATTGCAGCTCATCCTGTCTCCTTTTTTATATACCGGGATGACTATAGCCTTGTTCCATTCTTCAGGTAGTTTTTCTTCATTCCCGTTCCATTCTTCAGGTAGTTTTTCTTCTATCATATATACAATCATGATTTTTATAGGTAATAATGTAATACGTATATTGGTAGGTAATGACTTGGTAAGGCTCGTATAGTTGAATTTAATATAAACTTGTAAATTATAGCACATTTATTTAATAACCCCCCTTGAACAAATTCTGGCTACGCCACTGTATGTAATTATATATTATAGTAAATTAAGCAAAATGTTATGTCTACTGAATATTTACTTATTTTCAACCCCCCCCCCCCCATTGGAAAATTCTGCGTACGCCACTTTGTCGCAGTGTATGGATTTTACTCGAAACACAATAATACGTTCCGTAGTGTTTTATTTTCGTGGCGGTTTGGCGCTTTGTTAAAAAATAAAATTATTTTTGTCGAACTATTGGCCGTAATCAACTCGCACAAGCTAGACAAAGCCGGTAGTGCCAATATGTTTTTTTTTTTAATATAATTATGTCGATCGAGTAAAAACATTGAATTTAGCAATGTATATATATAGCTGACTCGGCAAACGTTGTTTTCCCATATAAATTATTTAAATGGTCGCCATGGTAACTATTTAACACCTAGAATCCCAACATTTCCGTATTAGCTACCACTTCAAGCCTTTTTAGGAAGGTGAAAAATACTTTACGACCCATTCTCAGACCTACTGAATATACACACAAAATTTCATGAGAATCGGTCAAGCCGTTTCGGAGGAGTTTTGTTACAAAAACTGTGACATGAGAATTTTGTATATTAGATATTATTTTGTTGTTATTATTATAATGTTCCGTTTTTCTTTATTTTCCATTAGACGACCAAATTTCGCGTCTGCAATAAACACACACACACATATATTATATATATACCCTTTATTACTACAAGCCCCTGCTATCACTATACCGCCGTACGAAATAATGAAATTAAAAAACAGAAAACCAGGAAATTGAATCGAAAAATTCTTTTAATGCGCTAATGGAAAAAAAAAGTTAATCGAGTTATCACAACAGAGCTTAAGAAGTTCAGGTGTCCGAACATAAAATCTGCGTATACATATTATAGTGTGGTCGTTGTTTTTTTTTTAAATTCTGCTGCCAACATTAAGTTAACAAGATATAATCCGGTTATATTATTATCAGGGGGGTAAACCACAAATGGAAGTAGGTGTACAAAAGTTGGGAAGTACTCGGAAGTACACGGAAGTACACGGAAATACACGGAAGTACAAGGAAGTACTGGGAAGTACACGGAAGTACTGGGAAGTACTGGGAAGTACACGGAAGTACACGGAAGTACATCATACTGGAAGTATGGTGTACAGATTTAAGTTCAGTGGTTTACCCCCCTATATAAACAATGAAATTTGTGTATATTTTTCTGTCTATTCTAATGATATTTGGGTTAGAAGTTATACAATTAAGTTATTAATGAATTTATTTTATTTAAATCGCACTTGGTCCTCATACACATAAGTAGAATGTATATGTATATTTTTTGAAAAATAATAATTCCTTTTCTTTGAAATATAAATAATTTGAATATTTTATAAATTGTCTGCCTTTGATTTAATCTATATAGATTGACATAAAACCAATAAATTACATAATGTTTTATAGTTTTGTAATATGTTTTATATGATCTATAAAGATAAAAAGGTAGCAAGCCGCGGGGTGTTGTCAATGTCTCTAAAGTGAATTGCTTGGGTACAGCTTTTAAGATGTATTATCATCACTATAAATTTGAAAGCAATGAGAAATCATTAAATTCGATAAAGCGATTCCAAGCGGAGCTTCGGTGTAATATTTTGTGAATACACTATTACCTAACACTTTTTATGAATTAAATGTATCAAAACACATAAATTCTATAAATAATCCAAAATTAAAGAAAGTTTTTGATAATTTGTTTTTTTTAATATAATATAATATGTTACATGTATATTTCAAATTTTAATACACAGTAGTTTCAAAATTAAGAAAGAATAACAATGAACGATACCCACGAAATCGCGTTTTTGCCGATTTTATGTAATTTTTCGATCGTTTTTTAGTTACAATTTTAGGCCCTTTTGAAAAAAACGAAGGATGTCCTCTCTAAAGTGCCAACTAGATGCAATTTGCTACCGGAAACAATATGTGACTGTAAAGATCGGAGCACTCCTCCTGGTAGAATTTTTTGTTGCACTCATAAAAGAAAACACTGCTTATTAATACCAAAAGATTCCTCGCTCTGCTCAGAATCTAAAAAGTACAATTGATTTGTCAGTACTGAAAATACTAACACAATGTTCCCATATATTTTTTAACAGTTTTTAAATTCCTTTCCTAATATTAAGTATTGTAATGATTCCTTATAATCTGCTATTTGTAACTGGAAATATAATTATTATTTTCTTATGAATGCGAAGCTGAACCGGAAGTAAGTTTATTTTAAAATTACAAATGTTATAAAAAGTATCAGATGAAAATACTTAAAAATAATAATAATAAATTACATAATCTCAAAGTACCTACGATTTTTACAATTATATTAGAATTCTCCTAAATATTTTTAAAGAGAAACTCGATTAATAATGACTAATGAGGGTATTTGCAATAATCCTGGTAAAGTGAAATAAATTTAATCAGTTTACTTACATTTTACGTGTTCTAATAAAATTAAGATAAAAATGTATACAATTTTTTTGTAACTTATTACTTGTGACCTTCAATTTTTTCTTTTTTCTTTAATCTTTCCAGTGATTTGTAACAAACACTTAGCAGAGATATTGGTCTATAGCTGCTTACATCATTCTTTGTCTTTCCTGTCTTTAAGACTGCTAAAATTTTTGTTTGCTTAAAATGTCGGTAATTTTCCCGAGTGGAGAATGTCAGAGGAAAAGTGAGAGAGATATTTTATTTTCTTGGGTCCGCTATATATTATGAACTCCGGATAAATTTCATCAAGTCCAGCCGCTTTTTAAAGTTTTACATGTTTCAATGCCGATTGTACTTCTTGGAAAGTAAATTTGTTTGCCCATCTTAAATTTTCTTATTTTAAGATCCATACCCAGTTTTCTCGATGTTTCTTTATCAATTTTGGTTTTTGACATTTCTATTAGTCGACTTGCAAATGTATTTGGTTATATTTCGAATTCTCCACTACCTCGCATTTAAATGGGATCTAAACTACTTAGTATATTCCAAGCTTCTCGGCTGGAGTGTTTGAAGTCTAGACGTTCTACAGTATCAATCGATCTATCCTTGCGTCCATTGACTAGTGACTCTAAGAGCTTGTCTGCAGTTTCTGCTTGGCCATTCCTTTGATATTCTGCATAAAGTTTGTCGCTTTCCTAATTCCAGCATGGTATATATTTGTGTCTGTAACCTCTTGAAATATATCATTTTGCTGTACCCTTAGTCATACCAATGATGCGTTCATAATTACTTACTATTGGATCAATCCACCTGATATTATCATCTAAAGATTTTGAAAAGGCATTCCAATCAGCTTTCCTAAAGTTCCATCTCGGTTTTAGTATTTTTTTTACTAGAGGAATCTAGATGCCGATCTGTATACGTATTGGTCTGTGTTGGCTCTTTGGAAAATTATTTAAGACAGGTCGATAGGTCTTTAGTGTTACTCCATTATGATATTTTGAAACAATGCAGAGGTCCAGGTTATAACCTCGATTCCATCTTCCCGAGTGAAATGTATGTCTACCTTTTTCACTGAATATCAGCTGCATATTCTCAGTTTCAATCCATTTACTTAAAACCTCTCCATTTTCGTCACTATCATCATACTACCAGTCAGTATGATGGCTATTGAAATCACCAGCGAGTACTGAAGGATGTTGAGTGTGTGGTAGAGCCGGAAGAGGCCATCTTTCTTTGGAGGCTTACAGATGTTAAGTATAGTTATAACAGCCACATAGGTAGCGATCACGGAAACAAGCCCATCCATCCTTGTGTATAAGTAACTCGAGTTAAGGATATCATTTCGTATATAAGTAGCAGTTTCATGATATTTGTGACATGTGGCAGAAGAGAGTTTATAGCCATCGATGTTCCCTCGGCAATGCATTTGTTCTTTGTCTGGCACATGAGTTTTCTGTAGTAGGACTTTAAGTTCTAGTAAAAGTCGAGCTAAATAGCTACTTTTATATCTGCTTAAACCTTCAATATTTAGATGTAAGATAATCAGATGAGGGCCAATATCTCGGGTCGAGAAGCCCTGAAAAGGGCTGTTTTCAAAATCAGTATGTGTTGTTGCTCATGACTGCTGTGAGGTTTGGGAGACAATACAGCAGTCGGATGTGGTAAATCTTTAGCCGTCTAGGACGTTGCCCGGGGTACACTGCGTGGAGCAATTTACCTTTGTACCCCAGTTTAACATAATTAAATGACAATGCAACTAGTCTGGTTCCAGTTTAGACCATGGCTTACTGGTTCGGTCCGGTCCGTGAAATCATGAACCGTGCAAATTGCAGAACACTTGTTTTTATATACTTAAGGATACTTTTAAATTTATTATTCTACAATTCCGTATGTAATTTTTTGTGATAATCTAGCCATTTGCAATATTTAATACTACACTATAACGTTTCTTTTCTTATGTGGTACGAATGTTTAGTGTTTTTAATTTGCGAAATATAGAGAATCATAAGTTCTGAATTTACGAGTATTTTCCTGGCCATTTAGTTGTCAAATATATATTTAAATTATTTAACACTACTTTTATTCTAATTAAACTGGTTTAAAACAAATGAATAACATATATATTTTTCAGTTTATTCTAATGATATTTGGTTCAAAAATTGCACAAATAATTTAATATTGGTTATTTGTGATACTATAAAATCACTCAATCCTTATACATATATAGAAAATTATATATTTTTCATTATTCTTCACGATTTAATAGGCAAATTAAACACATAGTTAAAAAATGTCTGTTTGAAATTTTAAATACATTAATTTTTTATTCTTGTAACATATATTGTTTAATCTAAAATTTAAATTCAATTACTACGGTTTTATCTGTTTTTTCCTAAAAAAATTCAAAATTGTACTACTTACATACTGCTATGTAAAAATTGAAACATAATTTTCTCTCATGTGATCGTTTAAATCAGGCTAGGGGTAAGTTGAATCTAAAATTTAAAATGAACAGAAATAATACAATTTAAATGTATTAAATAATCTCCAAGTAATGCAACATAAAATAGTTATGCGAATTATATCGGCATTTTGTAAGATAGAAATTTCAGAAAATTTGTTTTTCAGTACTTTAAATTCACAAATTAAATTTAATAGTAAAATTAAAATTCTACGGTTATATGTGATATAACTGGAATGAAGCCCAAAATACATTATTTCTTAAACACTTGAAGTTCTCTATGGATATATGTTATAAAGTTAAAAAAACATCAAATTTAATAGTCACATGTGATAATACGAGCACTCTGTTCTCATATATTTTTCACAGTTTTTATATTATTATCCTAAAATTAAAAATAGTAATATATCCTTATAATAAAAATAACCTCTCTAAAGTACCAACTAGATGTGAATTGCTGCCGGAAACAAACTGTGACCGAAGAGATAGATAATCCCAAATAGACTGATTAGATTGTTATCCCAGGTCGCGACAGGTCGAAGTACATTGTTAATGGTCAACGTATATTGTATATGTATAATAATATATAAAATTATATTTTTATAGTTTTTCTTTCCCGGATGCTATTCCATACTCGTGTGTGCCATGAGATGTGTCCTCTGGGTAGAATATAATTATTATTAGTCACACAAAAAGTTATAGGTAGTGTAACCATGTTTAGGTCCAAGGGATTAAGTGATTTTAGTTGTAAGAGTCCAATCATTAGTAAAACTAAGGTTAAACAAAATTTAATTACAAGTATTTTAAAGTATTCGTAAATACTTTTACTAAGTATCTGTATTTATACTCGAATACTTATCTCATTAAGTATTTAAACACTTTTAGAAACACGTACCAGTATCTGAGTTTGAAAAAGTTTAAAATGTATCTTTTACAACACTGCCAAATGGTATTACTTTTTATGGTTAAAAAATATAAAACCTAATTATCAGGTGTGATGACAAATTTTATATATTTTATAACAGTATTTATACCCTTTTCCTAAAGTTCAAAATTGTAATACTTCCTTGTAATCTGCTATATAGAATTTGAAATAAAAAGAGATAATACTAGCATCCACTTCTCATATGTTTTCAAACAATTTTATATTTTTTTCCTAAAATTCAAAATTTTAAAGCATCCTATATAAGCTGACTATAATAATTCTTGTACTCGTAACTTGCCTATTAATCTATGTAAAAATATATTAATTTTCATTCGTGTGATTGGGAAAATAAAGAATATGTTAAGTTATAATGGTATATTGTATACCATTCTATAATGGTAATATTAATTTTCACAATTATTATGTTAGAATACTCCTGGGTATTTCCAATTAAGAACATGTTTGATTCTATGGGTTTTTGCAGTAGTCTCATTTTAATAAAACAAATTCCATAAGTAAACATTAACTTTAACGCGTTCTCATGTTTTTTGATCTTTTACTGAAACAATTTATTAGTTATTTATTATTCGTTACTCTGAATTGATTCAGTTTATGTACACATAAAGAATAATTTAGTAATATTTTCCACAATTTTAAATCTAAAAAT
This sequence comes from Slavum lentiscoides, assembly GCA_032441835.1. Taxonomy (NCBI): domain Eukaryota; kingdom Metazoa; phylum Arthropoda; class Insecta; order Hemiptera; family Aphididae; genus Slavum; species Slavum lentiscoides. Next base: position 5,196,964 of record CM063706.1, on the reverse strand, counting down.
TTTTTAATTTTTATTAAATTCTGTATTAAACCAGAAGTTAGGAGCTTTTAAAATATAAAATTTTTTTTTATAGAGTGTGAATTGATTAATCCAATAGTAATATTAAAATTCTACGGTTATATGTGATATAACTTGAATGAAGCCCAAAATACATTAATTCTCAAACACTTGACGTTTTCTAAAGATAAATGTTATAAAGTTAAAAACATCAAATTTAATAGTCACATGTGATAATACGAGCACTCTGTGATCATATGTTTTTCAACAGTTTTATATTATTTGCCTAAATTTAAAAATGGTAGTACTTCCTTATAATCTGCTATATGGAAGTTAAAAATATAATTTTTAATTTTTTTTTGCATTAAAAGTTATTAATGGCCTATGAATATGATTTTTATAATTACATTAGCATTTTCGTATAGCTTTCTAAGTTGTATTTTTTCAACGATCTTTGTTGTTAATATAATATGTATAAAATAAATACTATCCCATAAATAAAATTTTTTATTTTTTGTGGTATGGATTATTTAGAACAGAGTATGTATTGTCGAATATTCAAATTGGAATAAAAAATTTCTCTTTTTTAAGACCTTCAAAAATGAATTATTAACAATTTTCTTTTTTAAATTTGTTCGGTTAATTTTTTTAATGGTTTATGAAGAAAAAAATTTAAAAAGTGGGAAAGTCGTTTTGTAGTAAAATTTACGAGGAATTCAAATCTGTTTTCAAATATTTTCTTATCGCACCAATAGATCGATCGGTACGTTGGAAGTACGAAACGTCTATTTTGCTATGTTTCATGTGTGTTAGACAAAGAGAGAAAATACCTGCTTTCAATCCCCTTAAAGTTAAAAATGTTAAATTTATTTGTCAGCAATATGCACCCATATTTTTTTCTTATATCTTATTATTTTCTTATGACTGGACCATAAACCAGCACGTAAGTTCATTTTAAAATTACTAAAAGTTCTTATACTTATTTTAAGAATACTTTTAATTCGATATTTCCAATATTTCATATGTCATTGTTTTTTTGAACAATTTAGCCGTTTGCACAAAATGAATTATACATAGACATTTTTAAAATTATGTTTAATGTAGCTGAGGGTATGTCTAATCTAAAGTTCAAATTGAAATTAAAAAAAAAAAGGTTATTATCTGATAATGAGACTATTAATGAGATAATTAAGAGAGATTAAATATTATTTTCCGAATAAAATCTGCAATTTCCACGAAAGGAATTTTAAAAATTTAATTTTCAACGCTTTAGTTTGCGCAATATGTAAAATAATTAAGTACCGAATTATTTCTCTCGACATTTAGTTACAAAATATAAATCAAATTTACTTTTGAACACATTAATTCTAATTAAACAAGAATAATGATTTTGAAATAACACTTATATTTTTCATTACATTTCGTTGATATTTTGTTTAAAATGTATACACTTAATTTTTACATTGGTTCTTCTTGATCCTATTTACTGTATGTACAGGGAGGGACAGTCGAATATAATATAATATAATATAATATCTCCGAGATCACATATGCACTCAAATAATATAAGCTTTAAAGTTAAAAATGATAAATTTATTTGTCAGCAATATGCACCCATATTTTTTTCTTATATCTTATTTTTTTCTTATGACTGGACCATAAACCAGCATGTAAGTTCATTTTAAAATTACTAAAATTTCTTATACTTATTTTAAGAATACTTTTAATTCGATATTTCCAATATTTCATATATCATTGTTTTTTTGGAAAATCTAGCCGTTTGCAAAATAAATTATACATTGACATTTTTTAAATTATGTTTCATGTAGCTGAGCGTATGTATAATCTAAAATTTAAATACAAAAGAAAATAAATAGTATATAATCTGAAAATAAAACTTAAAAGAAAAATTAATTTTATTGTTAAAAATAATATCTGCTTATTCCATGATTGCATTCATAAAACTATATTTTCAATGCTTTAAATACATTAATATCATTAAGTTCTAAATTTTTCTGGTAATTTAGATATCAAATATATATTAAAATTATTGTACTTCTCTGTAATTCTTATTAAACAAAATAAAACATTGGATACCATATATATTTTCCAGTGTTTTTAATTGATATCTGATGAAAAATTTGTACAATTAATTTAATATTGGTCATTTTGATCCTATAAAATAAGTTAATAATTTATCATATATATATATATATATATATATATATATATACTATCACTCTGTTCTCGTATACTTTTCAACAGATTTCATATAATTTTCCTTAAATTTTAAAATCGTAATAATTCTTTTTAATCTGCTAATTGGAATTTCAAATAGAATAATTTTTTCATATTACAAATTTTTAATAATCTAAAAATATGATTTTTACTATAACGTCGGCATTCTCCTGTATATTTATAATTGTATTTGTTCAACGACTTTTGTTAATATAAGTAAACGAAAAATACTGTATGATAAATATACATTTTTATTTTTTATTTTTCGTGGCGTTGATTATTTAGAGATAGGTATGTACACCTAATCCAAAACTATACTTAAAATAATAATGAAGTATATCTCAGAATAAAATATTAAATAGAATATATAATGTTGAGAATTAAATCGTCAATTTACAAGAAGGCAATTTCCAAAATGTCTTTACCAGTGCTTAAAATTTGCAAAATATATAAAAGCAATAATTTTTGGATTTACTTCTCCTGGTAATTTAGTTATTTATTTTTAATGTTATTTGCATTATGTTAAAACAGTGTAAGGTTCATTGGTCAATTGTGATAACACTACAGCTCTGTACTCATATATTTTTCATGAGTATTTTTCATCTTCCCCTAAAATTCAATTATATAATATTTCCTTATAATCTGCCACGTGGAAGTAGAAATATAATAATTTTCTTCCATGTGATTGGAAATATAAAATTAAAGGCAAGTTCATTATACAATTATAAATGTAATTAAAGGAACAGATATAAATAATACGAAAGGATATTAAAATAAACACAAAGTTTAATTTTCACAATATGTTATTAAACTTCACCTAGAATTTTTCAATCAGAACCACATTTTATAATGTGTGATTTCACAATAACCTCATTTAAATCAAATAAATTCAATCTGTTTACTTAACATTTTACACGTTCGTATGGTTTTTTAGTCTAAAAGTTTTACAATTTATTCGTTATTCCAAATTTGTTCAGGTCTCATAAACATAAGGATATCGTTAATATAATTTTTCTATTATTTTATATATAATCTCTTTTTGATAATCTTGCCGATTTTAATATTTAATACTATAAGTACTTAAAAATGGATTTACTTATTTTTATTTTTTGTGGAATGGATAATTTAGCAAAGAGTAAGTTTAATCCAAATCTCGTTACGGAATAGAAAGAAATTAAGTGCATCTCATAATAAAACATTAAAGACCTACTTCAAATATAATTTTTCTAATTATATCGGCACTTTGCGTGATAGAAATTTTAATCATTTATTTTTTAGTACTTTAAATTTGCAAGATAAATTAATCTTATGTTAATTAAGTGTAATAAATAATCTCAATGTTTAATATTCACAATCATATTATAATTATCCAGCGATTTTTAATCAAAAACATGTCTAATAATGTGGGCTTATGCAGTAATCTAATTTAAATAAAATAAATTTAATCAGTAAACCTTTACTGCAATGTGTTCTTATCGTTTTGTTCTTAATGTTAAACATTCTATTTGTTATTTATTTTTATTTACTATATATTCATTCATGCTATATACACATAAGTTTTCATTTAATGTTTTTCCACTATTCTATAATATGTAAAATTTTGTAATAACCTGACAGTTTGAAAATACAAATTTATTAATTTTTTTTCTTATAGTATGGATTGTTTAATCCAAAAGATAAATTCAAATACTACAATTTTTGCAAAATAATTGAAATTAACCCCAAAATACATAAACAATTTCTTAAACTCTTAATGTTCTCTAAAGGCGGTGTTGTATAATATTTAAATTAAAGCATTTAAGTAAAAGTATTAAAGTATTTTTATGGTACTCAAATACGTAATTAAAATACTTCTAAAAAAGTATTTGCGAGTAGTATTTTAAGCAATCTTCTAGATCATCTGCAAATAAAATATTATTAAAATATATTAAAATATTATGTTTTTAAATTTTTCTTAGTGAAATGAACTACGTTGAAACAAAACTTTTGTCATTTTTCATAATAATTATTAATGATGAGTTAGCAAACTATTTTGGTCGTGGGTATCGTTGTCCAATGTTGTGATTTTTCGTTCACATTAATGTAGATAATCCCAAATAGACTGATTAGATTCTTATCCCGTGTCACGACAGGTCGAAGTCCATTGTATAACATAACCAATAATATATAAAATTATATTTTTATAATTTTCCTTTCTCGGATGTTACTCCATACTCGTGTGTCCTGTAGTCGTGTGTGCCGTGAGATGTGTCCTATGTGTAGAATATAATTATTATTAGTCACACAAAAAGTTATAGGTAGTGTTAACATGTTTTGGTCTAAGGGATTAAGTGATTTTAATTTTAAGAGTCCAATTATTAGTAAAACGAATGTTCAACAAAATTTAATTACAAGTATTTGAAAGTATTCGTAAATACTTTTACGAAGCATCTGTATTTATACTCGAATACTGATCTCATTAAGTATTTAAACACTTTTAGAAACACGTACCTGTATCTTTATTTGAAAATGCTTAAAAAGTATCTTTTACAACAATGTCTAATGATATTACACTTTATAGTTAAAAAATATCCTAACCTAACCTAACCTAACCACAATCGGTGTAAATATTTAAAGGAATACCTCGACGAGACACAAATCGATGTAATGCAGCGATGAAGGCGTTTGTTGACAATTTCGAAACTATTTCAATGTGAACTCCCTTAACAGCCATGCATACAAATAAAGCTAAATAACATTTAGTGGAACGGGATGTTTTACGTTTTCCATCCTTCAACAGAAAAGGTCCTGCATATTCTATACCGACATTAGCAAATGGTCTAGCTGGCCTCACCCTGACGTTCGGAAGATCAGCCATGATAGGTCGAGGATTTGCAGCACGATGACGTGTACATACAACACATTTAAAAATTATATATCTTATGGCTGAACGACTAGATAACACCCAATAGTGACGTGATAATAAAGATGATACAAGTTGACAGCCACCATGCAAGTAGTGTAAATGATAATGTCAAATTAATAGTGTAGTGAGAGTACTTGATTTCGGCAAGAGAATTGAAAACGTATTCGTATTTATACTCAAATACTGATCTCATTAAGTATTTAAACACTTTTAGAAACACGTACCTGTATCTTTATTTGAAAACGCTTAAAAAGTATCTTTTACAACAATGTCTAATGATATTACTCTTTATGGTTAAAAAATATAAAACTTAATTATTAGGCGTGATAACACTAGCATTTAAATTTTATATATTATTTAACAGTATTTATACTTTTCTCCTAAAGTTCAAAATTGAAATACTTCTTTGAAATCTGCTACATATAATTCGAAATATTATATCTTATATTTTATATTTTATATTGCATATTAATAATTTAATTAAATAATTAATTAATAAATAATTTTAAAATCCTAAGACTATCATTATTACAATAACTACATTGGCATTTTCCTATACCTTTTTAATTTGTAATTTTTCATCGATGTTTGTTGTAAATATAAGTTCACAAAAAACACTAAACTATTACTATACATTTTTATTTTTTGTGGCATGGGTTGTTTAGGAAGAAGTATGTATAATCGAATCTTTAAAATAGAAATATTTTCCATAATAACGTATTAATTAGTTTATATAATAAATTTATGTGAATTAAGTCAAGATTATCCACGATCGCAATTTCAAAATTAATTTTTAGGTGCTTAAAATATGCAAAATATATAAAAGTATAAACTTTTGGATTGTATTTTCCTGGGAATTAAGATCTCAAAAACGTATTAAAATTATTTACTCCACATTTATTTACACTAAACATGAATAAAATCAATGAACGTCCAATATATTTGTCATTGTACCCTAATGATTTTCGGTTCAAAATTAGTACAATTTATTTAATATTGGTTGTGTGTGATCCTTTAAAATTCATTCAATATTTATACATATAAGGAACATTTTATGTATTTTCAATTTTTTTCACGATTCAATATTGAATACACCTTTTATATAATGAACGTATGCAATTTTAAATAAATAAATTTTTTTTTTTGTTTTATGAATTTTTTAATTCCAAATGTTTAATTCAAATACTAAACTTTTCTCTAATAAAACTCAAATAAATTCCAAAATATATAAATTATTTTTCAAGCCCTTTACGTTATTTAATGTTGTTTGCTTTAAGGTCATAATATGTAAAACTTATTTGGCAGATGTTATAATTCTAGCATCCCGTTCTCATGTGTTTTCAAAAAATTTTGTATTCTTTTCCTAAAATTTAAAATTGTAAAACATCTTATATTATCTGCCTATAATAATTCTTGTAACTTGAATATTAATCTATGTAAAAGTATAATAATTTTTATTGGTGTGATTGGGATAAAAAAGAATATCGTAAGTTCATTATAATATTACAAATATCATTAAAAGGAATAGAAAAAATACTATTAATTTTCACAATTATTATGTTAGAATACTCCTAGATATTACCAATCAAGAACGTGTTTGATTCTATGGGTTTTTGCAATAGTCTCATTTTAATAAAATAAATTCCAAAAGTAAACGTTAACGTTAACGCGTTCTCATATATTTTTTATTTATAACTGAAACAATTTATTGGTTATTTATTGTACGTTACTCTAAATTGATTCAGCTTATGTACACATAAAAAATAATTTAGTAATTTTTTTCTACAATTTCAATTCTAAAAATGCTGTATTGAGCCAGAAGTTAGGAGCTTTTAAAATATTAATTTTTTTTATGGACTGTAAATTGATAAATCCAATAGTGAAACTAAAATTCTACAGTTATATGTGATATAACTGGAATGAAGCCCAAATTACATTATTTCTTAAACACTTTACGTTTTCTAAGGATATATGTTATAATGTAAAAAACATCAAATTTAATATTCACGTGTGATTATACGAGCACTATGCTCTCTTATATTCTTCAATAGTTTTTATATTATTTTCCTAAATTTAAAAATAGTAATACTTCCTTATAATAGAAATTAACTCTCTAAAGTGCCAACTATAGATGAGAATTGCAGGCGAAAACAAACTGTGACCGAAGAGACTGGAGCACTGCTTCTGGTCGAAAATCAGTACACAAGATAGAAAATATATGAATAAAAAAAATAAACGTCATTGTATAAACAATAGATTCATCGATCCGCTCAGAATCTTAAAGAATTAAAGTACATTTATGGTACTCAAATACGTATTTAAAATACTTTTATAAGAGTATTTGAAAGTAATATTTTAAATAATCTTCTAGATCATCTGCAAATAAAATCAATCACGTTTTTAAATTTTTCTTAGTAACATGAACTACGTTGAAACAAAACATTCGTCATTTTTTATAATAATTATTAATGATGAGTTAGCAAACTATTTTGGTCGTGGGTATCGTTGTCCAATGCTGTGATTTTTCGTTCACTTCAATGTAGATAATCCCAAATATACTGATTAGATTGTTATCCCAGGTCGCGACAGGACGAAGTCCATTGTTAATAGTCAACGTATATTTTATATGTATAACATAACCAATAATATATAAAATTAAATTTTTATAATTTTCCTTTCTCGGATGTTACTGCATACTCGTGTGTGCCGTGAGATGTGTCCTATGTGTAGAATATAATTATTATTAGTCACACAAAAAGTTATAGGTAGTGTTAACATGTTTTGGTCTAAGGGATTAAGTGATTTTAATTTTAAGTGTCCAATTATTAGTAAAACGAATGTTAAAAAAAATTTAATTACAAGTATTTGAAAGTATTCGTAAATACTTTTACGAAGTATCTGTATTTATACTCGAATACTGATCTCATTAAGTATTTAAACACTTTTAGAAACACGTACCTGTATCTGTTTTTGAAAACGTTTAAAAAGTATCTTTTACAACACTGTTTAAACGGCTTCTCCGATCATATATATTTTGCGAATAATCGACTGTTGTTATTTGGGAAAAGAAAATGGATAAAAATGAAATGAAGAAAATACATTTGTATTTGAAAGTAACAAAATAAAATGGACTGTATTAATAAATAGATGAACAATTACAAGTGGCTGTTCTTAAACACTATAGGGGACGGGGGGCGACAATGATGCATAAATATATATCGACAATAACACGTAAATAAATAATACAATTATAACAATAATTATGACCTGATCCTCGATTAAATAATGTGACCCAGATGATTGGATGGTTGCTGTGGTGCAGGCAAAAGAACGGTGTTTTTGATGCGTCGATGGCGATGATGGCACAAATTGACGTGTATAAAACTTAACGGTGACGGAGACCAATTAATAACAAAAGCATCAAAATGATACACATATATACGTATATGTACGGCGACGGAGGCCAGAAAACGTGTACACGAATAATAATAACCGAAAGAAAACGAACGGGTGCGGCAACGGCAATATTCTTTTTATTATTGATTATAAAATCAAATAATTCGCGACTACGGCGAAAGCGCGACGACACACCAAGACAGCGAAAACGTAACAGCGACGAAAATAAAATTAAAATCGTGTAATAATAATATTATCTATATAATGAAGGTGTGCTATAATAATAATTATCAACAACGGTCAACGACCTGATATGATATACCTACTCGTATATTTATATATCACGTGCGAACATTCTCCCCCTTTGGAAGACATAAGTGTTTCGGTGTTATTCATAGTCAAGATCAAAAACTAAGGTTTAATATGAGTTTTCGAAAACTTGGTTTAATTCTCAAACCTTAGTTTAACGCTGATTTTAGATTGTATTATTCATAATCAACTAAATAAGTGGTCTAGATTAAGATTTTATAAACTACGGATTATTGATGGTTTATCATGTATTCCTCTAACAGCCCCTCAATTTTCGTATTTCAAATAATTGTTGCCAACGTAAGAGTAAAAATATATTTTACATTTTAAGAATACCGCTACTGTTCACACAGATGTTACTCTTTCTTATGTGATTATTGTTGTTATTTATTTTTGTTTTTTTTCCAGTATTTTATCATCAGTACATTTCTTTATTTCAAATTTCTGTATTCCGTAATAGTGTAATACCTATAAAGTCATATTTTTTTAGTTTTTATAATGAATAAAGAAAAAAGAATAAATTGGGAAAATTGCGAAAAACTACTGTTAACCGAAATTGCTACACCATTCATAAAAATTATAGAAAATAAAAATTGCAACACAAATACAAATAAATTAAAACAAGATGGGTGGACACAAATTTACAACGAGTTTAACGATAATGCGAAAATTAAAAGAAGTTTATCACAAATTAAAGGTGAGTGGGAAAGGATGAAAATTGAAGCGAAAAAAAATGTGTCGTTATATCAACAAAATTTAAAAAAAACTGGAGGCGATCCACCACCAGAATCCTTAAACAAGTTGGACTTGTCATTGCAATCTTTAATGCCAATTGAATTTATTAAAGACACAAACCATTTTGACTGCGATAATGATGACTCAAACAAAAAGGTATTATATATATATATATATAATTTTAATACAAAAAATATGAAAACAGTTTTGATCTTAGTAGTTTTTAGAAAAATGCAAATTTAAATAAAAAAAATCTGTAGTGTTTTAGTTATTAAAGTTTGATTTTCATTTGTTATTCATATTGTTTATTCTATACAAATTCAAAGACTAAATCATAAATCTAATTATATATCTTATGCTTTAAAAAAAAAAGTAAATATAAGGAATTCTTATAAATTATATATATTAACCTTATATATTTATAAGGTTTTCTTTCTATTCTCTTCGGAACACCATTCAATTTTAATTTTTTGAATGTTAAATATAAGTTTTAGATTCCAGCAGCAAATCGCATCTAGTTGATACTTTAAGCCTGGTCCACACGGTGAGAGTAAATCGTGATAGTTACTATCGCGAGAGTGTGTGAGAATTTACTATCACTAGAGACTGTGTCCACACGTTGATAGTTGAGTATAATAGTAAAGGTATGTGACCTTGTCACAAGCTTTCCACTCTAAACAAGTCTGAATATGTCGGAAATTAATTATGGCATAATTGATGTTATTGAAAAAATAATAAAACTAAAAAGAATTTCATCAAATAAAAAAAGGATTTGGGTTAAGAAATAGTTATTGAGAAGGAATTTTTGAAATTTAAAGGGAAAGGAATTTAAATTTTTGAGTCATTTTGAAATATTTTTAATAGTTTGAATATGTGTCGGTAAATTTATAAAGTTAAACAATTGATAATATATTTATACTCTCATGATAGTGAAAAAAGCGCGATAGTACATGTTTCCACGGTGATAGTTGCTACCACTCTCACGAGAGCTACTCTCAACTATCATGCATGCATGATAGTGCGAGAGTCGCTCTCGTGAGAGTGCGATAGTCACTATCGCCCTGTTCACACGATGATACTCTCATGATAGTAACTCTCGCGATAGCAACTATCACGTTTTACTCTCACCGTGTGGACCAGGCTTTAGAGAGGTCATTTTTCAATTTTCTCAAAAGCACCTAAAAATATAATTCAAAAACTACCGAAATAAAATTATTTATTAATTTATAAATTATAACTCTTTCAAATTTTTCAACAAAGTGTATTACACCGAAGCTCCGCTCATAATTGTTTTATTGAATGCAATGATTTATCATTGCTTTCAAATTTATAATAAAAACAACACCCCGATATCCATAATACCCCACTTATTAGAACAAAAAATAACAAGTTAGTAGTAATTTTCACATTAAAGCAGCTTTAAACCTAGGTATTATGTAGTTTATAAATTGGAGATTTATCGTTAAACTCCATTCATGGTCTAAGGAAAGTTTAACTTCTATGAATAACAAAAATGATAAACTGTTGTTCAACACCTATTGAACCCTACTTAAACCAGGTTCAATTTGTCTATGAATAACACCGAAGGTGTCTTCCAACAACAACATGGTCGTACATAACGCGAAAGTCGATGTTGAGGAGCTTGATGGCGTACAATTTACAGTTACAAAAATTAAATATTTTTATTAACAACAATAAAAAATAAAAATAAAATAGAAATAATAACAATAATTAAAATAAAGTACAAATCAAAACATGTAGGTAACATATATATATATAATAAAAATTAAAAAAGAAAGAAAAAGAAAAAAAAGGATAAATATTGGATAAATATCATGCTTCATTTTGGACAGGTAATATTGTTATTTTAACCACTGGTCGTTTAAAAATACTATCGGCAGTTTTCACAGTTACGACACGAACTATTCCATCTGTTCCGGGGTGCAACTTCACAATTCTTCCGAGTTTCCGAACTGTCGGAGCAAATTGGGTGCATGGATTAATACAAGATCTCCGATTGTAATATTGTTTTCCCTTTTAATCCATTTGGCTCGACTTTGTAACGATTTCAAATATTCTGAAGACCAACGCTTCCAAAAAGATTGTTGAAGTTCATTTAGTAACTCCCAGCGGCGTAATCGATTTATCAGTTGGTCAGTGATATCGGGTTCTGGAATAGCGTGTAATGGTGCACCAATGAGGAAATGCCCCGGTGTTAAGGAAGGCAGATCATGTGGATCCGATGAAATTGCTACAAGAGGTCGTGAATTCAATGTAGCTTCAATACGACTGCTTAACGTAGACATTTCTTCAAAATTCATCGAATGTACCCCAATGACTCGTTTTAAGTGATATTTCGTGGACTTTACGGCAGCTTCCCATAATCCCCCGAAATGAGGAGCTGCCGGTGGATTAAAATGCCAATGACACGGTATTTTTTCAGAAATTAAATTCTGGGACATTGATTTTGCAAATAATTTTTTTAATTCACGATCTGCGCCTTGAAAGTTAGTACCAAAATCGGTGTAAATATTTAAAGGAATACCTCGACGAGACACAAATCGATGTAATGCAGCGATGAAGGCGTTTGTTGACAATTCCGAAACTATTTCAATGTGAACTGCCTTAACAGCCATGCATACAAATAAAGCTAAATAACATTTAGTGGAACGGGATGTTTTACGTTTTCCATCCTTCAACAGAAAAGGTCCTGCATATTCTATACCGACATTAGCAAATGGTCTAGCTGGCCTCACCCTGACGTTCGGAAGATCAGCCATGATAGGTCGAGGATTTGCAGCACGATGACGTGTACATACAACACATTTAAAAATTATATATCTTATAGCTGAACGACTAGATAACACCCAATAGTGACGTGATAATAAAGATGATACAAGTTGACAGCCACCATGCAAGTAGTGTAAATAATAATGTCGAATTAATAGTGTAGTGAGAGTACTTGATTTCGGCAAGAGAATTGGAAACGTATTCGTATTTATACTCAAATACTGATCTCATTAAGTATTTAAACACTTTTAGAAACACGTACCTGTATCTTTATTTGAAAACGCTTAAAAAGTATCTTTTACAACACTGTCTAATGATATTACTCTTTATGGTTAAAAAATATAAAACTTAATTATTAGGCGTGATAACACTAGCATTCAAATTTTATATATTATATAACAGTATTTATACTTTTCTCCTAAAGTTCAAAATTGAAATACTTCCTTGAAATCTGCTACATATAATTCGAAATATTATATCTTATATTTTATATTTTATATTGCATATTAATAATTTAATTAAATAATTAATTAATAAATAATTTTAATATCCTAAGACTATCATTATTACAATAACTACATTGGCATTTTCCTATACCTTTTTAATTTGTAATTTTTCATCGATGTTTGTTGTAAATATAAGTTCACAAAAAACACTACACTATTACTATACATTTTTATTTTTTGTGGCATGGGTTATTTAGAAAGAGGTATGTATAATCGAATCTTTAAAATGGAAATATTTTCCATAATAACGTATTAATTAGTTTATATAATATATGAATGTGAATTAAGTCAAGATTTTCCACGATCGCAATTTCAAAATTAATTTTATTAAGTGCTTAAAATATGCGAAATATATAAAAGTATAAACTTTTGGATTGTATTTTCCTGGAAATTAAGATCTCAAAAACGTATTAAAATTATTTACTCCACTTTTATTTATACTAAACATGAATAAAATCAATGAACGTCCAATATATTTGTCATTGTACCCTAATGATTTTCGGTTCAAAATTAGTACAATTTATTTAATATTGGTTGTGTGTGATCCTTTAAAATTCATTCAATATTTATACATATAAGGAACATTTTATGTATTTTCAATTTTTTTCACGATTCAATATTGAATACACCTTTTATATAATGAACGTATGCAATTTTAAATAAATAAATTTTTTTTGTTTTATGAATTTTTAATTCCAAATGTTTAATTCAAATACTAAACTTTTCTCTAATAAAACTCAAATAAATTCCAAAATATATAAATTATTTTTCAAGCCCTTTACGTTATTTAATGTTGTTTGCTTTAAGGTCATAATATGTAAAACTTATTTGGCAGATGTTATAATTCTAGCATCCCGTTCTCATGTGTTTTCAAAAAATTTTGTATTCTTTTCCTAAAATTTAAAATTGTAAAACATCTTATATTATCTGCCTATAATAATTCTTGTAACTTGAATATTAATCTATGTAAAAGTATAATAATTTTTATTGGTGTGATTGGGATAAAAAAGAATATCGTAAGTTCATTATAATATTACAAATATCATTAAAAGGAATAGAAAAAATACTTTTAATTTTCACAATTATTATGTTAGAATACTCCTAGATATTACCAATCAAGAACGTGTTTGATTCTATGGGTTTTTGCAATAGTCTCATTATAATAAAACAAATTCCAAAAGTAAACGTTAACGTTAACGCGTTCTCATATATTTTTTATTTATAACTGAAACAATTTATTGGTTATTTATTGTACGTTACTCTAAATTGATTCAGCTTATGTACACATAAAAAATAATTTAGTAATTTTTTTCTACAATTTCAATTCTAAAAATGCTGTATTGAGCCAAAAGTTAGGAGCTTTTAAAATATTAATTTTTTTTATGGACTGTAAATTGATAAATCCAATAGTGAAACTAAAATTCTACAGTTATATGTGATATAACTGGAATGAAGGCCAAATTACATTATTTCTTAAACACTTTACGTTTTCTAAGGATATATGTTATAATGTAAAAAACATCAAATTTAATAGTCACGTGTGATAATACGAGCACTATGTTCTCTTATATTCTTCAATAGTTTTTATATTATTTTCCTAAATTTAAAAATAGTAATACTTCCTTATAATAGAAATTAACTCTCTAAAGTGCCAACTATAGATGAGAATTGCAGGCGGAAACAAACTGTGACCGAAGAGACTGGAGCACTGCTTCTGGTCGAAAATCAGTACACAAGATAGAAAATATATGAATAAAAAAAATAAACGTCATTGTATAAACAATAGATTCATCGATCCGCTCAGAATCTTAAAGAATTAAAGTACATTTATGGTACTCAAATACGTATTTAAAATACTTTTATAAGAGTATTTGAAAGTAGTATTTTAAATAATCTTCTAGATCATCTGCAAATAAAATCAATCACGTTTTTAAATTTTTCTTAGTAACATGAACTACGTTGAAAAAAAACATTCGTTATTTTTTATAATAATTATTAATGATGAGTTAGCAAACTATTTTGGTCGTGGGTATCGTTGTCCAATGCTGTGATTTTTCGTTCACTTCAATGTAGATAATCCCAAGTAGACTGATTAGATTGTTATCCCAGGTCGCGACAGGACGAAGTCCATTGTTAATAGTCAACGTATATTTTATATGTATAACATAACCAATAATATATAAAATTATATTTTTATAATTTTCCTTTCTCGGATGTTACTGCATACTCGTGTGTCCTGTAGTCGTGTGTGCCGTGAGATGTGTCCTATGTGTAGAATATAATTATTATTAGTCACACAAAAAGTTATAGGTAGTGTTAACATGTTTTGGTCTAAGGGATTAAGTGATTTTAATTTTAAGAGTCCAATTATTAGTAAAACGAATGTTAAAAAAAATTTAATTACAAGTATTTGAAAGTATTCGTAAATACTTTTACGAAGTATCTGTATTTATACTCGAATACTGATCTCATTAAGTATTTAAACACTTTTAGAAACACGTACCTGTATCTGTTTTTGAAAACGTTTAAAAAGTATCTTTTACAACACTGTTTAAACGGCTTCTCCGATCATATATATTTTGCGAATAATCGACTGTTGTTATTTGGGAAAAGAAAATGGATAAAAATGAAATGAAGAAAATACATTTGTATTTGAAAGTAACAAAATAAAATGGACTGTATTAATAAATAGATGAACAATTACAAGTGGCTGTTCTTAAACACTATAGGGGACGGGGGGTGGCCGACAATGATGCATAAATATATATCGACAATAACACGTAAATAAATAATACAATTATAACAATAAATATGACCTGATCCTCGATTAAATAATGTGACCCAGATGATTGGATGGTTGCTGTGGTGCAGGCAAAAGAACGGTGTTGTTGATGCGTCGATGGCGATGATGGCACAAATTGACGTGTATAAAACTTAACGGTGACGGAGACCAATTAATAACAAAAGCATCAAAATGATACACATATATACGTATATGTACGGCGACGGAGGCCAGAAAACGTGTACACGAATAATAATAACCGAAAGAAAACGAACGGGTGCGGCAACGGCAATGATCTTTTTATTATTGATTATAAAATCAAATAATTCGCGACTACGGCGAAAGCGCGACGACACACCAAGACAGCGAAAACGTAACAGCGACGAAAATAAAATTAAAATCGTGTAATAATAATATTATCGATATAATGAAGGTGTGCTATAATAATAATTATCAACAACGGTCAACGACCCGATATGATATACCTACTCGTATATTTATATATCACGCGCGAACATTTTCCCCCTTTGGATGATATAAGGTGTCTTCCAACAACAACATGGTCGTACATAACGCGAAAGTCGATGTTGAGGAGCTTGATGGCGTACAATTTACAGTAACAAAAATTAAATATTTTTATTAACAACAATAAAAAATAAAAATAAAATAGAAATAATAACAATAATTAAAATAAAGTACAATTTAAAACATGTAGGTAACATATATATATATATATAATAAAAATTAAAAAAGAAAGAAAAAGAAAAAAAAAGGATAAATATTGGATAAATATCATGCTTCATTTTGGACAAGTAATATTGTTATTTTAACCACTGGTCGTTTAAAAATACTATCGGCAGTTTTCACAGTTACGACACGAACTATTCCATCTGTTCCGGGGTGCAACTTCACAATTCTTCCGAGTTTCCAAACTGTCGGAGCAAATTGGGTGCATGGATTAATACAAGATCTCCGATTGTAATATTGTTTTCCCTTTTAATCCATTTGGCTCGACTTTGTAACAATTTCAAATATTCTGAAGACCAACGCTTCCAAAAAGATTGTTGAAGTTGATTTAGTAACTCCCAGCGTCGTAATCGATTTATCAGTCGGTCAGTGATATCGGGTTCTGGAATAGCGTGTAATGGTGCACCAATGAGGAAATGCCCGGTGTTAAGGAAGGCAGATCATGTGGATCCGATGAAATTGCTACAAGAGGTCGTGAATTCAATGTAGCTTCAATACGACTGCTTAACGTAGACATTTCTTCAAAATTCATCGAATGTACCCCAATGACCCGTTTTAAGTGATATTTCGTGGACTTTGCGGCAGCTTCCATAATCCCCGAAATGAGGAGCTGCCGGTGGATTAAAATGCCAATGACACGGTAATTTTTCAGAAATTAAATTCTGGGACATTGATTTTGCAAATAATTTTTTTAATTCACGATCTGCGCCTTGAAAGTTAGTACCACAATCGGTGTAAATATTTAACGGAATACCTCGACGAGACACAAATCGATGTAATGCAGCGATGGAGGCGTTTGTTGACAATTCCGAAACTATTTCAATGTGAACTGCCTTAACAGCCATGCATACAAATAAAGCTAAATAACATTTAGTGGAACGGGATGTTTTACGTTTTCCATCCTTCAACAGAAAAGGTCCTGCATAATCTATACCGACATTAGCAAATGGTCTAGCTGGCCTCACCCTGACGTTCGGAAGATCAGCCATGATAGGTCGAGGATTTGCAGCACGATGACGTGTACATACGTATATGGTACGTTTTATACGTATATTATATAACAGTATTTATACTCTTCTCCTAAAGTTCAAAATTTAAATACTTCCTTGTAATCTGCTACATAGAATTCGAAATATTATATCTTATATTTTATGTTTTATATTGCATATTAATAATTTAATTAAATAATTAATTAATAAATAATTTTAATATCCTAAGACTATCATTATTACAATAATTACATTGGCATTTTCCTATACCTTTTTAATTTGTAATTTTTCATCGATGTTTGTTGTAAATATAAGTTCACAAAAAACACTACACTATTACTATACATTTTTATTTTTTGTGGTATGGGTTGTTTAGAAAGAGGTATGTGTAATCCAATCTTTAAAATGGAAATAGTTCCCATAATAACGTATTAATTAGTTTATATAATATATTTATGTAAATTAAGTCAAGATTTTCCACGATCGCAATTTCAAAATTAATTTTTAAGTGCTTAAAATATGCAAAATATATAAAAGTATAAACTATTGGATTGTATTTTCCTGAAAATTAAGATCTCAAAAACGTATTAAAATTATTTACTCCACATTTATTTATACTAAACATGAATAAAATCAATGGACGTCCAATATATTTGTCATTGTACCCTAATGATTTTCGGTTCAAATTTAGTACAATTTATTTAATATCGGTTGTGTGTGATCCTTTAAAATTCATTCAATATTTATACATATAAGGAACATTTTATGTATTTTCAATTTTTTTCACGATTCAATATTGAATACACCTTTTATATAATGAACGTATGCAATTATAAATAAATTAATTTTTTTTTTTGTTTTATGAATTTTTTAATTCCAAATGTTTAATTCAAATACTACACTTTTCTCTAATAAAACTCAAATAAATTCCAAAATATATAAATTATTTTTCAAGCCCTTTACATTATTTAATGTTGTTTGCTTTAAGGTCATAATATGTAAAATTTATTTGGCAGATGTTATAATGCTAGCATCCCGTTCTCAAGTGTTTCCAAAAAGTTTTGTGTTTTTTTTCTAAAACTCAAAATTGTGAAACATCTTATATTATCTGCCTATAATAATTCTTGTAACTTGCCTATTAATCTATGTAAAAGTAAAATAATTTTTATTCGTGTGATTGGGATAATAAAGAAAAACGTAAGTTCATTATAATATTACAAATATCAATAAAAGGAGTACAAAAAAATACTTTTAATTTTCACAATTATTATGTTAGAATACTCCTAGATATTACCAATCAAGAACGTGTTTGATTCTATGGGTTTTTGCAATAGTCTCATTTTAATAAATCAAATTCCATAAGTAAACGTTAACGTTAACGCGTTCTCATATTTTTTGATCTATAAATGAAACAATTTATTGGTTATTTATTGTACGTTACTCTAAATTGATTCAGTTTGTGTACACATAAAGAATAATTTAGTAATATTTTCCACAATTTTAAATCTAAAAATTTTTTAATTTTTATTAAATTCTGTATTAAACCAGAAGTTAGGAGCTTTTAAAATATAAAATTTTTTTTTATAGAGTGTGAATTGATTAATCCAATAGTAATATTAAAATTCTACGGTTATATGTGATATAACTTGAATGAAGCCCAAAATACATTAATTCTCAAACACTTGACGTTTTCTAAAGATATATGTTATAAAGTTAAAAACATCAAATTTAATAGTCACATGTGATAATACGAGCACTCTGTGATCATATGTTTTTCAACAGTTTTTATATTATTTTTCTAAAATTAGAAATAGTAATACTTCATTATAATCTGCTATATGGGATTGAAAATATAATTTTTAAATTCTTTTTTTACATTACTAGTAATTAATGGCCTATGAATATGATTTTTATAATCACATCGTCATTTTCGTATAGCATTCTATGTTGTATTTTTTCAACGATCTTTGTTGGTAATATATGTATAAAATAAATACTATACTATAAATAAAAATTTTTATTTTTTGTGTTATGGATTATTTAGGTGCGAGTATGTATTGTCGAATATTCAAATTGGAATGAAAAACAATAAATATATATCTCGTAATAAAATTAAAATAGATTAAATATTATTTTTCAAATGAAATCTGCAGTTTCCACGAAGGGAATTTAAAAAATTTAATTTTCAACGCTTTGGTTTGCGCAATATATAAAATACTTAAGTACCGAATTTTTTCTCTCGACATAAAGATACAAAATATAAATCAAATTTACTTCTGTACACTTTAATTCAAATTAAACAAAAATAATGATTTTGAAGTCACACTTATATTTTTCATTACGTTTCGTTGATATTTTGTTTAAAATTTATTCATTTAATTTTTACATTGGTTATTCTCGATTCTATTTACTTACTCAATCCTCATACACATAAGAAAAAATTTAAATATCTTCAACTGTCTTTATGATTAAATATTTAATACACGTCTATATAAAATGACCTTTTGAAATATGAATTTTTATTATTCTTTTTTTGTTAGTTTCAAGAAAACTTATATTACTGAAAGTTATAAATAACACATATAATCTAAAAACTATACGTAATTAAGAAAGAAATACAAGTAAATAATCAAGAAGATAATTATATAAACAAAAAATTAATTAATTTATTAATAATAAATAATTTTTTTTAAACATTTTATGTATTTTCAATTGACCGTTTGCAATTTTAAATATATTAGTTCGTTTTTCTTGTGGTATTAATTTTTTTAATCCAAATGTGAAATTCATATTCTACGCTTTTCTCTAATAAAACTCGAATATATTCCAAAAAATATAAATAATTTTTCAAACCCTTGAATTTATCTAATGATATTTACTTTAAGGTCATAAAATGTAAATCTTATTTGGCAAAAGTGATAATACTAGCATCCGCTTCTCAAATATATTCAAAAAATTTTAAATTTTTTTTCTAAAATTCAAAATTTCAAAGCATCCTATATATTCTGCCTATAATAATTTTTGTACTCGTAACTTGCCTATTAATCTATGTAAAAATATATTAATTTTCATTCGTGTAATTGGGAAAATAAAGAATATGTTAAGTTATAATGGTGTATTGTATACCATTTTATAATGGTAATATTAATTTTCACAATAATTATGTTAGAACACTCCTAGGTATTTCCAGTCAAGAACATGTTTGATTCTATGGGTTTTTGCAATAGTCTCATTTTAATAAAACAAATTTCATAAGTAAACATTAACTTTAACGCGTTCTCATGTTTTTTGATCTATTACTGAAACAATTTATTAGTTATTTATTATTCGTTACTCTGAATTGATTCAGTTTATGTACACATAAAGAATAATTTAGTAATATTTTCCACAATTTTAAATCTAAAATTTTTAATTTTATTAAATTCTGTATTAAACCAGAAGTTAGGAGCTTTTAAAATATAAAATTTTTTTTTATAGAGTGTGAATTGATTAATCCAATAGTAATATTAAAATTCTACGGTTATATGTGATATAACTTGAATGAAGCCCAAAATACATTAATTCTCAAACACTTGACGTTTTCTAAAGATAAATGTTATAAAGTTAAAAACATCAAATTTAATAGTCACATGTGATAATACGAGCACTCTGTGATCATATGTTTTTCAACAGTTTTTATATTATTTTCCTAAAATTAAAAATAGTAATACTTCATTATAATCTGCTATATGGGATTGAAAATATAATTTTTAAATTCTTTTTTTACATTACTAGTAATTAATGGCCTATGAATATGATTTTTATAATCACATCGTCATTTTCGTATAGCATTCTATGTTGTATTTTTTCAACGATCTTTGTTGGTAATATATGTATAAAATAAATACTATACTATAAATAAAAATTTTTATTTTTTGTGTTATGGATTATTTAGATCTGAGTATGTATTGTCGAATATTCAAATTGGAATGAAAACAATAGATATATATCTCGTAATAAAATTAAAATAGATTAAATATTATTTTTCAAATGAAATCTGCAATTTCCACGAAGCGAATTTTAAAAATTTAATTTTCAACGCTTTAGTTTGCGCAATATATAAAATAATTAAGTACCAAATTTTTTCTCTCGACATTTTGATACAAAATATAAATCAAGTTTACTTCTGTACACTTTAATTCAAATTAAACATAAATAATGATTTTGAAGTCACACTTATATTTTTCATTACGTTTCATTGATATTTTGTTTAAAATTTATTCATTTAATTTTTACATTGGTTATTCTTGATCCTATTCACTGTGTGTACAGGGAGGGACAATCGAATATAATATGAGGGAGATCCGATCTCCGAGATCACATATGCACTCAAATAATATAAGCTTTAAAGTTAAAAATGTTAAATTTATTTGTCAGCAATATGCACCCATATTTTTTTCTTATATCTTATTATTTTCTTATGACTGGACCATAAACCAGCACGTAAGTTCATTTTAAAATTACTACACGTTCTTATACTTATTTTAAGAATACTTCTAATTCGATATTTCCAATATTTCATATGTCATTGTTTTTTTAGACAATTTAGCCGTTTGCACAAAATAAATTATACATAGACATTTTTTAAATTATGTTTCATGTAGGTGAGGGTATGTATAACCTTAAATTCAAATACAAAAAGAAAATAAATAGTATATAATCTGAAAATAAAACTTAAAAGAAAAGTTAATTTTATTGTTAAAATAATATCTGCATATTCCATGATTGCATTCATAAAAGTATATTTTAAATGTTTAAATCCATTAGTATCATTATGTTCTAAATTTTTCTGGAAATTTAGATATCAAATATATATTAAAATCATTGTACTTCTCTGTAATTTTATTAACCAAAAATAAAACATTGGATACCATATATACTTTCCAGTGTTTTTTAATGATATCTGAAGAAAAATATGTACAATTAATTTAATATTGGTCATTTGTGATCCTATAAAATAAGTTAATAGTTTATCATATATATATATTACTATCACTCTGTTCTCGTATACTTTTCAACAGATTTCATATAATTTTCCTTAAATTTCAAAATCGTAATAATTCTTTTTAATCTGCTAATTGGAATTTCAAATAGAATAATTTTTTTTCAAATTATAAGTTTCTAATAATCTAAGAACATGATTTTTACTACTACGTCGGCATTCTCCAGTATACTTTTAATTGTATTTGTTTAATGACTTTTGTTAATATAAGTAAACAACAAAAATGTATGACAAATATACATTTTTATCTTTTGTTTTTCGTGGCGTTGATTATTTAGGAAAAGGTATGTATACCTAATCCAAAATTCTACATAAAGGATAATGAAACATATCACAGAATAAAATATTAATTAGAATATATAATTTTGCGAATTACGTCGTCATTTTACATGAAGGCAATTTCCAAATTATATTTACCAGTGCTTAAAATTTGCATAATATATAAAATCAATAATTTTTGGATTTACTTCACCTGAAAGTTTAGTTATTTACTTTTAATGTTATTTGCATTATGATAAAACAGTGTATGATTAATTGGTCAATTACGATAACACTACCACCCTGTATTCATATATTTTTCATGAGTTTTTTTCATCTTTCCCTAAAATTTAATAATATGATATTTCCTTACACACGTTATTATACTTATTTTAAGAATACGTTTAATTCAATATTTCCAATATTTCATATGTCATTGTTTTTTTGGACAATTTAGCCGTTTGCAAAATAAATTATACATAGACATTTTTTAAATTATGTTTCATGTAGAAGATCGTATGTATAACCTTAAATTCAAATACAAAAGAAAATAAATAGTATATAATCTGAAAAATACTTAAAAGAAAAATTAATTTTATTGTAAAAAAATATCTGCATATTCCATGATTGCATTTATAAAAGTATATTTTAAATGTTTAAATCCATTAGTATCATTAAGTTCTAAATTTTTCTGAAATTTAGATATCAAATATATATTAAAATCATTGTACTTCTCTGTAATTCTTATTAAACAAAAATAAAACATTGGATACCATATATACTTTCCAGTGTTTTTAATTGATATCTGAAGAAAAATTTGTACAATTAATTTAATATTGGTCATTTGTGATCCTATAAAATAAGTTAATAATTTATCATATATATATATATAATACTATCACTCTGTTCTCGTATACTTTTCAACAGATTTCATATAATTTTCCTTAAATTTCAAAATCGTAATAATTCTTTTTAATCTGCTAATTGGAATTTCAAATAGAATAATTTTTTTTCAAATTATAAGTTTCTAATAATCTAAGAACATGATTTTTACTACTACGTCGGCATTCTCCAGTATACTTTTAATTGTATTTGTTTAACGACTTTTGTTAATATAAGTAAACAACATATACTGTATGATAAATATACATTTTTATTTTTTATTTTTCGTGGCGTTGATTATTTAGTGAGAGGTATGTACACCTAATCCAAAACTATACTTAAAAAAATAATGAAGTATATCTCAGAATAAAATATTAATTAGAATATATAATGTTGAGAATTAAGTCGTCAATTTACAAGAAGGCAATTTCCAAAATGTCGTTACCAGTGCTTAAAATTTGCAAAATATATAAAAGCAATAATTTTTGGATTTACTTCTCCTAGTAGCTTAGTTATTTATTTTTAATGTTATTTGCATTATATTAAAACAGTGTAAGGTTCATTGGTCAATTGTCATAACACTACAGCTCTGTATTCATATATTTTTAATGAGTATTTTTCATCTTCCCCTAAAATTCAATTATATAATATTTCCTTATAATCTGCCACGTGGAAGTAGAAATATAATAATTTTCTTCCATGTGTTTGGAAAAATAAAATTAAAGGCAAGTTCATTATACAATTATAAATGTAATTAAAGGATTAATATATATAATTTAGGATTAATAGATATAAATACTATGAACGTATATTAATTTAATCACAAAGTTTAATATTCACAATATTTTTTTAAACTTCTCCTAGAATTTTTCAATCAGAACCACATTTTATAATGTGTGATTTCACAATAACCTCATTTATATCAAATAAATTCAATCTGTTTACTTAACATTTTACACGTTCGTATGGCTTTTTAGTCTAAAAGTTTTACAATTTATTCGTTACTCCAAATTTGTTCAGGTCTCATAAACATAAGGATATCATTAATATAATTTTTCTATTATTTTATATATAATCTCTTTTTGATAATCTTGCCAATTTTAATATTTAATACTATAAGTACTTAAAAATGGATTTACTTATTTTTATTTTTTGTGGAATGGATAATTTAGCAAAGAGTAAGTTTAATCCAAATCTCGTTACGGAATAGAAAGAAATTAAGTGCATCTCATAATAAAACATTAAAGACCTACTTCAAATATAATTTTGCTAATTATATCGGCACTTTGCGAGATAGAAATTTGAAACATTTATTTTTTAGTACTTTAAATTTGTTAATTAAGTGTAATAGATAATCTCAATGTTTAATATTCACAATCATATTATAATTATCCAGCGATTTTTAATCAAAAACATGTCTAATAATGTGGGCTTATGCAGTAATCTAATTTAAATAAAATTAGTTTATTCAGTAAACCTTTACTGCAATGTGTTCTTATCGTTTTGTTCTTAATGTTAAACATTCTATTTGTTATTTATTTTTATTTACTATATATTCATTCATGCTATATACACATAAGGTTCCATTTAATGTTTTTTCCACTATTCTATAATATGTAAAAATTTTGTAATAACCTGACAGTTTGAAAATAAAAATTTATTAATTTTTTTTTTCTTATAGTATGGATTGTTTAATCCAAAAGATAAATTCAAATACTACAATTTTTGCAAAATAATTGAAATTAACCCCAAAATACATAAACATAGTACTCAAATACGTAATTAAAATACTTCTAAAAAAGTATTTGCGAGTAGTATTTTAAATAATCTTCTAGATGATCTGCAATAAAATCAATTACGTTTTTAAATTTTTCTTAGTGACATGAACTACGTTGAACCAAAACTTTTGTCATTTTTCAAAATAATTATTTATGATGAGTTAGCAAACTATTTTGGTCGTGGGTATCGTTGTCCAATGCTGTGATTTTTCGTTCACTTCAATGTAGATAATCCCAAATAGACTGATTAGATTGTTATCCCAGGTCACGACAGGTCGAAGTCCAATTTTAATGGTCAACGTATATTTTATATGTATAACATAACAAATAATATATAAAATTTTATTTTTATAATTTTCCTTCCCCGGATGTTACTCCATACTCGTGTGTCCTGTACTCGTGTGTCCTGTACTCGTGTGTGCCGTGACTTGTGTCCTCTGTGTAGAATATAATTATTATTAGTCACACAAAAAGTTATAGGTAGTGTTAACATGTTTTGGTCTATGGGATTAAGTGATTTTAATTTTAAGAGTCCAATTATTAGTAAAACGAATGTTAAACAAAATTTAATTACAAGTATTTGAAAGTATTCGTAAATACTTTTAATAAGTATCTGTATTTATACTCGAATACTGATCTCATTAAGTATTTAAACACTTTTAGATACACGTACCTGTATCTGTTTTTGAAAACGTTTAAAAAGTATCTTTTACAACACTGTTTAAACGGCTTCTCCGATCATATATATTTTGCGAAAAATCGACCGTTGTTATGTGGGAAAAGAAAATGGATAAAAATGAAATGAAGAAAATACATTTGAATTTGAAAGTAACAAAATAAAATGGACTGTATTAATAAATACAATATACAATATACAATTTACAGTTACAAAAATTAAATATTTATATTAACAACAATAAAAAATAAAAATAAAATAGAAATAATAACAATAATTAAAATAAAGTACAAATCAAAACATGTAGGTAACACATATATATATAATAAATATTAAAAAAGAAAGAAAAAGAAAAAAAAAGGATAAATATTGGATAAATATCATGCTTCATTTTGGACAAGTAATATTGTTATTTTAACCACTGGTCGTTTAAAAATACTATCGGCAGTTTTCACAGTTACGACACGAACTATTCCATCTGTTCCGGGGTGCAACTTCACAATTCTTCCGAGTTTCCAAACTGTCGGAGCAAATTGGGTGCATGGATTAATACAAGATCTCCGATTGTAATATTGTTTTCCCTTTTAATCCATTTGGCTCGACTTTGTAACAATTTCAAATATTCTGAAGACCAACGCTTCCAAAAAGATTGTTGAAGTTGATTTAGTAACTCCCAGCGTCGTAATCGATTTATCAGTCGGTCAGTGATATCGGGTTCTGGAATAGCGTGTAATGGTGCACCAATGAGGAAATGCCCCGGTGTTAAGGAAGGCAGATCATGTGGATCCGATGAAATTGCTACAAGAGGTCGTGAATTCAATGTAGCTTCAATACGACTGCTTAACGTAGACATTTCTTCAAAATTCATCGAATGTACCCCAATGACCCGTTTTAAGTGATATTTCGTGGACTTTGCGGCAGCTTCCCATAATCCCCCGAAATGAGGAGCTGCCGGTGGATTAAAATGCCAATGACACGGTAATTTTTTCAGAAATTAAATTCTGGGACATTGATTTTGCAAATAATTTTTTTAATTCACGATCTGCGCCTTGAAAGTTAGTACCACAATCGGTGTAAATATTTAACGGAATACCTCGACGAGACACAAATCGATGTAATGCAGCGATGGAGGCGTTTGTTGACAATTCCGAAACTATTTCAATGTGAACTGCCTTAACAGCCATGCATACAAATAAAGCTAAATAACATTTAGTGGAACGGGATGTTTTACGTTTTCCATCCTTCAACAGAAAAGGTCCTGCATAATCTATACCGACATTAGCAAATGGTCTAGCTGGCCTCACCCTGACGTTCGGAAGATCAGCCATGATAGGTCGAGGATTTGCAGCACGATGACGTGTACATACAACACATTTAAAAATTATATATCTTATGGCTGAACGACTAGATAACACCCAATAGTGACGTGATAATAAAGATGATACAAGTTGACAGCCACCATGCAAGTAGTGTAAATGATAATGTCGAATTAATAGTGTAGTGAGAGTACTTGATTCCGGCAAGAGAATTGGAAACGTATTCGTATTTATACTCAAATACTGATCTCATTAATTATTTAAACACTTTTAGAAACATGTACCTGTATCTTTATTTGAAAACGCTTAAAAAGTATCTTTTACAACACTGTCTAATGATATTACTCTTTATGGTTAAAAAATATAAAACTTAATTATTAGGCGTGATAACACTAGCATTCAAATTTTATATATTACATAACAGTATTAATACTTTTCTCCTAAAGTTCAAAATTGAAATACTTCCTTGTAATCTGCTACATATAATTCGAAATATTATATCTTATATTTTATATTTTATATTAATAATTTAATTAAATAATTAATTAATAAATAATTTTAATAACCTAAGACTATCATTTTTACAATAATTACATTGGCATTTTCCTATATCTCTTTAATTTGTAATTTGTAAATATAAGTTCACAAAAAACACTACACTGTTAATATACATTTTCATTTTTTGTGGTATGGGTTATTTAGATGCAGGTATGTATAATCGAATACTTAAAATCGAAATATTTTCCACAGTAATATATAAATTAGTTTATATATATTTATGTGAATTAAGTCAAGATTTTCCACGATCGCAATTTCAAAATTATTTTATAAGTGCTTAAAATATGCAAAATATATAAAAGTATAAACTATTGGATTGTATTTTCCTGGAAATTAAGATCTCAAAAACGTATTAAAATTATTTACTCCACATTTAATTATACTAAACATGAATAAAATCAATGGACGTCCAATATATTTGTCATTGTACCCTAATGATTTTCGGTTCAAAATTAGTACAATTTATTTAATATCGGTTGTGTGTGATCCTTTAAAATTCATTCAATATTTATACATATAAGGAACATTTTATGTATTTTCAATTTTTTTCACGATTCAATATTGAATACACCTTTTATATAATGAACGTATGCAATTTTAAATAAATTAATATTTTTTTTTGTTTTATGAATTTTTTAATTCCAAATGTTTAATTCAAATACTACACTTTTCTCTAATAAAACTCAAATAAATTCCAAAATTTATAAATTATTTTTCAAGCCCTTTACGTTATTTAATGTTGTTTGCTTTAAGGTCATAATATGTAAAACTTATTTGGCAGATGTTATAATTCTAGCATCCCGTTCTCATGTGTTTTCAAAAAATTTTGTATTCTTTTCCTAAAACTCAAAATTGTGAAACATCTTATATTATCTGCCTATAATAATTCTTGTAACTTGCCTATTAATCTATGTAAAAGTATAATAATTTTTATTCGTGTGATTGGGATAATAAAGAACGTTGTAAGTTCATTATAATATTACAAATGTTATTAAATGGTGTACAAAAAAATGCTTTTAATTTTCACAATTATTATATTAGAATCCTCCTAGATATTTCCAATCAAGAACATGTTTGATGCTATGGGTTTTTGCAATAGTCTCATTTTAATAAAATTAATTCCATAAGTAAACGTTAACGTTAACGCGTTCTCATATTTTTTGATCTATAACTGAAACAATTTATTGGTTATTTATTGTACGTTACTCTAAATTTATTCAGTTTGTGTACACATAAAGAATTATTTATTAATTTTTTTCCACAATTTCTATTCTAAAAATGTTGTATTAAGCCAGAAGTTAGGAGCCTTTAAAATATTAATTTTTTTTATGGACTCTAAATTGATAAATCCAATAGTGAAACTAAAATTCTACAGTTATATGTCATATAACTGGAATGAAGCCCAAAATACATTATTTCTTAAACACTTTACGTTTTCTAAGGATATATGTTATAATGTTAAAAAACATCAAATTTAATAGTCACATGTGATAATACGAGCACTATGTTCTCTTATATTCTTCAATAGTTTTTATATTATTTTCCTAAATTTAAAAATAGTAATACTTCCTTATAATAGAAATGAACTCTCTAATGTGCCAACTATTGATGAGAATTGCAGGCGGAAACAAACTGTGACCGAAGAGACTGGAACACTGCTTCTGGTCGAAAATCAGTACACAAGATAGAAAAAATATGAATAAAAAAAATAAACGTCATTGTATAAACAATAGGTTCATCGATCCGCTCAGAATCTTAAAGTATTAAAGTATATTTATGGTACTCAAATACGTATTTAAAATACTTTTATAAGAGTATTTGCAAGTAGTATTTTAAATACTCTTCTAGATCATCTGCAAATAAAATCAATCACGTTTTTAAATTTTTCTTAGTGACATGAAATATAATGAAACAAATTTTTTGTCATTTTTCATAATATTTATTTATGATGAGTTAGCAAACTATTTTGGTCGTGGGTATCGTTGTCCAATGCTGTGATTTTTCGTTCACTTTAATGTAGATAATCCCAAATAGACTGATTAGATTGTTATCCCAGGTCACGACAGGTCGAAGTCCACTGTTAATTTTCAACGTATATTTTATTTGTATAACATAACGAATAATATATAACATTTTATTTTTATTATTTTCCTTTCCTGGATGTAACTCCATACTCCATACATAACCGAGAACTATCATTTTTACAATAATTAAATTAGCATTTTCCTATAACTCTTTAATTTGTAATTTTTTATCGATGTTTGTTGTAAATTTAAGTTCACAAACAAAAGTACACTATTACAATACATTTTTATTTTGTGTGGTATGGGTTATTTAGGGAAACGTATGTATAATCGAATATTTAAAATGGAAATATTTTCCATAATAACGTATAAATTAGTTTATATTAAATATTTATGTGAATTAAGTCAAGATTTTCCACGATCGCAATTTCAAATATTTATTTTTAAGTGCTTTAAATATGCAAAATCTATAAATGCACAAACTTTTGGATTTTATTTCCCTGGAAATTAAGATCTCAAATACGTATTAAAATTATTTACTCCACATTTATTTATACTAAACAGGAATAAAATCAATGGACGTTCAATTTATTTTTCATTGTATCCTAAAGATATTCGCTTCAAAATTAGTTAAATTTATTTAATATTTGTAGTGTGTGATCCTATAAAAATTCACTCAATATTTATATTTATAAGGAACATTTTATTTATTTTCAATTTTTCTCATGATTCAATATTGAATACACCTTTTATATAATGAACGTATGCAATTTTAAATAAATTAATTTTTTTTTTGTTTTATTTATCTAATGATATTTACTTTAAGTTCATAAAATGTAAATCTTATTTGGCAAAAGTGATAATACTAGCATCCGCTTCTCAAATATATTCAAAAAATTTTAAATTTTTTTTCTAAAATTCAAAATTTCAAAGCATCCTATATATTCTGCCTATAATAATTTTTGTACTCGTAACTTGCCTATTAATCTATGTAAAATTATATTAATTTTCATGCGTGTGATTGGGAAAATAAAGAATATGTTAAGTTATAATGGTGTATTGTATGCCATTTTATAATGGTATTATTAATTTTCACAATAATTATGTTAGAACACTCCTAGGTATTTCCAGTCAAGAACATGTTTGATTCTATGGGTTTTTGCAATTGTCTCATTTTAATAAAACAAATTTCATAAGTTAACATTAACTTTAACGCGTTCTCATGTTTTTTGATCTATTACTGAAACAATTTATTAGTTATTTATTATTCGTTACTCTGAATTGATTCAGTTTATGTACACATAACGAATAATTTAGTAATTTTTTTCCACAATTTCAAATCTAAAAATTTTTAAATTTTTATTAAATTCTGTATTAAACCAGAAGTTAGGAGCTTTTAAAATATTAATTTTTTTTTATAGAGTGTGAATTGATTAATCCAATAGTGATATTAAAATTCTACGGTTATATGTGATATAACTTGAAAGAAGCCCAAAATACATTAATTCTCAAACACTTGACGTTTTCTAAAGATATATGTTATAAAGTTAAAAACATCAAATTTAATAGTCACATGTGATAATACGAGCACTCTGTGATCATATGTTTTTTAACAGTTTTTATATTATTTTCCTAAAATTAAAAATAGTAATACTTCATTATAATCTGCTATATGGAATTGAAAATATAATTTTAAATTCTTTTTTACATTACTAGTAATTAATGGCCTATGAATATGATTTTATAATTTCATCGGTATTTTCGTATAGCTTTCTAAGTTTTATATTTTTAACGATCTTTGTTGTTAGTATATGTATAATATAAATATTATACTATAAATAAAATTTTTATTTTTGTGGAATGGATTATTTAGGTAGAAGTATGTATTGTCGAATATTCAAATTGGAATGAAAAACAATAGATATATATCTCGTAATAAAATTAAAATAGATTAAATATTATTTTTCAAATGAAATCTGCAATTTCCACGAAGCGAATTTTAAAAATTTAATTTTCAACGCTTTAGTTTGCGCAATATATAAAATAATTAAGTACCAAATTTTTTCTCTCGACATTTTGATACAAAATATAAATCAAGTTTACTTCTGTACACTTTAATTCAAATTAAACATAAATAATGATTTTGAAGTCACACTTATATTTTTCATTACGTTTCATTGATATTTTGTTTAAAATTTATTCATTTAATTTTTACATTGGTTATTCTTGATCCTATTCACTGTGTTTACAGGGAGGGACAATCGAATATAATATGAGGGAGATCCGATCTCCGAGATCACATATGCACTCAAATAATATAAGCTTTAAAGTTAAAAATGTTAAATTTATTTGTCAGCAATATGCACCCATATTTTTTTCTTATATCTTATTATTTTCTTATGACTGGACCATAAACCAGAACGTAAGTTCATTTTAAAATTACTACACGTTCTTATACTTATTTTAAGAATACTTTTAATTCGATATTTCCAATATTTCATATGTCATTGTTTTTTTAGACTATTTAGCCGTTTGCACAAAATAAATTATACATAGACATTTTTAAAATTATGTTTCATGTAGCTGAGCGTATGTATAACCTTAAATTCAAATACAAAAGAAAATAAATAGTATATAATCTGAAAAATACTTAGAAGAAAAATTAATTTTATTGTAAAAAAATATCTGCGTATTCCATGATTGCATTCATAAAACTACATTTTCAATGCTTTAAATTCATTAATATCTTTAAGTTCTAAATTTTTCTGGTAATTTAGATATCAAATATATATAAAATTATTGTACTTGTCTGTAATTCTCATTAAACAAAAATAAAACATTGGATACCATATATACTTTCCAGTGTTTTTTAATGATATCTGAAGAAAAATGTGTACAATTAATTTAATATTGGTCATTTGTGATCCTAGAAAATAAGTTAATAGTTTATCATATATATATATATATATATATATATATATATATATATACTAGCTTTAATACCCGGCTTCGCTCGGGAATTGATATGAGATTACATGGTAGTTGAAATAAAAAAATAAGCTATGACGTAAAAAGCAAAAAAATTTATTGAAAACATTTTCTCATTATTTACACTACTTGTTTATAAACAACATTTTTCATTTTATTCTCCGGGGTATATATATATATATAAATTGTTCGAATTTCCTACTCTTGAGCAAGCTACATATAGCTGACCGTGAGAGAAGCAGAATTCTTTGAGGTTGATGCCACAATATTTTAAAGCTTGCCCTTGCGCTTTGTTGATTGTAAAAAATAAAGGCTAATTTAACTGGAAACTGCAATCTTTTAAATTGAAATGGTAATTCAGAAGAGATCAGTGGTAGTCTAGGTATAAATACTGTGTGTCCTTTGTTCTTTCCAGAAATAAGTTCAGCTTCAATGATATTATTCGACAACTGTTTTACGATCATCCTCGTTCCATTACATAGTTTTGGGGAGTTGAGATTCCTGAGTAGTATGATTGGAGATCCAGTTTTCAGACGAAGGCAGTGTAATGGCATTCCTGGTACTTGTAAGGAGTTTAGAACTTCAGTAGGGAAGTTGACACTTTCTTCAATGGATACCATCGTGTCGATCGATTTATATATTTTCTCTTCACCAGGTATTTTCTTTAGAATATTAAAATTGATATCGTGAACAATACTATTTTTAGTGGCCAAAATTGCTCTTTGAAGTAACCACTCTATGTTGGTATAGTTCTGAATAATATTTGGATAAATTTTGTCGATTAGTTCGTTTTCAGTAGTGGCTATGTTACAGAAATCACTACTGAGTTCAATGAGGCCGGTCGTTTGGTCAGTAGGATATGTACCTTCGCCTATTTGTAAAAGTATTTTAGCAAAATGTGCTGTTGTTTCCAGTGTTAGGAACAGATAACAAAAAAATCATCTGGATAAAGATAAAGATAACAACACTAAATTTTATCTAAGATACAGATAAAAGATAAACAAATTAAATTCATCTAACAAAAAGATAAAAGATAAAAATATTTTATCTAGATAAATAACAGATAATTATAGAAATTAAAATTAAAACAACTAAGTAATTAAAAAAAATATATATACCATCATGCAAGTTTATGGCTATATTATAATATGTTTATTTTTGGCTTCATTAATTATAATTTCGTAGACCGTAGTTGCCACGACATCACGTTCATTGATTTGAAGAAATAATAAATGCCTATACCACAGAATATATATTCTGTGCCTATACCATTGATTAAATATACCTAGATAGCCCACGTTAATGCACGATATGGAAACACATAAATTTAATAGCGAAATCTAACAATAGATGGCGTATAGACCGTATAGTGTATATTAAATAATATTATTGAAAAATGAAATTATTGTGTCATTCGGTGGTTACATTCGGTAGTAAATATACGGGTTTGACTGTTTTGTACTTTGAACTACGTATGTTTCGACTAATCTAAAAATAATTGTAGTCGGGTTTTAACGAAAAATGTGCGCTGGCCCCCGCGACCCGTTGTTTACACCCACCGTTATGGCCAATGATTCTGAACATAGAGTGGCGGGCTGTTTGTGCCACACTTTTTCAAAACGCGGGATTTTTGTTTCAAAGATTGATAATTAATTATAGCGACAAGAAAAATATTGAATATTATTTTAATATCTAATGTATCGCGGTAGATCTGTATTACAGATCCACCGAATTTTTACCAAAAAATTTATCTTGTAAATTTATCTAGATAAGTTAAATTTTTATCTAAAATAAATACTTAGATAACTTATATTTATTTATCTAGATAAGATAAAAGATAAAAAAATATTTATCTAGATAATTTATCTAGATAAATTTATCTAGATAAGTCCTAACACTGGTTGTTTCATCTTTTGATAATTCAACTCTCATGTTTTTTGTTAATTGCAGTATTTGTACTTGTGGCCAGAGATGTGACTTTTTTAAGCATGCATTGATCTCGTCTGCTGGTGTTGACTTGGGAATAACTGGAAGTGTTTGTCGAAAATCTCCTGAGAGTATGAGTAGAGCTCCTCCTATTATTTCAGAGTTTTTTCGCAATTCTTGTAATGTTCTGTCCATGGCTTCTAGTGATTTTTTATGGGCCATGGTGCATTCATCCCAGAAGATAATTTTAGCTTGTTTTAGAAGTTGACCCCGTCCAGATTTTCTTGAGATTTTACATACCGGGAATTGTTGTTCGGCTATATTCAACGGTAGTTGTAAGGCAGAATGGGCAGTTCGTCCTCCTTCCATAAGTGTGGCTGCAATGCCGGATGATGCTAGTGCCAGTGCGATGTGTTTTTTAGCACGTATTTCTGCCAGTATTAGATTTATTAGAAACGTTTTACCGGTGCCTCCTGGTGCGTCCAAGTAAATAATACCACCAGTGTTGTTATTTATCCGGTTCATTATAACGTTGTAAACTTTTTTTTGATTGTCATTGAGGAGAAGTTTGTTGTGAGCAATGTATTCAAGTAGTTCATTGACGTTGTAGCTTTTTTCCTTTGTAATTTCGTAGTTTAGCACACTGAAAGCATTTCTTTGTGGTGCTGGCATTCCAAGTTCTACTAAGGCCTGGTTATTTATTGCTAAACATTTATCTTCTAAGCGAATGAGTGTTTCATTGAAGATGTCGTCATTGAATTCTATAGTCAGTTCTGGATTAGTTTGTCGGATTTGGTACAATATATCATGACTCTACTCCTTTTGAAAGAGTCCCATAGCTGTTTTGGGTTTGATGGGTTACATGTTGTTAGAATTATGGCGAATAACTCTCGAATTTGTTCAGCTGAAGCTGTGAGTGTGGCTTCTTGTAGTGGTAATTCCCAGTGGTTATCGTTTTCCAATAATCCTAAGCGTTGACATACTTCTCTGTACGTCTGGCATAGGTAGCCGTCAATAGTCCTGAGATCTGTGAAACTTGTTGGTCTCCGTATTTCGTGTAACAATATCCGGAGATAGAAACATTCGGCATTGTTTGGATGTACAGTGTATACTCGACCTATTGCGTTAGTTTTCATGATTTCTGGATGACCCTCCTCTGGCATTCCTTGTTTTCGTCGTTGAAAAATTTTCCTTTTTTTCCCACGTATAATAAATAGGGACGTCGACATACAGTAATGTCTTTGCGAATGGATCCGTTTGGCACAGTTGGAAAAAAGCTGTTAATGTTGTGTTCTGAGGTGGTTCGCTTGCAATTTTTCTAGCCGAGTCTTTTGTGAAGTAAACTCTCTGTCCATTCTCCAAATGTACTGCTAGATGTTGCACAGCTGTTTCG
This sequence comes from Slavum lentiscoides, assembly GCA_032441835.1. Lineage (NCBI taxonomy): Eukaryota > Metazoa > Arthropoda > Insecta > Hemiptera > Aphididae > Slavum > Slavum lentiscoides. The sequence continues at coordinate 5,160,730 of CM063706.1, read as the reverse complement.
TGTTCGTGTATAGGAAAACTAAAAATCCTCCACGCTGCTTCGTTACTGTTGATGTATCTTCCCATTTGGTACATGAGGGTCTCATCATTTCTGTTATTTTGTTAGCTATTTTGGACTATTTGAAATACTACCATATCACTACCTTTGTTTACGTACTTACATATATATTTAATAGATTTTACTGAATTGCAGTATTCGACGTTTATGTGTGCTTGGAACATTTTGGAAAATAGTGGGTTATATGGTACTACCCATTGATTATCTATTTCCAGTTCGTCTCTGCCTTGTATTCGTATTTTTGCTGTGAAGCCACCGTTTTTCGGTGATGTTATGTTATACCATTGTTATACTATAACATAACATCACCGAAAAACGGTGGCTTCACAGCAAAATGTTATGGTAACAATAGGTTCTGCAGCTGTAGCATACGTAGTAAAGGCGTGAAATTTGAAAACTTAAATTTAAACATGTTTTCAGAACTAATTTGAATAACTAAAATTATGTCGCTTTAACTCCACTACTGCTATATAAATACATAAAATTTAATAACTTTATTAAAGTAACAAATGTAATTTCATTGCTCGCAGCGCCTTTCGAAATGCAACCCAAATAATCGACAACAGATAGCGCCACTACACAATACTCGACAACAGATGGCGCCACTACACAATTTCCAAGTTGAAGGGTTGGAAAAGCCCTTATATCTTTAAAAACACGCCCTTTAGGTTAAAACGGGAACTTTCTTGTTCGAGGGGGGATAAAGGGCTATCACACTATATAAGTCCCTTCATCGTGCCGGGACTCCTTTTTAAGTTTTATCGGCACGCACATTTTATTAACTTAGTTTCAACGATGAATGAAGTTCAAATACTCGACAACAGATGGCGCCACTACACAATTTAAAAGTTGAAGGGTTGGAAAATCCCTTATATCTTTAAAAACACGCCCTTTAGGTTAAAACGGGAACTTTCTTGTTCAAGGGGGGATAAAGGGCTATTACACTATATAAGTCCCTTTATCGTGCCGGGACTCCTTTTTAAGTTTTATCGGCACGCACATTTTATTAACTTAGTTTTATTATATATAATGATAATGATATATATATATATATATATAATACTATCATTCTGTTCTCGTATACTTTTCAACAGATTTCATATAATTTTTCTTAAATTTCAAAATCGTAATAATTCCTTTTAATCTGCTAATTGGAATTTCAAATAGAATAATTTTTTTTCAAATTATAAGTTTCTAATAATCTAAGAACATGATTTTTACTACTACATCGGCATTCTCCTGTATATTTATAATTGTATTTGTTCAACGACTTTTGTTAATATAAGTAAACAACAAATACTGTATGATAAATATACATTTTTATTTTTTATTTTTCGTGGCGTTGATTATTTAGAGAGAAGTATGTACACCTAATCAAAAACTATACTTAAAAAATAATGAAGTATATCTCAGAATAAAATATTAATTAGAATATATAATGTTGAGAATTAAGTCGTCAATTTACAAGAAGGCAATTTCCAAAATGTCGTTACCAGTGCTTAAAATTTGCAAAATATATAAAAGCAATAATTTTTGGATTTACTTCTCCTAGTAGTTTAGTTATTTATTTTTAATGTTATTTGCATTATATTAAAACAGTGTAAGGTTCATTGGTCAATTGTCATAACACTACAGCTCTGTATTCATATATTTTTAATGAGTATTTTTCATCTTCCCCTAAAATTCAATTATATAATATTTCCTTATAATCTGCCACGTGGAAGTAGAAATATAATAATTTTCTTCCATGGGATTGGAAAAATAAAATTAAAGGCAAGTTCATTATACAATTATAAATGTAATTAAAGGATTAATATATATAATTTAGGATTAATAGATATAAATTCTATGAACGTATATTAATTTAATCACAAAGTTTAATATTCACAATATTTTTTTAAACTTCTCCTAGAATTTTTCAATCAGAACCACATTTTATAATGTGTGATTTCACAATAACCTCATTTAAATCAAATAAATTCAATCTGTTTACTTAACATTTTACACGTTCGTATGGCTTTTTAGTCTAAAAGTTTTACAATTTATTCGTTACTCCAAATTTGTTCAGGTCTCATAAACATAAGGATATCATTAATATAATTTTTCTATTATTTTATATATAATCTCTTTTTGATAACCTTGCCAATTTTAATATTTAATACTATAAGTACTTAAAAATGGATTTACTTATTTTTATTTTTTGTGGAATGGATAATTTAGCAAAGAGTAAGTTTAATCCAAATCTCGTTACGGAATAGAAAGAAATTAAGTGCATCTCATAATAAAACATTAAAGACCTACTTCAAATATAATTTTGCTAATTATATCGGCACTTTGCGAGATAGAAATTTGAAACATTTATTTTTTAGTACTTTAAATTTGCAAGATAAATTAATCTTATGTTAATTAAGTGTAATAGATAATCTCAATGTTTAATATTCACAATCATATTATAATTATCCAGCGATTTTTAATCAAAAACATGTCTAATAATGTGGGCTTATGCAGTAATCTAATTTAAATAAAATTAGTTTATTCAGTAAACCTTTACTGCAATGTGTTCTTATCGTTTTGTTCTTAATGTTAAACATTCTATTTGTTATTTATTTTATTTACTATATATTCATTCATGCTATATACACATAAGGTTCCATTAATGTTTTTTCCACTATTCTATAATATGTAAAAATTTTGTAATAACCTGACAGTTTGAAAATAAAATTTATTAATTTTTTTTTTCTTATAGTATGGATTGTTTAATCCAAAAGATAAATTCAAATACTACAATTTTTGCAAAATAATTGAAATTAACCCCAAAATACATAAACTATTTCTTAAACTATTAATGTCCTCTAAAGGCGGTGTTGTATAATATTTAAATTAAAGCATTTAAGTAAAAGTATTGAAGTATTTTTATGGTACTCAAATACGTAATTAAAATACATTTAAAAGAGTATTTGCGAGTAGTATTTTAAATAATCTTCTAGATCACCTGAAAATAAAATCAATTACGTTTTTAATTTTTTCGGAGTGACATGAACTACTTTGAAACAAAAGTTTTGTCATTTTTCATAATAATTATTTATGAAGAGATAGCAAACTATTATGTCGTGGGTATCGTTGTCCAATGCTGTGATTTTTCGTTCACTTCAATGTAGATAATCCCAAATTGACTGATTAGATTGTTATCCCAAGTCGCGACAGGACGAAGTCCATTGTTAATAGTCAACAAATATTTTATATGTATAACATAACCAATAATATATAAAATTATATTTTTATAATTTTCCTTTCTCGGATGTTACTTCATACTTGTGTGTCCTGTACTCGTGTGTGCCGTGAGTTGTGTCCTCTGTGTAGAATATAATTATTATTAGTCACACAAAAAGTTATAGGTAGTGTTAACATGTTTTGGTCTAAGGGATTAAGTGATTTTAATTTTAAGAGTCCAATTATTAGTAAAACGAATGTTAAACAAAATTCAATTACAAGTATATGAAAGTATTCGTAAATACTTTTACTAAGTATCTGTATTTATACTTGAATACTTATCTCATTAGTTATTTAAACACTTTTAGAAACACGTACCAGTATCTGAGTTTAAAAACGTTTAAAAAGTATCTTTTACAACACTGTCTAATGGTATTACAATATATGGTTAAAAAATATAAAACATAATTATCTAGCATTCAAATTTTATATATTATATAACAGTATTTATACTGTTCTTCTAAATTTTAAAATTGTAATACTTCCTTGTAATCTGCTCCATAGAATTTGAAATATTATATCTTATTTTACATTGCATATTAATAACTTAATTAAATAATTAAATAATAAATAATTTTATAACATAAAACTATCATTTTACAATAATTACATTAGCATTTTCCTATATCTCTTTAATTTCTAATTTTTCATCGATGTTTGTTGTAACAAAAACACTACACTATTACTATAAATTTTTATTTTTGTAAAATGGGTTATTTAGGAAATGGTATGTATAATCGAATATTTAAAATGGAAATATTTTCCATAATAACGTATTAATTAGTTTATATATAATTATGCGAATTAAGTCAAGATTTTCAACAAGCGCAATTTCAAAATATTATTTAATATTTATACATATAAGGAACATTTTATATATTTTCAATTTTTTTTGACGATTCAATATTGAATACACCATTTATATAATGACCGTTTTGCAATTATAAATATATTAATTTTTTTTCTTGTATTATGAATTTTTTAAATCCAAATGATAAATTCAAATACTACACTTTTCTCTAATAAAACTCAAATAAATTCCAAAGTATATAAATTATTTTTCAAGCCCTTTACATTATTTAATGTTATTTGCTTTAAGGTCATAATATGTAAAATTTATTTGGCAGATGTTATAATGCTAGCATCCCGTTCTCAAATGTTTCCAAAAAATTTTGTATTTTTTTTCTAAAACTCAAATTGTGAAACATCTTATATTATCTGCCTATAATAATTCTTGTAACTTGAATATTAATCTATGTAAAAGTATAATAATAATTATTCGTGTGATTGGGATAATAAAGAACGTCGTAAGTTCATTTTAATATTACATATGTTATTAAAAGGAGTAAAAAAAATGCTTTTAATTTTCACAATTATTGTATTAGAATCCTCCTAGATATTTCCAATGAAGAACATGTTTGATTCTATGGGTTTTTGCAATAGTCTCATTTTAATGAAACAAATTCTATAAGTAAACGTTAACGCGTTCTCATATTTTTTGATCCAAATCTAAAACAATTTATTGGTTATTTATTGTACGTTACTCTAAATTGATTCAGTTTATGTACACATAAAAAATAATTCAGTAATTTTTTTCTACAATTTCAATTCTAAAAATGCTGTATTGAGTCAGAAACTAGGAGCTTTTTCTTAGTGACATGAACTACGTTCAAAAAAAACATTTGTCATTTTTTATAATAATTATTAATAATGAGTTAGCAAACTATTTTGGTCGTGGGTATCGTTGTCCAATGCTGTGATTTTTCGTTCACTTCAATGTAGATAATCCCAAATAGACTGATTAGATTGTTATCCCAAGTCACGACAGGTTGAAGTCCATTGTTAATTTTCAACGTATATTTTATATGTATAACGAATAATATATAACATTTAATTTTTATTATTTTCCTTTCCTGGATGTTACTCCATACTCGTGTGTCATGTACTCGTGAGTGCCGTGACTTGTGTCCTCTGTGTAGAATAATATTATTATTAGACACACAAAATGTATTGGTAGTGTTAACATGTTTTTGTCAAAGGAATTAAGTGACTTTAGTTTTAAGAGTCCAATCATTAGTAAAACGAATGTTAAACAAAATTTAATTACAAGTATTTGAAAGTATTCGTAAATACTTTTACTAAGTATCTGTATTTATACTCGAAAACTGATCTCATTAATTATTTAAACACTTTTAGAAACACGTACCAGTATCTGAGTTTAAAAACGTTTAAAAATTATCTTTTACAACACTGTCTAATGGTATTACCATTTATGGTTAAAAAATATGAAACATAATTATCTAGCATTCAAATTTTATATATTATATAACAGTACTTATACTCTTCTCCTAAATTTTAAAATTGTAATACTTCCTTGTAATCTGCTCCATAGAATTTGAAATATTATATCTTATTTTACATTGCATATTAATAACTTAATTAAATAATTAAATAATAAATAATTTTATAACATAAAACTATCATTTTACAATAATTACATTAGCATTTTCTTATATCTCTTTAATTTCTAATTTTTCATCGATGTTTGTTGTAATAAAAACACTACACTATTACTATACATTTTTATTTTTTGTAAAATGGGTTATTTAGGAAATGGTATGTATAATCGAATATTTAAAATGGAAATATTTTCCATAATAACGTATTAATTAGTTTATATATTATTATGCGAATTAAGTCAAGATTTTCAACAAGCGCAATTTCAAAAATTTTATTCAATATTTATACATATAAGGAACATTTTATATATATTCAATTTTTCACAATTCAATATTAACTACACTTTTATATAATGTAAAGCATCCTATATTATCTGCCTATAGTAATTCTTGTAACTTGCCTATTAATCTGTGTAAAAGTATAATAATTTTTATTCGTGTGATTGGGATAATAAAGAAAAACGTAAGTTCATTATAATATTACAAATGTTATTAAAAGGAGTAAAAAAAATGCTTTTAATTTTCACAATTATTATATTAGAATCCTCCTAGATATTTCCAATGAAGAACATGTTTGATTCTATGGGTTTTTGCAATAGTCTCATTTTAATGAAACAAATTCCATAAGTAAACGTTAACGCGTTCTCATATTTTTTGATCCAAATCTAAAACAATTTATTGGTTATTTATTGTATGTTACTCTAAATTGGTTCAGTTTATGTACACATAAAAAATAATTCAGTAATTTTTTTCTACAATTTCAATTCTAAAAATGCTGTATTGAGCCAGAAACTAGGAGCTTTTTCTTAGTGACATGAACTACGTTCAAAAAAAACATTTGTCATTTTTTATAATAATTATTAATAATGAGTTAGCAAACTATTTTGGTCGTGGGTATCGTTGTCCAATGCTGTGATTTTTCGTTCACTTCAATGTAGATAATCCCAAATAGACTGATTAGATTGTTATCCCAGGTCACGACAGGTTGAAGTCCATTGTTAATTTTCAACGTATATTTTATATGTATAACATAACGAATAATATATAACATTTAATTTTTATTACTTTCCTTTCCTGGATGTTACTCCATACTCGTGTGTCATGTACTCGTGAGTGCCGTGACTTGTGTCCTCTGTGTAGAATAATATTATTATTAGCCACACAAAATGCATTGGTAGTGTTAACATGTTTTTGTCAAAGGAATTAAGTGACTTTAGTTTTAAGAGTCCAATCATTAGTAAAACGAATGTTAAACAAAATTTAATTACAAGTATTTGAAAGTATTCGTAAATACTTTTACTAAGTATCTGTATTTATACTCGAATACTGATATCATTAATTATTTAAACACTTTTAGAAACACGTACCAGTATCTGAGTTTAAAAACGTTTAAAAATTATCTTTTACAACACTGTCTAATGGTATTAACATTTATGGTTAAAAATTATGAAACATAATTATCTAGCATTCAAATTTTATATATTATATAACAGTACTTATACTCTTCTCCTAAATTTTAAAATTGTAATACTTCCTTGTAATCTGCTCCACAGAATTTGAAATATTATATCTTATTTTACATTGCATATTAATAACTTAATTAAATAATTAAATAATAAATAATTTTATAACATAAAACTATCATTTTTACAATAATTACATTAGCATTTTCCTATATCTCTTTAATTTCTAATTTTTCATCGATGTTTGTTGTAATAAAATACACTACACTATTACTATACATTTTTATTTTTTGTAAAATGGGTTATTTAGGAAATAGTATGTATAATCGAATATTTAAAATGGAAATATTTTCCATAATAACGTATTAATTAGTTTATATATAATTATGCGAATTAAGTCAAGATTTTCAACAAGCGCAATTTCAAAAATTTATTTTTAAGGGTATTAAATACGCAAAATATTTAAAAGCATAAACTTTTAGGTTATATTTTCCTGAAAATTAAGATCCCATATACGTATTAAAATTTTTTTGCTCCACATTTATTCATATTAAAATGAAATAAAATCAATAGACATCAAATACATTTGTCATGGTATCCTAATTATTTTCGGTTCAAAATTTGTACAATTTATTTAGTATTGGTTGTGTGTGATCCTATAAAATTCATTCAATACGAGTATTTATACATATAAGGAACATTTTATGTATTTTCAATTTTTTTCACGATTCGATATTGAATACACCTTTTATATAATGACCGTTTGCAATTTTAAATATATTAATTTTTTTTCTTGTTGTATGAATTGTTTTAATCCAAAAGTGAAATCCATATACTACGCTTTTCTCTAAAAAAACTCGAATAAATTCCAAAATATATAAATAATTTTTCAAACCCTTGACGTTATCTAATGATATTTGCTATAAGATTATAAAATGTAAAACATATTTGGTAGATTTCATAATACTAGCATCCAGTTCTCATATATTATCAAAAAATTCTGTATTTTTTTCCAACAATTCAAAAATGTACATCATCTTATATAATCTGCCTATAATAATTCTTGTAATTTGCCTATTAATAACAATTATTATGTTAGAATACTCCTAGGTATTTCCAATTAAGAACATGTTTGATTCTATGGGTTTTTGCAGTAGTCTCATTTTAATAAAACAAATTTCATAAGTAAACGTTAACTTTAACGCGTTCTCATGTTTTTTGATCTATAACTGAAACAATTCATCGGTTATTTATTATTCATTACTCTGAATTGATTCAGTTTATATACACATAAAGAATAATTTAGTAATATTTTCCACAATTTCAATTCTAAAAATGCTATATTTATTCAGATGTTAGGAGCTTTTAAAGTATTAATTTCTTTTATGGACTGTAAATTGATTAATCCTGTAGTGAAACTAAAATTCTACAGTTATATGTGATATAACTGGAATGAATCCCAAAATACATTATTTCATAAACACATTACGTTTTCTAAGGATATATGTTATAATGTTAAAAAACATCAAATTTAATAGTCACATGTTATAATATGAGCACTATGTTCTCTTATATTCTTCAGTAGTTTTATATTATTTGCCTAAATTTATAAATAGTAATACTTCATTATAATCTGCTATATGGAATTGAAAATATAATTTTAAATTTTTTTTACATTACTAGTAATTAATGGTCTATGAATATGATTTTATAATTTCATCGGCATTTTCGTAAAGCTTTCTAAGTTTTATTTTTTATCGATCTTTGTTGTTAGTATATATATAATATAAATACTATACTATAAATAAAAAATTTTTTTTTTTTGTGTTTTGGATTATTTAGATCTGAGTATGTATTGTCGAATATTCAAATTGGAATGAAAACAATAGATATATATCTCGTAATAAAATTAAAATAGATTAAATATTATTTTCAAATGAAATCTGCAATTTCCACGAAGCGAATTTTAAAATTTAATTTTCAACGCTTTAGTTTGCGCAATATATAAAATAATTAAGTACCAAATTTTTTCTCTCGACATTTTGATACAAAATATAAATCAAGTTTACTTCTGTACACTTTAATTCAAATTAAACATAAATAATGATTTTGAAGTCACACTTATATTTTTCATTACGTTTCATTGATATTTTGTTTAAAATTTATTCATTTAATTTTTACATTGGTTATTCTTGATCCTATTCACTGTGTGTACAGGGAGGGACAATCGAATATAATATGAGGGAGATCCGATCTCCGAGATCACATATGCACTCAAATAATATAAGCTTTAAAGTTAAAAATGTTAAATTTATTTGTCAGCAATATGCACCCATATTTTTTTCTTATATCTTATTATTTTCTTATGACTGGACCATAAACCAGCACGTAAGTTCATTTTAAAATTACTACACGTTCTTATACTTATTTTAAGAATACTTTTAATTCGATATTTCCAATATTTCATATGTCATTGTTTTTTTAGACTATTTAGCCGTTTGCACAAAATAAATTATACATAGACATTTTTAAAATTATGTTTCATGTAGTTGAGGGTATGTATAACCTTAAATTCAAATACAAAAAGAAAATAAATAGTATATAATCTGAAAATAAAACTTAAAAGGAAAGTTAATTTTATTGTTAAAAATAATATCTGCATATTCCATGATTGCATTCATAAAAGTATATTTTAAATGTTTAAATCCATTAGTATCATTATGTTCTAAATTTTTCTGGAAATTTAGATATCAAATATATATTAAAATCATTGTACTTCTGTGTAATTCTTATTTAACAAAAATAAAACATTGGATACCATATATACTTTCCAGTGTTTTTAATGATATCTGAAGAAAAATATGTACAATTAATTTAATATTGGTCATTTGTGATCCTATAAAATAAGTTAATAGTTTATCATATATATATATTACTATCACTCTGTTCTCGTATACTTTTCAACAGATTTCATATAATTTTCCTTATATTTCAAAATCGTAATAATTCTTTTTAATCTGCTAATTGGAATTTCAAATAGAATAATTTTTTTTCAAATTATAAGTTTCTAATAATCTAAGAACATGATTTTTACTACTACGTCGGCATTCTCCTGTATATTTATAATTGTATTTGTTTAACGACTTTTGTTAATATAAGTAAACAACAAAAATGTATGACAAATATACATTTTTATCTTTTGTTTTTCGTGGCGTTGATTATTTAGAAAAAGGTATGTATACCTAATCCAAAATTCTACATAAAGAATAATGAAACATATCACAGAATAAAATATTAATTAGAATATATCATTTTGCGAATTACGTCGTCATTTTACATGAAGGCAATTTCCAAATTATATTTACCAGTGCTTAAAATTTGCATAATATATAAAATCAATAATTTTTGGATTTACTTCACCTGAAAGTTTAGTTATTTACTTTTAATGTTATTTGCATTATGATAAAACAGTGTATGATTAATTGGTCAATTGCGATAACACTACCACCCTGTATTCATATATTTTTCATGAGTATTTTTCATCTTCCCCTAAAATTCAATTATATAATATTTCCTTATAATCTGCCATGTGGAAGTAGAAATATAATGATTTTCTTCCATGAATTTATCAATCAGAACCACATTGTATTTGAAAATAAAATCAAATTAAAGGATTAATATATATAATTTAGGATTAATAGATATCGTTAATATACTATTGTTATATACTAAATGTTGTTTGCTTTAATACTATAAGTACATAAAATGTTTAATTTTTATTTGGCAGAATGTTATAATTTAGCAAAGAGTTTTAATCATGTGTTACGGAATCAAAAAATTTGTGCATCTTTTAATAAAATTTAAAATTACTTCAAATATAATTTTATATTATCTGGCACTATAATAATTCTTGAACTTGAATATTAATCATTTATTTTATAGTACTTTTTATTTGTGATTGGGATAAATTAATATCGTAAGTTAATTAATTGTTACAAATATCATAAAAGGAATAGAAAAAATGTTTAATATTCACAATTATTATTATAAATATCCAGATATTACCAATCAAGAACGTGTTTGATTCTATGGGCTTTTGCAGTAGTCTCATTATAATAAAATTAATTTAAAAAGTAAACGTTAACGTAAACGCGTTCTCATATTTTTGATCCAAAACTGAAACAATTTATTGGTTATTTATTTTACGTTACTCTAAATTGATTCAGTTTATATACACATAAAAATAATTTAGTAATTTTTTCCACTATTTCAATTCTAAAAATGCTGTATCGAGCCAGAAAATAGGAGCTTTTAAATTATTAATTTTTTTATGGACTCTAAATTGATAAATCCAATAGTGAAACTAAAATTCTACAGTTATATGTGATATAAGTGAAATAAAGCCCAAAATACATTATTTCTTAAACACTTTACGTTTTCTAAGTATATATGTTATAATGTAAAAACATCAAATTTAATAGTCACGTGTGATACTACGAGCACTATGTTCTCTAATATTCTTCAATAGTTTTATATTATTTTCCTAAATTTAAAAATAGTAATACTTCCTTATAATAGAAATGAACCCTCTAAAGTGCCAACTATAGATGAGAATTGCAGGCGGAAACAAACTGTGACCGAAGAGAATGGAGCACTGCTTCTGGTCGAAAATCAGTACACAAGATAGAAAAATATGAATAAAAAATAAACGTCATTGTATAAACAATAGATTCATCGATCCGCTCAGAATTATAAAGTATTAAAGCACATTTATGGTACTCAAATACGTATTTAAAATACTTTTATAAGAGTATTTGAAAGTAGTATTTTGAATAATCTTCTAGATAATCTGCAAATAAAATCAATCACGTTTTAAATTTTTCTTAGTGACATGAACTACGTTGAAACAAAACATTTGTCATTTTTATAATAATTATTAATGATGAGTTAGCAAACTATTTTGGTCCCGGGTATCGTTGCCCAATGCTGTGACTTTTCGTTCACTTTAATGTAGATAATCCCAAATAGACTGATTAGATTGTTATCCCAGGTCACCACAGGACGAAGTCCATTTTTAATAGTCAACGTATATTTTATATGTATAACATAACCAATAATATATAAAATTATATTTTTATAATTTTCCTTTCTCGGATATTACTGCATACTCATGTGTCCTGTAGTCGTGTGTGCCGTGAGATGTGTCCTCTGTGTAGATTATAATTATTATTAATCACACAAAATGTAATAGGTAGTGTTAACATGTTTTTGTCAAAGGAATTAAGTTTTAGTTTTAAGAGTCCAATCATTAGTAAAACGAATGTTAACAAAATTTAATTACAAGTATTTGAAAGTATTCGTAAATACTTTTACTAAGTATCTGTATTTATACTGAATACTGATCTTATTAAGTATTTAAACACTTTTAGAAACATGTACCTGTATCTTTATTTGAAAACGCTTAAAAAGTATCTTTTACAACACTGTCTAATTATATTACACTTTATAGTTAAAAATTATAAAACTTAATTATAAGGCGTGATAAGACTAGCATTCAAATTTTATATATTATATAACAGTATTTATAGACTTCTCCTAAAGTTCAAATTTGTAATACTTCCTTGTAATCTGCAACACATAATTAAAAATATTATATCTTATTTTTATATTGTATATTAATAATTTAATCAAATAATTAAATAATGAATAATTTTAATAACCTAGAACTATCATTTCTACAATAATTAAATTAGCATTTTCCTATATCTTTTAATTTGTAATTTTTCATCGATGTTTGTTGTAAATATAAGTTCACAAAAACACTACACTATAACTATACATTTTTATTTTTGTAAAATGGGTTATTTAGTCAATGGTATGTATAATCGAATATTTAAAATGGAAATATTTTCCATAATAACGTATTAATTAGTTTATATAATATATTTATGTGAATTAAGTCAAGATTTTCCACGATCGCAATTTCAAAATTAATTTTTAAGTGCTTAAAATATGCAAAATATATAAAAGTATAAACTTTTGGATTGTATTTTCCTGGAAATTAAGATCTCAAAACGTATTAAAATTATTTACTCCACATTTATTTATACTAAACATGAATAAAATTTATGGACGTCCAATATATTTGTCATTGTACCCTAATCATTTTCGGTTCAAAATTAGTACAATTTATTTAATATCGGTTGTGTGTGATCCTTTTAAATTCATACAATATTTATACATATAAGGAACATTTTATGTATTATCAATTTTTTCACGATTCAATATTGAATACACCTTTTATATAATGAACTTATGCAATTTTAAATAAATAAATTTTTTTTGTTTTATGAATTTTTAATTTCAAATGTTTAATTCAAATACTACACTTTTCTCTAATAAAACTCAAATAAATTCCAAAATATATAAATTATTTTTCAAGCCCTTTACATTATTTAATGTTGTTTGCTTTAAGGTCATAATATGTAAAACTTATTTGGCAGATGTTATAATTCTAGCATCCTGTTCTCATGTGTTTTCAAAAATTTTGTATTCTTTTCCTAAAACTCAAAATTGTGAAACATCTTATATTATCTGCCTATAATAATTCTTGTAACTTGCCTATTAATCTATGTAAAAGTAAAATAATTTTTATTCGTGTGATTGGGATAATAAAGAAAATCGTAAGTTCATTATAATATTACAAATATCATTAAAAGGAATAGAAAAATACTTTTAATTTTCACAATTATTATGTTAGAATACTCTTAGATATTTCCAATCAAGAACGTGTTTGATTCTATGGGTTTTTGCAATAGTCTCATTTTAATAAAACAAATTCCATAAGTAAACGTAAACGCGTTCTCATATTTTTTGATCCAAAACTGAAACAATTTATTGGTTATTTATTGTACGTTACTCTAAATTGATTCAGTTTATGTACACATAAAAAATAATTTAGTAATTTTTTTCTACAATTTCAATTCTAAAAATGCTGTATCGAGCCAGAAAATAGGAGCTTTTAAAATATTAATTTTTTTTATGGACTCTAAATTGATAAATCCAATAGTGAAACTAAAATTCTACAGTTATATGTGATATAAGTGGAATAAAGCCCAAAATACATTATTTCTTAAACACTTTACGTTTTCTAAGTATATATGTTATAATGTAAAAAACATCAAATTTAATAGTCACGTGTGATACTACGAGCACTATGTTCTCTAATATTCTTCAATAGTTTTTATATTATTTTCCTAAATTTAAAAATAGTAATACTTCCTTATAATAGAAATGAACCTCTAAAGTGCCAACTATAGATGAGAATTGCAGGCGGAAACAAACTGTGACCGAAGAGAATGGAGCACTGCTTCTGGTCGAAAATCAGTACACAAGATAGAAAAAATATGAATAAAAAAAATAAACGTCATTGTATAAACAATAGATTCATCGATCCGCTCAGAATTATAAAGTATTAAAGCACATTTATGGTACTCAAATACGTATTTAAAATACTTTTATAAGAGTATTTGAAAGTAGTATTTTGAATAATCTTCTAGATAATCTGCAAATAAAATCAATCACGTTTTTAAATTTTTCTTAGTGACATGAACTACGTTGAAACAAAACATTTGTCATTTTTTATAATAATTATTAATGATGAGTTAGCAAACTATTTTGGTCCCGGGTATCGTTGCCCAATGCTGTGATTTTTCGTTCACTTTAATGTAGATAATCCCAAATAGACTGATTAGATTGTTATCCCAGGTCACCACAGGACGAAGTCCATTTTTAATAGTCAACGTATATTTTATATGTATAACATAACCAATAATATATAAAATTATATTTTTATAATTTTCCTTTCTCGGATATTACTGCATACTCATGTGTCCTGTAGTCGTGTGTGCCGTGAGATGTGTCCTATGTGTAGATTATAATTATTATTAATCACACAAAATGTATTGGTAGTGTTAACATGTTTTTGTCAAAGGAATTAAGTGACTTTAGTTTTAAGAGTCCAATCATTAGTAAAACGAATGTTAACAAAATTTAATTACAAGTATTTGAAAGTATTCGTAAATACTTTTACGAAGTATCTGTATTTATACTCGAATACTGATCTTATTAAGTATTTAAACACTTTTAGAAACATGTACCTGTATCTTTATTTGAAAACGCTTAAAAAGTATCTTTTACAACACTGTCTAATTATATTACACTTTATAGTTAAAAATTATAAAACTTAATTATAAGGCGTGATAAGACTAGCATTCAAATTTTATATATTATATAACAGTATTTATAGACTTCTCCTAAAGTTCAAATTTGAAGTACTTCCTTATTGTAGTCTGCAACACATAATTAAAATATTATATCTTATATTTTATATTGTATATTAATAATTTAATCAAATAATTAAATAATGAATAATTTTAATAACCTAGAACTATCATTTTTACAATAATTAAATTAGCATTTTCCTATACCTTTTTAATTTGTAATTTTTCATCGATGTTTGTTGTAAATATAAGTTCACAAAAAACACTACACTATAACTATACATTTTTATTTTTTGTGGTATGGGTTGTTTAGTAAGAGGTATGTGTAATCCAATCTTTAAAATGGAAATATTTTCCATAATAACGTATTAATTAGTTTATATAATATATTTATGTAAATTAAGTCAAGATTTTCCACGATCGCAATTTCAAAATTAATTTTTAAGTGCTTAAAATATGCAAAATATATAAAAGTATAAACTTTTGGATTGTATTTTCCTGGAAATTAAGATCTCAAAAACGTATTAAAATTATTTACTCCACATTTATTTATACTAAACATGAATAAAATTTATGGACGTCCAATATATTTGTCATTGTACCCTAATGATTTTCGGTTCAAAATTAGTACAATTTATTTAATATCGGTTGTGTGTGATCCTTTTAAATTCATACAATATTTATACATATAAGGAACATTTTATGTATTATCAATTTTTTTCACGATTCAATATTGAATACACCTTTTATATAATGAACTTATGCAATTTTAAATAAATAAATTTTTTTTTTGTTTTATGAATTTTTTAATTTCAAATGTTTAATTCAAATACTACACTTTTCTCTAATAAAACTCAAATAAATTCCAAAATATATAAATTATTTTTCAAGCCCTTTACATTATTTAATGTTGTTTGCTTTAAGGTCATAATATGTAAAATTTATTTGGCAGATGTTATAATGCTAGCATCCCGTTCTCAAGTGTTTCCAAAAAGTTTTGTGTTTTTTTTCTAAAACTCAAAATTGTGAAACATCTTATATTATCTGCCTATAATAATTCTTGTAACTTGCCTATTAATCTATGTAAAAGTAAAATAATTTTTATTCGTGTGATTGGGATAATAAAGAAAAAGGTAAGTTCATTATAATATTACAAATATCAATAAAAGGAGTACAAAAAAATACTTTTAATTTTCACAATTATTATATTAGAATTCTCCAAGATATTTCCAATCAAGAACGTGTTTGATTCTATGGGTTTTTGCTATAGTCTCATTTTAATGAAACAAATTCCATAAGTAAACGTAAACGCGTTCTCATATTTTTTGATCCAAAACTGAAACAATTTATTGGTTATTTATTGTACGTTACTCTAAATTGATTCAGTTTATGTACACATAAAAAATAATTTAGTAATTTTTTTCTACAATTTCAATTCTAAAAATGCTGTATCGAGCCAGAAAATAGGAGCTTTTAAAATATTAATTTTTTTTATGGACTCTAAATTGATAAATCCAATAGTGAAACTAAAATTCTACAGTTATATGTGATATAAGTGGAATAAAGCCCAAAATACATTATTTCTTAAACACTTTACGTTTTCTAAGTATATATGTTATAATGTAAAAAACATCAAATTTAATAGTCACGTGTGATACTACGAGCACTATGTTCTCTAATATTCTTCAATAGTTTTTATATTATTTTCCTAAATTTAAAAATAGTAATACTTCCTTATAATAGAAATGAACCCTCTAAAGTGCCAACTATAGATGAGAATTGCAGGCGGAAACAAACTGTGACCGAAGAGAATGGAGCACTGCTTCTGGTCGAAAATCAGTACACAAGATAGAAAAATATGAATAAAAAATAAACGTCATTGTATAAACAATAGATTCATCGATCCGCTCAGAATTATAAAGTATTAAAGCACATTTATGGTACTCAAATACGTATTTAAAATACTTTTATAAGAGTATTTGAAAGTAGTATTTTGAATAATCTTCTAGATAATCTGCAAATAAAATCAATCACGTTTTTAAATTTTTCTTAGTGACATGAACTACGTTGAAACAAAACATTTGTCATTTTTTATAATAATTATTAATGATGAGTTAGCAAACTATTTTGGTCCCGGGTATCGTTGCCCAATGCTGTGATTTTTCGTTCACTTTAATGTAGATAATGCCAAATAGACTGATTAGATTGTTATCCCAGGTCACCACAGGACGAAGTCCATTTTTAATAGTCAACGTATATTTTATATGTATAACATAACCAATAATATATTTAATTATATTTTTATAATTTTCCTTTCTCGGATGTTACTGCATACTCGTGTGTCCTGTATTCGTGTGTGCCGTGAGATGTGTCATATGTGTAGAATTATAACAATTACAAGTGGCTGTTCTTAAACACTATAGAAGAGGGGGTGCCGACAATGTTGCACAAATATATATCGACAATAACACGTAAATAAATAATACAATTATAACAGTAAATATGACCTGATCCTCGATTAAATAATGTGACCCAGATGATTGGATGGTTGCTGTGGTGCAGGCAAAAGAACGGTGTTGTTGATGCGTCGATGGCGATGATGGCACAAATTGACGTGTATAAAACTTAACGGTGACGGAGACCAATTAATAACAATAGCATCAAAATGATACACATATATACGTATATGTACGGCGACGGAGGCCAGAAAACGTGTACACGAATAATAATAACCGAAAGAAAACGAACGGGTGCGGCAACGGCAATGTTCTTTTTATTATTGATTATAAAATCAAATAATTCGCGACTACGGCGAAAGCGCGACGACATATACGATATATATATAATATATATATATATATATATATATATAAAAATTAAAAAAGAAAGAAAAAGAAAAAAAATGGATAAATATTGGATAAATATCACGCTTCATTTTGGACAGGTAATATTGTTATTTTAACCACTGGTCGTTTAAAAATACTATCGGCAGTTTTCACAGTTACGACACGAACTATTCCATCTGTTCCGGGGTGCAACTTCACAATTCTTCCGAGTTTCCAAATTGTCGGAGCAAATTGGGTGCATGGATTAATACAAGATCTCCGATTGTAATATTGTTTTCCCTATTAATCCATTTGGCTCGACTTTGTAACGATTTCAAACTATTCTGAAGACCAACGCTTCCAAAAAGATTGTTGAAGTTGATTTAGTATCTCCCAGCGTCGTAATCGATTTATCAGTCGGTCAGTGATATCGGGTTCTGGAATAGCGTGTAATGGTGCACCAATGAGGAAATGCCCCGGTGTTAAGGAAGGCAGATCATGTGGATCCGATGAAATTGCTACAAGAGGTCGTGAATTCAATGTAGCTTCAATACGACTGCTTAACGTAGACATTTCTTCAAAATTCATCGAATGTACCCCAATGACCCGTTTTAAGTGATATTTCGTGGACTTTGCGGCAGCTTCCCATAATCCCCCGAAATGAGGAGCTGCCGGTGGATTAAAATGCCAATGACACGGTAATTTTTTCAGAAATTAAATTCTGGGACATTGATTTTGCAAATAATTTTTTTAATTCACGATCTGCGCCTTGAAAGTTAGTACCACAATCGGTGTAAATATTTAACGGAATACCTCGACGAGACACAAATCGATGTAATGCAGCGATGGAGGCGTTTGTTGACAATTCCGAAACTATTTCAATGTGAACTGCCTTAACAGCCATGCATACAAATAAAGCTAAATAACATTTAGTGGAACGGGATGTTTTACGTTTTCCATCCTTCAACAGAAAAGGTCCTGCATAATCTATACCGACATTAGCAAATGGTCTAGCTGGCCTCACCCTGACGTTCGGAAGATCAGCCATGATAGGTCGAGGATTTGCAGCACGATGACGTGTACATACAACACATTTAAAAATTATATATCTTATGGCTGAACGACTAGATAACACCCAATAGTGACGTGATAATAAAGATGATACAAGTTGACAGCCACCATGCAAGTAGTGTAAATGATAATGTCGAATTAATAGTGTAGTGAGAGTACTTGATTCCGGCAAGAGAATTGGAAACGTATTCGTATTTATACTCAAATACTGATCTCATTAAGTATTTAAACACTTTTAGAAACACGTACCTGTATCTGTATTTGAAAACGCTTAAAAAGTATCTTTTACAACACTGTCTAATGTTATTACTCTTTATAGTTAAAAAATATAAAACTTAATTATTAGGCGTGATAACACTAGCATTTTAATTTTATACGTATATTGTACGTTTTATACGTATATTATATAACAGTATTTATACTCTTCTCCTAAAGTTCAAAATTTAAATACTTCCTTGTAATCTGCTACATAGAATTCGAAATATTATATCTTATATTTTATATTTTATATTGCATATTAATAATTTAATTAAATAATTAATTAATAAATAATTTTAATATCCTAAGACTATCATTATTACAATAATTACATTGGCATTTTCCTATACCTTTTAATTTGTAATTTTTCATCGATGTTTGTTGTAAATATAAGTTCACAAAAACACTACACTATTACTATACATTTTATTTTTTGTGGTATGGGTTGTTTAGAAAGAGGTATGTGTAATCCAATCTTTAAAATGGAAATATTTTCCATAATAACGTATTAATTAGTTTATATAATATATTTATGTAAATTAAGTCAAGATTTTCCACGATCGCAATTTCAAAATTAATTTTAAGTGCTTAAAATATGCAAAATATATAAAAGTATAAACTTTTGGATTGTATTTTCCTGAAATTAAGATCTCAAAACGTATTAAAATTATTTACTCCACATTTATTTATACTAAACATGAATAAAATCAATGAACGTCCAATATATTTGTCATTGTACCCTAATGATTTTCGGTTCAAAATTAGTACAATTTATTTAATATTGGTTGTGTGTGATCCTTTAAAATTCATTCAATATTTATACATATAAGGAACATTTTATGTATTTTCAATTTTTTCACGATTCAATATTGAATACACCTTTTATATAATGAACGTATGCAATTTTAAATAAATAAATTTTTTTTTTGTTTTATGAATTTTTTAATTCTATGTGTTTAATTCAAATACTACACTTTTCTCTAATAAAACTCAAATAAATTCCAAAACGTATAAATTATTTTTCAAGCCCTTTACATTATTTAATGTTGTTTGCAATAAGGTCATAATACGTAAAACTTATTTAGCAGATGTTATAATTCTAGCATCCCGTTCTCATGTGTTTTCAAAAAATTTTATATTCTTTTCCTAAAACTCAAAATTGTGAAACATCTTATATTATCTGCCTATAATAATTCATGTAACTTGCCTATTAATCTATGTAAAAGTAAAATAATTTTTATTCGTGTGATTGGGATAATAAAGAAAAACGTAAGTTCATTATAATATTACAAATATCATTAAGAGGAATTGAAAAAATACTATTAATTTTCACAATTATTATGTTAGAATACTCTTAGATATTTCCAATCAAGAACGTGTTTGATTCTATGGGTTTTTGCAATAGTCTCATTTTAATAAAACAAATTCCATAAGTAAACGTTAACGTTAACGCGTTCTCATATTTTTTGATCTATAAATGAAACAATTTATTGGTTATTTATTGTACGTTACTCTAAATTGATTCAGTTTGTGTACACATAAAAAATAATTCAGTAATTTTTTTCTACAATTTCAATTCTAAAAATGCTGTATTGAGCCAGAAACTAGGAGCTTTTTCTTAGTGACATGAACTACGTTCAAAAAAAACATTTGTCATTTTTTATAATAATTATTAATAATGAGTTAGCAAACTATTTTGGTCGTGGCTATCGTTGTCCAATGCTGTGATTTTTCGTTCACTTCAATGTAGATAATCCCAAATAGACTGATTAGATTGTTATCCCAGGTCACGACAGGTTGAAGTCCATTGTTAATTTTCAACGTATATTTTATATGTATAACATAACGAATAATATATAACATTTAATTTTTATTATTTTCCTTTCCTGGATGTTACTCCATACTCGTGTGTCATGTACTCGTGAGTGCCGTGACTTGTGTCCTCTGTGTAGAATAATATTATTATTAGCCACACAAAATGTATTGGTAGTGTTAACATGTTTTGTCAAAGGAATTAAGTGACTTTAGTTTTAAGAGTCCAATCATTAGTAAAACGAATGTTAAACAAAATTTAATTACAAGTATTTGAAAGTATTCGTAAATACTTTTACTAAGTATCTGTATTTATACTCGAATACTGATATCATTAATTATTTAAACACTTTTAGAAACACGTACCAGTATCTGAGTTTAAAAACGTTTAACAGTTATCTTTTACAACACTGTCTAATGGTATTACCATTTATGGTTAAAAATTATGAAACATAATTATCTAGCATTCAAATTTTATATATTATATAACAGTACTTATACTCTTCTCCTAAATTTTAAAATTGTAATACTTCCTTGTAATCTGCTCCACAGAATTTGAAATATTATATCTTATTTTACATTGCATATTAATAACTTAATTAAATAATTAAATAATAAATAATTTTATAACATAAAACTATCATTTTTACAATAATTACATTAGCATTTTCCTATATCTCTTTAATTTCTAATTTTCATCGATGTTTGTTGTAATAAAATACACTACACTATTACTATACATTTTATTTTTTGTAAAATGGGTTATTTAGGAAATAGTATGTATAATCGAATATTTAAAATGGAAATATTTTCCATAATAACGTATTAATTAGTTTATATATAATTATGCGAATTAAGTCAAGATTTTCAACAAGCGCAATTTCAAAAATTTATTTTTAAGGGTATTAAATACGCAAAATATTTAAAAGCATAAACTTTTAGGTTATATTTTCCTGAAAATTAAGATCCCATATACGTATTAAAATTTTTTTGCTCCACATTTATTCATATTAAAATGAAATAAAATCAATAGACATCAAATACATTTGTCATGGTATCCTAATTATTTTCGGTTCAAAATTTGTACAATTTATTTAGTATTGGTTGTGTGTGATCCTATAAAATTCATTCAATACGAGTATTTATACATATAAGGAACATTTTATGTATTTTCAATTTTTTTCACGATTCGATATTGAATACACCTTTTATATAATGACCGTTTGCAATTTTAAATATATTAATTTTTTTTCTTGTTGTATGAATTGTTTTAATCCAAAAGTGAAATCCATATACTACGCTTTTCTCTAAAAAAACTCGAATAAATTCCAAAATATATAAATAATTTTTCAAACCCTTGACGTTATCTAATGATATTTGCTATAAGATTATAAAATGTAAAACATATTTGGTAGATTTCATAATACTAGCATCCAGTTCTCATATATTATCAAAAAATTCTGTATTTTTTTCCAACAATTCAAAAATGTACATCATCTTATATAATCTGCCTATAATAATTCTTGTAATTTGCCTATTAATAACAATTATTATGTTAGAATACTCCTAGGTATTTCCAATTAAGAACATGTTTGATTCTATGGGTTTTTGCAGTAGTCTCATTTTAATAAAACAAATTTCATAAGTAAACGTTAACTTTAACGCGTTCTCATGTTTTTTGATCTATAACTGAAACAATTCATCGGTTATTTATTATTCATTACTCTGAATTGATTCAGTTTATATACACATAAAGAATAATTTAGTAATATTTTCCACAATTTCAATTCTAAAAATGCTATATTTATTCAGATGTTAGGAGCTTTTAAAGTATTAATTTCTTTTATGGACTGTAAATTGATTAATCCTGTAGTGAAACTAAAATTCTACAGTTATATGTGATATAACTGGAATGAATCCCAAAATACATTATTTCATAAACACATTACGTTTTCTAAGGATATATGTTATAATGTTAAAAAACATCAAATTTAATAGTCACATGTTATAATATGAGCACTATGTTCTCTTATATTCTTCAGTAGTTTTATATTATTTGCCTAAATTTATAAATAGTAATACTTCATTATAATCTGCTATATGGAATTGAAAATATAATGTTTAAATTCTTTTTACATTACTAGTAATTAATGGTCTATGAATATGATTTTATAATTTCATCGGCATTTTCGTATAGCTTTCTAAGTTTTATTTTTTATCGATCTTTGTTGTTAGTATATATATAATATAAATACTATAATATAAATAAAAAAATTTTTTTTTTTGTGTTATGGATTATTTAGATATGAGTATGTATTGTCGAATATTCAAATTGGAATGAAAAACAATAGATATATATCTCGTAATAAAATTAAAATAGATTAAATATTATTTTTCAAATGAAATCTGCAATTTCCACGAAGCGAATTTTAAAAATTTAATTTTCAACGCTTTAGTTTGCGCAATATATAAAATAATTAAGTACCAAATTTTTTCTCTCGACATTTTGATACAAAATATAAATCAAGTTTACTTCTGTACACTTTAATTCAAATTAAACATAAATAATGATTTTGAAGTCACACTTATATTTTTCATTACGTTTCATTGATATTTTGTTTAAAATTTATTCATTTAATTTTTACATTGGTTATTCTTGATCCTATTCACTGTGTTTACAGGGAGGGACAATCGAATATAATATGAGGGAGATCCGATCTCCGAGATCACATATGCACTCAAATAATATAAGCTTTAAAGTTAAAATGTTAAATTTATTTGTCAGCAATATGCACCCATATTTTTTTCTTATATCTTATTATTTTCTTATGACTGGACCATAAACCAGCACGTAAGTTCATTTTAAAATTACTACACGTTCTTATACTTATTTTAAGAATACTTTTAATTCGATATTTCCAATATTTCATATGTCATTGTTTTTTTAGACTATTTAGCCGTTTGCACAAAATAAATTATACATAGACATTTTTAAAATTATGTTTCATGTAGTTGAGCGTATGTATAACCTTAAATTCAAATACAAAAAGAAAATAAATAGTATATAATCTGAAAAAATACTTAGAAGAAAAATTAATTTTATTGTAAAAAAAATATCTGCGTATTCCATGATTGCATTCATAAAACTACATTTTTCAATGCTTTAAATTCATTAATATCTTTAAGTTCTAAATTTTTCTGGTAATTTAGATATCAAATATATATAAAAATTATTGTACTTGTCTGTAATTCTCATTAAACAAAAATAAAACATTGGATACCATATATACTTTCCAGTGTTTTTAATGATATCTGAAGAAAATGTGTACAATTAATTTAATATTGGTCATTTGTGATCCTAGAAAATAAGTTAATAGTTTATCATATATATATATATATATATATATATATATATATATATATATATACTAGCTTTTATATATATTACTATCACTCTGTTCTCGTTTACTTTTCAACAGATTTCATATAATTTTCCTTAAATTTCAAAATCGTAATAATTCTTTTTAATCTGCTAATTGGAATTTCAAATAGAATAATTTTTTTTCAAATTATAAGTTTCTAATAATCTAAAAACATGATTTTTACTACTACGTCGGCATTCTCCAGTATACTTTTAATTGTATTTGTTTAACGACTTTTGTTAATATAAGTAAACAACAAAAATGTATGACAAATATACATTTTTATCTTTTGTTTTTCGTGGCGTTGATTATTTAGAAAAAGGTATGTATACCTAATCCAAAATTCTACATAAAGAATAATGAAACATATCACAGAATAAAATATTAATTAGAATATATAATTTTGCGAATTACGTCGTCATTTTACATGAAGGCAATTTCCAAATTATATTTACCAGTGCTTAAAATTTGCATAATATATAAAATCAATAATTTTTGGATTTACTTCACCTGAAAGTTTAGTTATTTACTTTTAATGTTATTTGCATTATGATAAAACAGTGTATGATTAATTGGTCAATTGCGATAACACTACCACCCTGTATTCATATATTTTTCATGAGTTTTTTTCATCTTTCCCTAAAATTTAATAATATGATATTTCCTTACACACGTTCTTATACTTATTTTAAGAATACGTTTAATTCAATATTTCCAATATTTCATATGTCATTGTTTTTTTGGACAATTTAGCCGTTTGCACAAAATAAATTATACATAGACTTTTTTTAAATTATGTTTCATGTAGAAGAGCGTATGTATAACCTTAAATTCAAATACAAAAAGAAAATAAATAGTATATAATCTGAATATAAAACTTAAAAGAAAAATTAATTTTATTGTTAAAATAATATCTGCGTATTCCATGATTGCATTCATAAAAGTATATTTTTAAATGTTTAAATCCATTAATATCATTAAGTTCTAAATTTTTCTGGAAATTTTGATATCAAATATATATTAAAATTATTGTACTTCTCTGTAATTCTTATAAAACAAAAATAAAACATTGAATAACATATATACTTTCCAGTGTTTTTAATTGATATCTGAAGAAAAATTTGTACAATTAATTTAATATTGGTCATTTGTGATCCTATAAAATAAGTTAATAGTTTATCATATATATATATATATATATATATATACTATCACTCTGTTCTCGTATACTTTTCAACAGATTTCATATAATTTTCCTTAAATTACAAAATCGTAATAATTCTTTTTAATCTGCTAATTGGAATTTCAAATAGAATAATTTTTTCATATTACAAATTTTAATAATCTAAAATATGATTTTACTATAACGTCGGCATTCTCCTGTATATTTATAATTGTATTTGTTCAACGACTTTTGTTAGTATAAGTAAACAACAAATACTGTATGATAAATATACATTTTTATTTTTATTTTCGTGGCGTTGATTATTTAGTGAGAGGTATGTACACCTAATCCAAAACTATACTTAAAAAAATAATGAAGTATATCTCAGAATAAAATATTAATTAGAATATATAATGTTGAGAATTAAGTCGTCAATTTACAAGAAGGCAATTTCCAAAATGTCTTTACAGGTGCTTAAACTTTGCAAAATATATAAAAGCAATAATTTTTGGATTTACTTCTCCTAGTAGTTTAGTTATTTATTTTTAATGTTATTTGCATTATGTTAAAACAGTGTAAGGTTCATTGGTCAATTGTGATAACACTACAGCTCTGTATTCATATATTTTTCATGAGTATTTTTCATCTTCCCCTAAAATTCAATTATATTATGGCAGTTTTGCAATTATAAATATATTAATTTTTTTTTTGTGTTATGAATTTTTTAAATCCAAAAGATAAATTCAAATAATACACGTTTCTCTAATAAAACTCAAATAAGTTCCAAAGTATATAAATTATTTTTCAAGCCCTTTACATTATTTAATGTTGTTTGCTTTAAGGTCATAATACGTAAAACTTATTTGGCAGATGTTATAATTCTAGCATCCCGTTCTCATGTGTTTTCAAAAAATTTTGTATTCTTTTCCTAAAACTCAAAATTGTGAAACATCTTATATTATCTGCCTATAATAATTCATGTAACATGCCTATTAATCTATGTAAAAGTATAATAATTTTTATTCGTTTGATTGGGATAATAAAGAACGTCGTAAGTTCATTATAATATTACAAATATCATTAAGAGGAATAGAAAAAATACTATTCATTTTCACAATTATTATGTTAGAATACTCCTAGATATTACCAATCAAGAACGTGTTTGATTCTATGGGTTTTTGCAATAGTCTCATTTTAATAAAACAAATTCCATAAGTAAACGTTAACGTTAACGCGTTCTCATATTTTTTGATCTATAAATGAAACAATTTATTGGTTATTTATTGTACGTTACTCTAAATTGATTCAGTTTGTGTACACATAAAAATAATTCAGTAATTTTTTCTACAATTTCAATTCTAAAATGCTGTATTGAGCCAGAAACTAGGAGCTTTTTCTTAGTGACATGAACTACGTTCAAAAAAAACATTTGTCATTTTTTATAATAATTATTAATAATGAGTTAGCAAACTATTTTGGTCGTGGCTATCGTTGTCCAATGCTGTGATTTTCGTTCACTTCAATGTAGATAATCCCAAATAGACTGATTAGATTGTTATCCCAGGTCACGACAGGTTGAAGTCCATTGTTAATTTTCAACGTATATTTTATATGTATAACATAACGAATAATATATAACATTTAATTTTTATTATTTTCCTTTCCTGGATGTTACTCCATACTCGTGTGTCATGTACTCGTGAGTGCCGTGACTTGTGTCCTCTGTGTAGAATAATATTATTATTAGCCACACAAAATGTATTGGTAGTGTTAACATGTTTTTGTCAAAGGAATTAAGTGACTTTAGTTTTAAGAGTCCAATCATTAGTAAAACGAATGTTAAACAAAATTTAATTACAAGTATTTGAAAGTATTCGTAAATACTTTTACTAAGTATCTGTATTTATACTCGAATACTGATATCATTAATTATTTAAACACTTTTAGAAACACGTACCAGTATCTGAGTTTAAAAACGTTTAACAGTTATCTTTTACAACACTGTCTAATGGTATTACCATTTATGGTTAAAAATTATGAAACATAATTATCTAGCATTCAAATTTTATATATTATATAACAGTACTTATACTCTTCTCCTAAATTTTAAAATTGTAATACTTCCTTGTAATCTGCTCCACAGAATTTGAAATATTATATCTTATTTTACATTGCATATTAATAACTTAATTAAATAATTAAATAATAAATAATTTTATAACATAAAACTATCATTTTTACAATAATTACATTAGCATTTTCCTATATCTCTTTAATTTCTAATTTTTCATCGATGTTTGTTGTAATAAAATACACTACACTATTACTATACATTTTTATTTTTGTAAAATGGGTTATTTAGGAAATAGTATGTATAATCGAATATTTAAAATGGAAATATTTTCCATAATAACGTATTAATTAGTTTATATAATATATTTATGTGAATTAGGTCAAGATTTTTCACGATCGCAATTCAAAATTAATTTTTAAGTGCTTAAAATATGCAAAATATATAAAAGTATAAAATTTGGATTGTATTTTCCTGGAAATTAAGATCTCAAAAACGTATTAAAATTATTTACTCCACATTTATTTATACTAAACATGAATAAAATCAATGGACGTCCAATATATTTGTCACTGTACCCTAATCATTTTCGGTTCAAAATTAGTACAATTTATTTAATATCGGTTGTGTGTGATCCTTTTAAATTCATACAATATTTATACATATAAGGAACATTTTATGTATTATCAATTTTTTTCACGATTCAATATTGAATACACCTTTTATATAATGAACTTATGCAATTTTAAATAAATAAATTTTTTTTTTGTTTTATGAATTTTTTAATTCCAAATGTTTAATTCAAATACTACACTTTTCTCTAATAAAACTCAAATAAATTCCAAAATATATAAATTATTTTTCAAGCCCTTTACATTATTTAATGTTGTTTGCTTTAAGGTCATAATACGTAAAACTTATTTGGCAGATGTTATAATTCTAGCATCCCGTTCTCATGTGTTTTCAAAAAATTTTGTATTCTTTTCCTAAAACTCAAAATTGTGAAACATCTTATATTATTTGCCTATAATAATTCTTGTAACTTGCCTATTAATCTATGTAAAAGTAAAATAATTTTTATTCGTGTGATTGGGATAATAAAGAAAAACGTAAGTTCATTATAATATTACAAATATCATTAAGAGGAATTGAAAAAATACTATTAATTTTCACAATTATTATGTTAGAATACTCTTAGATATTTCCAATCAAGAACGTGTTTGATTCTATGGGTTTTTGCAATAGTCTCATTTTAATAAAACAAATTCCATAAGTAAACGTAAACGCGTTCTCATATTTTTTGATCCAAAACTGAAACAATTTATTGGTTATTTATTGTACGTTACTCTAAATTGATTCAGTTTATGTACACATAAAAAATAATTTAGTAATTTTTTTCTACAATTTCAATTCTAAAAATGCTGTATCGAGCCAGAAAATAGGAGCTTTTAAAATATTAATTTTTTTTATGGACTCTAAATTGATAAATCCAATAGTGAAACTAAAATTCTACAGTTATATGTGATATAAGTGGAATAAAGCCCAAAATACATTATTTCTTAAACACTTTACGTTTTCTAAGTATATATGTTATAATGTAAAAAACATCAAATTTAATAGTCACGTGTGATACTACGAGCACTATGTTCTCTAATATTCTTCAATAGTTTTTATATTATTTTCCTAAATTTAAAAATAGTAATACTTCCTTATAATAGAAATGAACCCTCTAAAGTGCCAACTATAGATGAGAATTGCAGGCGGAAACAAACTGTGACCGAAGAGAATGGAGCACTGCTTCTGGTCGAAAATCAGTACACAAGATAGAAAAAATATGAATAAAAAAAATAAACGTCATTGTATAAACAATAGATTCATCGATCCGCTCAGAATTATAAAGTATTAAAGCACATTTATGGTACTCAAATACGTATTTAAAATACTTTTATAAGAGTATTTGAAAGTAGTATTTTGAATAATCTTCTAGATAATCTGCAAATAAAATCAATCACGTTTTTAAATTTTTCTTAGTGACATGAACTACGTTGAAACAAAACATTTGTCATTTTTTATAATAATTATTAATGATGAGTTAGCAAACTATTTTGGTCCCGGGTATCGTTGCCCAATGCTGTGATTTTTCGTTCACTTTAATGTAGATAATGCCAAATAGACTGATTAGATTGTTATCCCAGGTCACCACAGGACGAAGTCCATTTTTAATAGTCAACGTATATTTTATATGTATAACATAACCAATAATATATTTAATTATATTTTTATAATTTTCCTTTCTCGGATGTTACTGCATACTCGTGTGTCCTGTATTCGTGTGTGCCGTGAGATGTGTCATATGTGTAGAATTATAACAATTACAAGTGGCTGTTCTTAAACACTATAGAAGAGGGGGTGCCGACAATGTTGCACAAATATATATCGACAATAACACGTAAATAAATAATACAATTATAACAGTAAATATGACCTGATCCTCGATTAAATAATGTGACCCAGATGATTGGATGGTTGCTGTGGTGCAGGCAAAAGAACGGTGTTGTTGATGCGTCGATGGCGATGATGGCACAAATTGACGTGTATAAAACTTAACGGTGACGGAGACCAATTAATAACAATAGCATCAAAATGATACACATATATACGTATATGTACGGCGACGGAGGCCAGAAAACGTGTACACGAATAATAATAACCGAAAGAAAACGAACGGGTGCGGCAACGGCAATGTTCTTTTTATTATTGATTATAAAATCAAATAATTCGCGACTACGGCGAAAGCGCGACGACATATACGATATATATATATATATATATATATATATAAATAAAAATTAAAAAAGAAAGAAAAAGAAAAAAAAAGGATAAATATTGGATAAATATCACGCTTCATTTTGGACAGGTAATATTGTTATTTTAACCACTGGTCGTTTAAGAATACTATCGGCAGTTTTCACAGTTACGACACGAACTATTCCATCTGTTCCGGGGTGCAACTTCACAATTCTTCCGAGTTTCCAAATTGTCGGAGCAAATTGGGTGCATGGATTAATACAAGATCTCCGATTGTAATATTGTTTTCCCTATTAATCCATTTGGCTCGACTTTGTAACGATTTCAAACTATTCTGAAGACCAACGCTTCCAAAAAGATTGTTGAAGTTGATTTAGTATCTCCCAGCGTCGTAATCGATTTATCAGTCGGTCAGTGATATCGGGTTCTGGAATAGCGTGTAATGGTGCACCAATGAGGAAATGCCCCGGTGTTAAGGAAGGCAGATCATGTGGATCCGATGAAATTGCTACAAGAGGTCGTGAATTCAATGTAGCTTCAATACGACTGCTTAACGTAGACATTTCTTCAAAATTCATCGAATGTACCCCAATGACCCGTTTTAAGTGATATTTCGTGGACTTTGCGGCAGCTTCCCATAATCCCCCGAAATGAGGAGCTGCCGGTGGATTAAAATGCCAATGACACGGTATTTTTTCAGAAATTAAATTCTGGGACATTGATTTTGCAAATAATTTTTTTAATTCACGATCTGCGCCTTGAAAGTTAGTACCACAATCGGTGTAAATATTTAACGGAATACCTCGACGAGACACAAATCGATGTAATGCAGCGATGGAGGCGTTTGTTGACAATTCCGAAACTATTTCAATGTGAACTGCCTTAACAGCCATGCATACAAATAAAGCTAAATAACATTTAGTGGAACGGGATGTTTTACGTTTTCCATCCTTCAACAGAAAAGGTCCTGCATAATCTATACCGACATTAGCAAATGGTCTAGCTGGCCTCACCCTGACGTTCGGAAGATCAGCCATGATAGGTCGAGGATTTGCAGCACGATGACGTGTACATACAACACATTTAAAAATTATATATCTTATGGCTGAACGACTAGATAACACCCAATAGTGACGTGATAATAAAGATGATACAAGTTGACAGCCACCATGCAAGTAGTGTAAATGATAATGTCGAATTAATAGTGTAGTGAGAGTACTTGATTCCGGCAAGAGAATTGGAAACGTATTCGTATTTATACTCAAATACTGATCTCATTAATTATTTAAACACTTTTAGAAACATGTACCTGTATCTTTATTTGAAAACGCTTAAAAAGTATCTTTTACAACACTGTCTAATGATATTACTCTTTATGGTTAAAAAATATAAAACTTAATTATTAGGCGTGATAACACTAGCATTCAAATTTTATATATTACATAACAGTATTAATACTTTTCTCCTAAAGTTCAAAATTGAAATATTTCCTTGTAATCTGCTACATATAATTCGAAATATTATATCTTATATTTTATATTTTATATTAATAATTTAATTAAATAATTAATTAATAAATAATTTTAATAACCTAAGACTATCATTTTTACAATAATTACATTGGCATTTTCCTATATCTCTTTAATTTGTAATTTGTAAATATAAGTTCACAAAAACACTACACTGTTAATATACATTTTCATTTTTGTGGTATGGGTTATTTAGATGCAGGTATGTATAATCGAATACTTAAAATCGAAATATTTTCCACAGTAATATATAAATTAGTTTATATATATTTATGTGAATTAAGTCAAGATTTTCCACGATCGCAATTTCAAAATTATTTTATAAGTGCTTAAAATATGCAAAATATATAAAAGTATAAACTATTGGATTGTATTTTCCTGAAAATTAAGATCTCAAAACGTATTAAAATTATTTACTCCACATTTAATTATACTAAACATGAATAAAATCAATGGACGTCCAATATATTTGTCATTGTACCCTAATGATTTTCGGTTCAAAATTAGTACAATTTATTTAATATCGGTTGTGTGTGATCCTTTAAAATTCATTCAATATTTATACATATAAGGAACATTTTATGTATTTTCAATTTTTTTCACGATTCAATATTGAATACACCTTTTATATAATGAACGTATGCAATTTTAAATAAATTAATATTTTTTTTTGCTTTTATGAATTTTTTAATTCCAAATGTTTAATTCAAATACTACACTTTTCTCTAATAAAACTCAAATAAATTCCAAAACGTATAAATTATTTTTCAAGCCCTTTACATTATTTAATGTTGTTTGCAATAAGGTCATAATACGTAAAACTTATTTAGCAGATGTTATAATTCTAGCATCCCGTTCTCATGTGTTTTCAAAAAATTTTATATTCTTTTATATATTTTATATATTTTATGTTATAATATGAGCACTATGTTCTCTTATATTCTTCAGTAGTTTTATATTATTTGCCTAAATTTATAAATAGTAATACTTCATTATAATCTGCTATATGGAATTGAAAATATAATGTTTAAATTCTTTTTACATTACTAGTAATTAATGGTCTATGAATATGATTTTATAATTTCATCGGCATTTTCGTATAGCTTTCTAAGTTTTATTTTTTATCGATCTTTGTTGTTAGTATATATATAATATAAATACTATAATATAAATAAAAAATTTTTTTTTGTGTTATGGATTATTTAGATATGAGTATGTATTGTCGAATATTCAAATTGGAATGAAAACAATAGATATATATCTCGTAATAAAATTAAAATAGATTAAATATTATTTTTCAAATGAAATCTGCAATTTCCACGAAGCGAATTTTAAAAATTTAATTTTCAACGCTTTAGTTTGCGCAATATATAAAATAATTAAGTACCAAATTTTTTCTCTCGACATTTTGATACAAAATATAAATCAAGTTTACTTCTGTACACTTTAATTCAAATTATACATAAATAATGATTTTGAAGTCACACTTATATTTTTCATTACGTTTCATTGATATTTTGTTTAAAATTTATTCATTTAATTTTTACATTGGTTATTCTTGATCCTATTCACTGTGTGTACAAGGAGGGACAATCGAATATAATATGAGGGAGATCCGATCTCCGAGATCACATATGCACTCAAATAATATAAGCTTTAAAGTTAAAAATGTTAAATTTATTTGTCAGCAATATGCACCCATATTTTTTTCTTATATCTTATTATTTTCTTATGACTGGACCATAAACCAGCACGTAAGTTCATTTTAAAATTACTACACGTTCTTATACTTATTTTAAGAATACTTTTAATTCGATATTTCTAATATTTCATATGTCATTGTTTTTTTAGACTATTTAGCTGTTTGCACAAAATAAATTATACATAGACATTTTTAAAATTATGTTTCATGTAGTTGAGGGTATGTATAACCTTAAATTCAAATACAAAAGAAAATAAATAGTATATAATCTGAAAATAAAACTTAAAAGAAAAGTTAATTTTATTGTTAAAAATAATATCTGCATATTCCATGATTGCATTCATAAAAGTATATTTTAAATGTTTAAATCCATTAGTATCATTATGTTCTAAATTTTCTGGAAATTTAGATATCAAATATATATTAAAATCATTGTACTTCTCTGTAATTCTTATTTAACAAAATAAAACATTGGATACCATATATACTTTCCAGTGTTTTTAATGATATCTGAAGAAAAATATGTACAATTAATTTAATATTGGTCATTTGTGATCCTATAAAATAAGTTAATAGTTTATCATATATATATATTACTATCACTCTGTTCTCGTTTACTTTTCAACAGATTTCATATAATTTTCCTTAAATTTCAAAATCGTAATAATTCTTTTTAATCTGCTAATTGGAATTTCAAATAGAATAATTTTTTCAAATTATAAGTTTCTAATAATCTAAAAACATGATTTTTACTACTACGTCGGCATTCTCCAGTATACTTTTAATTGTATTTGTTTAACGACTTTTGTTAATATAATTAAACAACAAAAATGTATGACAAATATACATTTTTATCTTTTGTTTTCGTGGCGTTGATTATTTAGAAAAGGTATGTATACCTAATCCAAAATTCTACATAAAGAATAATGAAACATATCACAGAATAAAATATTAATTAGAATATATAATTTTGCGAATTACGTCGTCATTTTACATGAAGGCAATTTCAAATTACATTTACCAGTGCTTAAAATTTGCATAATATATAAAATCAATAATTTTGGATTTACTTCACCTGAAAGTTTAGTTATTTACTTTTAATGTTATTTGCATTATGATAAAACAGTGTATGATTAATTGGTCAATTGCGATAACACTACCACCCTGTATTCATATATTTTTCATGAGTTTTTTCATCTTTCCTAAAATTTAATAATATGATATTTCCTTACACACGTTCTTATACTTATTTTAAGAATACGTTTAATTCAATATTTCCAATATTTCATATGTCATTGTTTTTTGGACAATTTAGCCGTTTGCACAAAATAAATTATACATAGACTTTTTTAAATTATGTTTCATGTAGAAGAGCGTATGTATAACCTTAAATTCAAATACAAAAGAAAATAAATAGTATATAATCTGAATATAAAACTTAAAAGAAAAATTAATTTTATTGTTAAAAATAATATCTGCGTATTCCATGATTGCATTCATAAAAGTATATTTTAAATGTTTAAATCCATTAATATCATTAAGTTCTAAATTTTTCTGGAAATTTTGATATCAAATATATATTAAAATTATTGTACTTCTCTGTAATTCTTATAAAACAAAATAAAACATTGAATAACATATATACTTTCCAGTGTTTTTAATTGATATCTGAAGAAAAATTTGTACAATTAATTTAATATTGGTCATTTGTGATCCTATAAAATAAGTTAATAGTTTATCATATATATATATATATATATATATAATACTATCACTCTGTTCTCGTATACTTTTCAACAGATTTCATATAATTTTCCTTAAATTACAAAATCGTAATAATTCTTTTTAATCTGCTAATTGGAATTTCAAATAGAATAATTTTTTTCATATTACAAATTTTTAATAATCTAAAAATATGATTTTTACTATAACGTCGGCATTCTCCTGTATATTTATAATTGTATTTGTTCAACGACTTTTGTTAGTATAAGTAAACAACAAATACTGTATGATAAATATACATTTTTATTTTTTATTTTTCGTGGCGTTGATTATTTAGTGAGAGGTATGTACACCTAATCCAAAACTATACTTAAAAAAATAATGAAGTATATCTCAGAATAAAATATTAATTAGAATATATAATGTTGAGAATTAAGTCGTCAATTTACAAGAAGGCAATTTCCAAAATGTCTTTACAGGTGCTTAAACTTTGCAAAATATATAAAAGCAATAATTTTTGGATTTACTTCTCCTAGTAGTTTAGTTATTTATTTTTAATGTTATTTGCATTATGTTAAAACAGTGTAAGGTTCATTGGTCAATTGTGATAACACTACAGCTCTGTATTCATATATTTTTCATGAGTATTTTTCATCTTCCCCTAAAATTCAATTATATTATGGCAGTTTTGCAATTATAAATATATTAATTTTTTTTTTTGTGTTATGAATTTTTTAAATCCAAAAGATAAATTCAAATAATACACGTTTCTCTAATAAAACTCAAATAAGTTCCAAAGTATATAAATTATTTTTCAAGCTATTTACATTATTTAATGTTGTTTGCTTTAAGGTCATAATACGTAAAACTTATTTGGCAGATGTTATAATTCTAGCATCCCGTTCTCATGTGTTTTCAAAAAATTTTGTATTCTTTTCCTAAAACTCAAAATTGTGAAACATCTTATATTATCTGCCTATAATAATTCATGTAACATGCCTATTAATCTATGTAAAAGTATAATAATTTTTATTCGTTTGATTGGGATAATAAAGAACGTCGTAAGTTCATTATAATATTACAAATATCATTAAAAGGAATAGAAAAAATACTATTCATTTTCACAATTATTATGTTAGAATACTCCTAGATATTACCAATCAAGAACGTGTTTGATTCTATGGGTTTTTGCAATAGTCTCATTTTAATAAAACAAATTCCATAAGTAAACGTTAACGTTAACGCGTTCTCATATTTTTTGATCTATAAATGAAACAATTTATTGGTTATTTATTGTACGTTACTCTAAATTGATTCAGTTTGTGTACACATAAAAAATAATTCAGTAATTTTTTTCTACAATTTCAATTCTAAAAATGCTGTATTGAGCCAGAAACTAGGAGCTTTTTCTTAGTGACATGAACTACGTTCAAAAAAAACATTTGTCATTTTTTATAATAATTATTAATAATGAGTTAGCAAACTATTTTGGTCGTGGCTATCGTTGTCCAATGCTGTGATTTTTCGTTCACTTCAATGTAGATAATCCCAAATAGACTGATTAGATTGTTATCCCAGGTCACGACAGGTTGAAGTCCATTGTTAATTTTCAACGTATATTTTATATGTATAACATAACGAATAATATATAACATTTAATTTTTATTATTTTCCTTTCCTGGATGTTACTCCATACTCGTGTGTCATGTACTCGTGAGTGCCGTGACTTGTGTCCTCTGTGTAGAATAATATTATTATTAGCCACACAAAATGTATTGGTAGTGTTAACATGTTTTTGTCAAAGGAATTAAGTGACTTTAGTTTTAAGAGTCCAATCATTAGTAAAACGAATGTTAAACAAAATTTAATTACAAGTATTTGAAAGTATTCGTAAATACTTTTACTAAGTATCTGTATTTATACTCGAATACTGATATCATTAATTATTTAAACACTTTTAGAAACACGTACCAGTATCTGAGTTTAAAACGTTTAAAATTATCTTTTACAACACTGTCTAATGGTATTACCATTTATGGTTAAAATTATGAAACATAATTATCTAGCATTCAAATTTTATATATTATATAACAGTACTTATACTCTTCTCCTAAATTTTAAAATTGTAATACTTCCTTGTAATCTGCTCCACAGAATTTGAAATATTATATCTTATTTTACATTGCATATTAATAACTTAATTAAATAATTAAATAATAAATAATTTTATAACATAAAACTATCATTTTACAATAATTACATTAGCATTTTCCTATATCTCTTTAATTTCTAATTTTTCATCGATGTTTGTTGTAATAAAATACACTACACTATTACTATACATTTTTATTTTTTGTAAAATGGGTTATTTAGAAATAGTATGTATAATCGAATATTTAAAATGGAAATATTTTCCATAATAACGTATAAATTAGTTTATATAATATATTTATGTAAATTAAGTCAAGATTTTCCACGCTCGCAATTTCAAAATTAATTTTTAAGTGCTTAAAATATGCAAAATATATAAAAGTATAAACTTTTGGATTGTATTTTCCTGGAAATTAAGATCTCAAAAACGTATTAAAATTATTTACTCCACATTTATTTATACTAAACATGAATAAAATCAATGAACGTCCAATATATTTGTCATTGTACCCTAATGATTTTCGGTTCAAAATTAGTACAATTTATTTAATATTGGTTGTGTGTGATCCTTTAAAATTCATTCAATATTTATACATATAAGGAACATTTTATGTATTTTCAATTTTTTTCACGATTCAATATTGAATACACCTTTTATATAATGAACGTATGCAATTATAAATAAATAAATTTTTTTTTTGTTTTATGAATTTTTTAATTCTATGTGTTTAATTCAAATACTACACTTTTCTCTAATAAAACTCAAATAAATTCCAAAACATATAAATTATTTTTCAAGCCCTTTACATTATTTAATGTTGTTTGCAATAAGGTCATAATACGTAAAACTTATTTAGCAGATGTTATAATTCTAGCATCCCGTTCTCATGTGTTTTCAAAAAATTTTATATTCTTTTCCTAAAACTCAAAATTGTGAAACATCTTATATTATCTGCCTATAATAATTCATGTAACATGCCTATTAATCTATGTAAAAGTATAATAATTTTTATTCGTTTGATTGGGATAATAAAGAACGTCGTAAGTTCATTATAATATTACAAATATCATTAAAAGGAGTACAAAAAAATGCTTATAATTTTCACAATTATTATATTAGAATTCTCCAAGATATTTTCAATCAAGAACGTGTTTGATTCTATGAGTTTTTGCAATTGTCTCATTTTATTGAAACAAATTCCATAAGTAAACGTTAACGCGTTCTCATATTTTTTGATCCAAAACTGAAACAATTTATTGGTTATTTATTGTACGTTACTATAAATTGATTCAGTTTATGTACACATAAAAAATAATTTGGTAATTTTTTTCTACAATTTCAATTCTAAAAATGCTGTATTGAGCCAGAAACTAGGAGCTTTTTCTTAGTGACATGAACTACGTTGAAACAAAACATTTGTCATTTTTTATAATAATTATTAATGATGAGTTAGCAAACTATTTTGGTCGTGGGTATCGTTGTCCAATGCTGTGATTTTTCGTTCACTTCAATGTAGATAATCCCAAATAGATTGATTAGATTGTTATCCCATGTCGCGACAGGACGAAGTCCATTGTTAATAGTCAACGTATATTTTATATGTATAACATAACCAATAATATATAAAATTATATTTTTATAATTTTCCTTTCTCGGATGTTACTGCATACTCGTGTGTCCTGTAGTCGTGTGTGCCGTGAGATGTGTCCTATGTGTAGAATATAATTATTATTAGTCACACAAAAAGTTATAGGTAGTGTTAACATGTTTTGGTCTAAGGGATTAAGTGATTTTAATTTTAAGAGTCCAATTATTAGTAAAACGAATGTTAAACAAAATTTAATTACAAGTATTTGAAAGTATTCGTAAATACTTTTAATAAGTATCTGTATTTATACTCGAATACTGATCTCATTAAGTATTTAAACACTTTTAGAAACATGTACCTGTATCTTTATTTGAAAACGCTTAAAAAGTATCGTTTACAACACTGTCTAATTATATTACACTTTATAGTTAAAAAATATAAAACTTAATTATAAGGCGTGATAAGACTAGCATTCAAATTTTATATATTATATAACAGTATTTATAGACTTCTCCTAAAGTTCAAATTTGAAGTACTTCCTTATTGTAGTCTGCAACACATAATTAAAAATATTATATCCTATATTTTATATTGTATATTAATAATTTAATCAAATAATTAAATAATGAATAATTTTAATAACCTAGAACTATCATTTTACAATAATTAAATTAGCATTTTCCTATACCTTTTTAATTTGTAATTTTTCATCGATGTTTGTTGTAAATATAAGTTCACAAAAAACACTACACTATAACTATACATTTTAATTTTTTGTGGTATGGGTTGTTTAGTAAGAGGTATGTGTAATCCAATCTTTAAAATGGAAATATTTTCCATAATAACGTATTAATTAGTTTATATAATATATTTATGTAAATTAAGTCAAGATTTTCCACGATCGCAATTTCAAAATTAATTTTTAAGTGCTTAAAATATGCAAAATATATAAAAGTATAAACTTTTGGATTGTATTTTCCTGGAAATTAAGATCTCAAAAACGTATTAAAATTATTTACTCCACATTTATTTATACTAAACATGAATAAAATCAATGAACGTCCAATATATTTGTCATTGTACCCTAATGATTTTCGGTTCAAATTTAGTACAATTTATTTAATATCGGTTGTGTGTGATCCTTTAAAATTCATTCAATATTTATACATATAAGGAACATTTTATGTATTTTCAATTTTTTTCACGATTCAATATTGAATACACCTTTTATATAATGAACGTATGCAATTATAAATAAATTAATTTTTTTTTTTGTTTTATGAATTTTTTAATTCCAAATGTTTAATTCAAATACTACACTTTTCTCTAATAAAACTCAAATAAATTCCGAAATATATAAATTATTTTTCAAGCCCTTTACATTATTTAATGTTGTTTGCTTTAAGGTCATAATATGTAAAACTTATTTGGCAGATGTTATAATTCTAGCATCCCGTTCTCATGTGTTTTCAAAAAATTTTGTATTCTTTTCCTTAAATTTAAAAATGTAAAACACTTTATATTATCTGCCTATAATAATTCTAGTAACTTGAATATTAATCTATGTAAAAGTATAATAATTTTTATTCGTGTGATTGGGATAATAAAGTATATCGTAAGTTCATTATAATATTACAAATATCATTAAAAGGAATAGAAAAAATACTATTAATTTTCACAATTATTATGTTAGAATACTCCTAGATATTACCAATCAAGGACGTGTTTGATTCTATGGGTTTTTGCAATAGTCTCATTTTAATAAATCAAATTCCATAAGTAAACGTTAACGTTAACGCGTTCTCATATTTTTTGATCTATAAATGAAACAATTTATTGGTTATTTATTGTACGTTACTCTAAATTGATTCAGTTTTGTGTACACATAAAAAATAATTTAGTAATTTTTTTCCACAATTTCTATTCTAAAAATGTTGTATTAAGCCAGAATTTAGGAGCTTTTAAAATATTAAATTTTTTTTATGGACTCTAAATTGATTAATCCTATAGTGAAACTAAAATTCTACAGTTATATGTGATATAAATGGAATGAAGCCCAAAATACATTATTTCTTAAACACTTTACGTTTTCTAAGGATATATGTTATAATGTTAAAAAACATCAAATTTAATAGTCACATGTGATAATACGAGCACTATGTTCTCTTATATTCTTCAATAGTTTTTATATTATTTTCAAAAATTTAAAAATAGTAATACTTCCTTAAAATCTGCAATATGGAATCAGAAATATAATTTTATTTTTACATTACACGTTATTAATCGCCTATGAGTATGGTTTTTATAATTATATCGGCATATTCCTATAGCTTTCTAAGTTGTATTTTTTTAACGATCTTTGTTGTTGATATTTGTATAAAATAAATACTATACTTTAAATAATAATTTTTATTTTTTGTGGTATGGATTATTTAGGTGAGCGTATGTATTTCTGAATATTCAAATTGGAATAAAAAACAATCAAAATATATCTCATAATAAAATTAAGATAGATTAATTATAATTTTTCGAATAAAATTGGCATTTTCCATGAAGGCAATTGTAACATGTAATATTTCTTAATAACCTGTTATTTGAAATTTGAAATATCATTATTATTGTCCAATTATTGGGAAATAAACCAGAGAGTAAGTTCATTTTATAAATAAATAAAATTTAAAAATTAGAAAAGAAAAGAAAAGAAAGAATAGTTATGTATGTGAAAATTTTAAAAGTGATAATGAAGGGTACAATCCATCAAACTATTAATCTTAAAGGCACGGAATTAAAAAAATTGGGAATTGCTGCTTTACATAAAACATACGCCAAAAAAATAATAATAAAATAAATATATAGTTATAGTAATAAATACTGCAAACGGCTAGATTATCTCAAAAAATTAAATTAAAAGTAATCTTAAATGTATAATTGCGTAAGAACTGTTTGTAATATAAAAATGAAAATGTAATATATATTATAAAGAATAATATATATACACACACATATATATATATATATATATATGAAAAAGAATGCCGAGAGTATTTGTAAATTATAAGAGAGTAACAACTATTTTCGACTGTAAGTCATCATCATTCATCAGGTTACAATAAATAATAAAAAACAAAAATGTATATAAAATAAATACGAAACAATTGAACAAAATACGTAGAATATATAATAAATAATAAAAACAATCACAAACCGGTGAACATTGTAACACAATTTATACTAAAATATCAAGTAGAAATTATGTATCATTGTCTAATATGTATTGATACGAGTAGATGTTATTATTTTAAAATCTGCTTGTATATTTAAAATATTATTAAAACCATTACGTTTAACTTCATTATAAATGATTAATTCTTCCAATACCGAATTTATATATGTATTTATTCTTTTGATCGTGTAATATAATCAAATCTTTTCTATATAGAAATGTATAATATTATGACCACATTCTAATACATGATTAGCAAAATTAGAATTGGGAGAAGTTTTCTAAATTTTATCTCTGAAATATGTTCTTTATATGGAATTTTACAATTTCTACCAGTTTTTCCAAAGTAAAATTTATTACAACTACAAATTAGTTTATAAACGACATAATTATTATAATTGTAATACTTTTTATTCGTAAATTTTTAATTTTATTATTAATGGTTTGAATTGAATAACTATTAATTTTAAAAGCTATTTTACATTATTATTATTTCTATTCAAAATATTAGCAAATTTACCTGATAAAAGTTATGATATTTCATTGGACAGTAATAAATTGCATTACTAGGTAGAATTTTATTTTGATTTCGTAGTTTTAATTTAATTTTATTGTGAATTTTCTTTATAGTATTTATATTAAAATTATTTTTAATTCCTGTATCACAAATTATATTTAATTCATTATTATAGTTAGATTTGTTTAAGGGAACACATTTGAGTCTATATAAAATAGAATAAAAATAAGCAAATTTTTGTGAAAATGGATGGTTAAAATCATTTGGAATAATCGTATCAGTTTGAGTGGGTTTCCTATATACATATATATATTGAAATTAAATTTATTGTTAGAGACATATATTGTAAGATCTAATAAGAAAATTGTATTATCTATTTGCGTTTCAAGTGTAAATTGGAAGTTTTTATTAACTCTGTTTAAACTGTTAACCATAAGCTCTGCCTGTCTATTTGTACATTTAAATAGAATAAAAGTGGCATCAACATATCTGAAATATACTTTCATATACTGCTTATATATCTTGTGATTTAATATGTTTATTGATTCGTAATTTTGCATGTATAATTCAGAAAGAATAGCACTTAAAAACTACCCATGACAAACCCATCATTTTGGGAATATACTTTTTTATCATATTCAAAATAAATTTGATTAAGTGTAATATTAACTGAATAAATAATTTCATTGATTTCTTTATTATTAAAGTTACTATTATGTTAAAGTTTATCTTTGAGTATATTTAAAATTATAAATTATTTCATTTTTATTGTTATTATAAATTTATAAAATGTTTATTAGTATTATCTATTAAGTTATGACGTGTATAATTCTGATATATGAACTGAGCAAAATCTATCACAGATTCACATTGAATTAATTCTACTTCCACATATTAATACACGTCTTTCACGTCTTTATTTTTTTACTTTTACACGTCATAACTTAATACATAATACTAATAAACATTTTATAAATAATAAAATTAAATCGTAAAAATAATAGTTTAGCTATAAAACAAAATAAAATTATAAATAGTATTTCAAATAAACTAAGAGCAAATAATGCAATAATTGTACCAGCAGATAAATCAAATGCTATTGTTTTGACCTATAAAGAGGATATTCATGGTAGAACATCAGAATTCATAAAAAATATTAATAATAAACTTTTATCATATAACCCTACTGATATTTACAATAAACAAATTAATTAATTAATCAAAAATTCTACCAAAATAATTCCTAAAGAGTAAAAAAGAAATTGTTATTTAATAATGACAAAAACTACATTCTTTTATTAAATTACATAAAGAAAATCATCCCAATAGCCCTCTTATTAACTTTAAATCAGCCCCTTTGTATAGT
Source organism: Slavum lentiscoides (assembly GCA_032441835.1). Lineage (NCBI taxonomy): Eukaryota > Metazoa > Arthropoda > Insecta > Hemiptera > Aphididae > Slavum > Slavum lentiscoides. Next base: position 5,115,968 of record CM063706.1, on the reverse strand, counting down.
TTTGCCGAATATTTAGATTCATTTATTAAACGAAAATTAAATACAACCGCAGATAATTCAATAAAAAATACATAAGATTTTATAGAAAAAATTAATAAAGTTAATATTATACCAGGATGTAAAATGATTTCTCTAGATGTAAAAATTTCTAGTTGTAATAAATTTTACATTGGAAAAACTGGTAGAAATTTTAAAATTCGGTATAAAGAACATATTTCAGAGATAAAATTTAAAAAAACTTCTCCCAATTCTAATTTTGCTAAACACGTCTTAGAATGTGATCAAAGTATACATTTCGATATAGAAAAAGATATGAATATATAACACGATCAAAAAAATAAATATATAAATTCGGTATTAAAAGAATAAATCATTTATAATGAAGTTAAACGTAATTGTTTTAATAATATTTTAAATATACAAGCAGATTTTAAAATAACAACATTTATCAATACAAATTAGACAATGATACATTGATACATAATTTCTACTTGATATTTTAGTATAATATATGTTACTATGTTCACTGGTTTGTGATTGTTTCTTATTATTTATTATATATTCTATGTATTTTGTCTATTTGTTTTATATTTATTTTATATACCTTTTTTGTTCTTTTATTATTCATTGTAACCTGATTATGACTTAAGGTCGAAACTAGTTGTTACTCTCTTATAATTTACAAATACTCTCGGCATTCTTTTTTCATTTATATTTATATTATTTTTATAATATATATTAATTTTATTATATATATATATATATATACATTATATTTTCATTTTCATATTACAAACAGTTCTTATGCAGTTGTATACTTAAGAGTACTTTTATTTTAATTTTTAAGATAATCTAGCCGTTTGCAGTATTTAATATTATATCTATATATTTATTTTATTTTTATTTTTTTGGCGTATGTTTTATGTAAAGCAGTGGTTTCCAACTTTTTTTCCTTCCGTACCTCTAAGTTTAATATTTTGATAAATTGTATCCCTTATATTACTTTCGAAATTTTTCACATATCTATTCTTAATATATTAAAATTAAAATAACAATAATATAATATAATGTAATAATGCAGTGGCGTAGCCAAGGGGGGAGCTAAGGGGCTATAGCCCCCCGTTGGCCGTGATACTACTTCTTTGCTTGTTCGTGCTATATTGATTGAAGTGATAGTTGTAGTTTTGTTTTATTCTGTGGTCGTAATTGTTATAAATTACAAATGGATACCATTTATACAGATTACGAAAAAGCTTTTGATAGTGTTGATCAGTTACTATTAATTAATTAATTAAATATGATTGGTTTTTGTGATCACTTATTGTCATGGTTTACTTCCTTTTTATCGAATAGAACCCAAATTAGAAAAATAAAAAGTTCTTTATCTGAGCCTATCCAAGTGTTATCAGGTGTTCCTCAATGAGATCATCTTTCACCGACTTTGTTTTTATTAGTTATAAATGATATCCAATTGGTTATTAAGCAGTAAGCACTCTACTATTTTATTGTTTGCATATGATGCCAAATTGTTTAAAAATATAGATTCAATTTATGATTGTATTGCACTACAAGAAATTATAAATAATCTTTCAAATTAATGCTATTTAAATGGTCTATGTCTTAATGTAAATAAATGTAAAAAATTTAACGTTTAACCGCAAAAAATCATGTAGGTATTGAATTTTCTTATAAATAAGTAATATTCCTATTGAATCAATTAATTCTGGAATTTGGAAGTTATATCTGATTCTAATTTATGTTTTAATAATCATACTGAAAATATATTGCTAAGAAAGCTCTTTCAAATTTGGGATTTGTTATTCGCACCTTTTCTAATTTTAATAATCTTAATGTTTTTAAAAATTGATATTTTGCATTTGTAAGATCTCATTTGGAATACGCCCTTCTCATATGGTCTTCAAATAATATTAATGTCATTCATAATCTTGAAGCTATTCAGAATCGTTTTTTACGTTTTTTATGTTTTAAATTTAAAGTTGAGCCTACACCTCATTCTGATTATAATGATATTTCATCATATTTCAATCTAAAATCCTTAAATTACAGAAATGATATAATTCGCATATTTTTAATTAAATTATTGGGAAACTTAATGGATTGCCCTTATTTATTAGAACGTCTAAATTTCAGAATTAATCCTAAATCGACAAGAAATCATGATATTTTTCTTATTAATAATGTTTCAAAAAAATACTTATTATCATCTCCTGTAAATTTGTTGATGGCCATGTGAAATAATATGTTGTTATAATTATGTTAATATTTTATGTAATTTAATTATTGTACACTAGATATAAATTACTTGTAATTGTAAATTCTACACAAGTATTAAGAAAAGAAAACATTTTGTAAATGGAGTTTTTCTCAGTAAATGAATAAATAAATAAAAATATAATATGATTATGTGTACTATATTTCGATGGTAATACATAATTATTCAATGGCGTAGATACGATTTTTTCTTGAAGGAGGGGGAGGGTTGAAAAGAACTTTTGAAAATTATTGAAATACAATTTTTTTTTAACATACAACGTTTTTTAAAACGAATTAAAAAGTATAAAATAATTTATCTAAGCCCCATATACAGATTTATACTTAAAATAGATTATCCTGATAATTTGTGATTGTAAATTTTTAATAGCTATAAAAAATCTCGTATTTGTAGGTTTAAAACGAAAAACTTGCATGCGCATGCACTCGATAATGAATATTTGACCTGTCATTGAAAAATTTTAATGCGCTGCAAACGATAAGAACTGTTGTTTAAGTTTTCTCAACGAAACATCTTCTCTCTACACGTCTCCTTACTATTAACTATTGCACGCGTCCCACGTTTTTTCGTTTTAAATCTTACAAGCATTTTCATAGCTATTGAAAAATCTAAATCACAAATTTTCAGCATACGCTATATGGTGTTAGAAATCTATTTGGGTTGTGTAAATCTGTATGCGGTTTGCAGATATTATTATATAATTTTTGTCCGTTTTAAAAATCTAGTATTTAAATTGGAAAAACATTTTTATTTAAATTATTAATTTGAGGCACAAACACTAACCACTGTATTTTGCTTATAATAATTGAATGTGAATAAAAATACTTTGTGAAGATAGAAATGTACACGTATTCTACAGCTAAACGTAAAAAATTAAAATTTTTCAATTCTTTTATTCGCAATCTTGTATAATTATATTATAATAAAACCGACCTTTATTATTTATTTTAACAAATAATAATTTAAATTCGATTGGTCACCGTGGTAACCGGTCACAAGTTATTGATTAATTAATTAATTAATCGTAAAATTGTTCATATTATGTGTGACAAATTCTATCCGCATTATTGAAAACCGAAGTAAAATCTATTCAATACAGTTACTGAGAAAATCGTGCACAATATTTGTACCGGACAGACAAACACAGAGAAAAATGCAAATTTATAAAAACGTGGTCATAAAATAACAATATTTTTGTTCTACTGGAATTTTTTATTGTTTTTATAGACTACAATAAATTTGTCAACATTAAATTTAAGCTTAGTGTGTTCAATTAACAAAATAAAATTTCAAAATTTTAAATGACAAGGATAAGCTTTTTTTTATGATTTTTTGGGAGGGAACGCCTTGCACCCCTCCCCCTGTAACTACGTCACTGATATTATCACATGGGTAATACTGGATCTTAGCCCCCCCCATACGAAATTCCTAGCTACGCCACTGTAATAATGTATATTATTTTACTTATTTAATGAATAAAAAAATTGTTATATAAAAACTTAGTTTGTTGTTTCCAGTTAGATAGTTTTTTAAAATAAGGTTAAAATGATGCAATATATAATCTTAAATGTGGAGCTGCGTTTAATTTATTTTTACACTTATTTTTAATAAAGATGTACGATGAAAACGCACTCTCGATCAGCTCCGTACTAATAGGAACTCAATTGCCTTGTCAGAGAGTCATTCATATTCGTTCATAATATCTACCCAAAAATAAATAAGTTGTTTTCTTTTAAACTCACTTTTTAAAGTTGTGTCACATAGAAGTTCTATCAAGTTTTCATTGATTATTATTGTATTTTCATTGTAGAGAAAGGTATGTATAATCAAATATTCAAAAGAAAAAGAAAAAAACAAGTATATCTCACAATAAATCATAAAATAGTTTAATTTTATCGTGGAAAATAATATCTGCATTTTCCAAGATAGCAATTATAAAATATATTTGCTTTTAATTTGCAAAATATAAAAAATTATTAAGTTCTAAATTTTTCAGGAAAGTCAGATATCAAATATATATTAAAATTATTATACCTCCCCTTAATTCTAATTAAACAAAAATAAAACCAATGGATACATTATATAATTTCCAGTGTATTTTAATGATATTTGGTTCAAAATTTGTACGATGAATTTAATACAGGTTATTTGTGATCCTATAAAATAATTTAATACTCTTACATATAATACTAGCACTCAGTTTTCGTATACTTTTCAACAGTTTGCATATTATTTTCCATAAAATTCAAAATCGTAATACTTCCTTATAGTCTGGTATTTGGAATTTGAAATATAATTTTTTTTCATATTACAAATTATGAATAATCTAAGAATATGATTTTTACTATTACATCGGCATTCTCCCATATGTTTTTTAATTGTATTTGTTTAACGGCTTATGTTAATGTATGTAAACAACAATTACTATTCGACAACAGTACATTTTTATTTTTTATTTTTCGTGTTATGGATAATTTAGTTCAAATTATATATAATCAAAAATTCTACTTCAAAAAATAACGAAATATATCTCATAACAAAATATATTAGAATATATAATTTTGCAAAATAGGTCGACATTTTACAAGAAGGCAATTTCCAAAATTTATTTATCATTGCTTTAAATTTGCAATATATATAAAATCAATAAGTTTTGGATTTTCTTTTCCTGGAAATTAATTTATTTTTTAGATTCTGAGCGGAGCGATGAATCTATTGTTTTTACAATGATGTGTTTTTTTTTTATGTCTGTACCCAAAAATTCTACCAGTAGGAGTATTCCGATCTCTTCAATCACAGTTTGTTTCTGGCAGCAAATCGCATCTAGATGGTACTTTAGAGAGGTCATTTTTCGATTTTCCCAAAAGCCTCTAAATCTTTAACTCAAAAACTATCGAAAAATTAAACAAAATTTGGACACAACGTCAGACATAGATTACTTTAATTTTGTACAAAAAATAGACAAAGCTTCACTCAGAATCGTTTTATCGAATGCAATGATTTATCATTGCTTCCAAAGTTTCAAATTTATAATAAAAAAAAAAATCTAAAATCCTTATCCGAGTAATTCATTTAAACGATATTCACAACACCCCGCGGCTCGCTACCTTTTTTAATATTATTTGCATTAGGTTAAAACATTGTAAGATTCATTTTATATCATGTAAAATTTAAATAGAATTATTATAAAAGGTATTATTAAACAGTCGCGTTGGTATATAAATAAAATTAAATAAGCAAATGTTTTGCTCCGTTCATTTAATAAAAAAAAAAAATTTGAATCTGTGCGTTGCGTTTTAAAAGAACGCAACTCAGTGAGTGGCAAAATTGACGTTCATTTCATATATGTGGGGTTGGGGTGGGTCGTACAATTTATAAAAGAATTCGTCAAAATGTCGTTAATCACTGAACAACTATAACAAACAGAAAGCGTAGCCGTTAAAATAATTGTTTAAAAAAAAAACAGTAAGCAAACCTAAGTTCCAAGTTTCTAACCTATGTGAATTAATAGGTGGATGGGTGGTGGGTGTGTAAATAATTCGATTTCGCTTCACTTAAATTTATATGACTCGGCGCCACTGAGCAAAACGACAACCGTCGGCGTCAGCTCTCTTGCTCTCTACCAAAAACAACAATATTGTCGTCGCTCTGCTGTCAATGTGTCGTTGGCGTTCGAAGACGATAGTCTTATTTTTTCTTCATTCTCTCATTGTTCAAAATATTTGACATGAGGGGCAAACTTGTCCAACCGATCGTGTCTCCGAGCCGTCAAGTGGCAGGGAGGAGATGTCGGCAACATCAAGATAAAGAGCCGCTGTAACAACAAAAATACCACGACAGCATCAACGACGGAATCTACGTGAATATATGTGTATATGTAAAACAAAATTGTCTCTATGTATGTATATCATTTTTCTTTACATTATTTTACGCAATAATCGTATGAATGACAAAATTTTCTTTCTATTATAATACATTTAGATATGATATAATTGACGTTATATCGTTAATTCCATTTCTCTTTTCGTTAAAAATTATATAAATATAAATAAAAATAAAAAAAAGAATAAATAAATCCATATGACTAGGGGTGTTAAACGGTATCGGTGTATGGTCGGCGACCCATTCGGGTTGTTGCAGTACGGACAGGGGCGTATATAAGGGGGGCGGTGTCAGAACCCCCATAATTTCTTTTTTTATAAGGTTTCAGTGGTTAAATCCGAGAGTATATTTGAGTGGAGCACATTTTTAAGACAATTATGATTTGTGTTATTGATCCTCCCAGGGCCAGATTTAGGGAAGAGCTGTGTGGGCTGCAGCCCAGGGACCCCCACAAATTAGGGGCCTCCACACTTTTATAATTATTTTACAGTTACAGATAATAAAAAATGGAAATTTATTTTTCTGTTTAAAATTAAATTTTCTTCAAACAAATATAGGCAAATATAGGTACAATGTATTATGTAATAGAAATATAATTCCTCTATTACTGTCTTATTTTTACTGACGTTTTGTTTCCAGTAACTCTGTCTAACTTGATTTTTTCATTCCAGAATTGAAAATTAACCCGTGACCACTTGCGCGGGGTAAAAATTCACCCCAGTCAAATTTTACATTCATGCAAAATTGTTATTGAGAGACTACTAGCATGTCTATATCATTCAGTATCTTCTAATAATTTACCCAACTAGAAATAAATTTAAAAATGAGTTAATATAAATAGATTAATTTGGGTTTTATCGTATTGTATGTTATCTTCGGTCGCTCTTTTATACACGAAACATCAGTAAATAAGTTATACGCGTAAATTTTTGTCGATGTTTTTTCATGAAACGCCAATGTATAATATTATATTATCGAGTGTTTATTAGTTTTTTCAGCTTATTGTTTTTCAACTTATTTATTATGGTAAATTTTTAACCCTCACGAGTAAAAGTGGTATCGGAAACCGGGTGAGTGGTGAAGGGTTAAGTATTCCGACATTCTTTCTCCCATAGCATGATCATAAACATTTGAATGCTATGCTATATTAACAGCACTTCAGTTTACCCGATTTCTAACTCCTAAAATATTTCTTATCGTATCCGATTCGTTATCAGCTATCAATTCTCTTTGTTCTAATCCTTTTAAATCGTTCAATTCTTATTTTTCACTCGATATGAAATCTATTCTATACTCTTTTAGCCTTTCAAATATTATCGTCGAATTTTTGTGGTTTTTTGGCAGTGGCGCCGGAGAAAGGGGGCAGAGGGAGCAGTAGCCCCCCAGATATAATTCCCCTAGGTATAAGTTATACTTTTGCCCCCTCGAATAAAATGAACAGCCATCATCAATGTAAACATATATAATTAATCTCAAAATAATTCTATAAATCGTATAATAATAAAGAAAATGGTGAAATTACCGTGCATTTTTTCAACATCTAAAAATAAATATACCACGGGTTTTTAATTTTTGCATCTGTGTCAGTCGTGGACTTTGTTAACTTCCTGCGAAAATATGAAAAATTACATCAATGTTTTTATTTCATACATTCTTAGATATTTTATAAACCGTAAAATGGGACAATATTGACAAAAAAATTTTTTAGTTTTTTGTTTATAAATTATTGAAAAATAAAACATTATGAAGCATTTATTTATTAATATTCATATGTATTCAAATAGAATTAAGTTTTCAAATTAATTTTTTTTTAATTACCTTGAAAATATTAAATTTAAAAAAATTATCAACGTCATACTACAAGTAGGGTAACTTTGATAGGTTCATTTGGATAGTGCGAAATGCATGGTAATAGATATAAAGGTATCAATGTTTCCCTATATCAAAATCCATCAAGTTTTTGAGTTATTAATTTTTCTTTAAAATGAGGTAACTTTGATAAATAAAGACAGGGATTTCAAAATAAATCAATACAAGCATAAATAATTAATCAACTTTCTTTTTAATTCAAAATTAGCAATAGTTACTTAATAATTAATCAACAAATGTTTAAAAATTAGGATATAGGTACAATATGGTACCTTGACTTATGTATTCAGTCGGTATATTTCACACATCTAGAAAACAGATATTTTTTTTTATTGGCGAATTTATTGACTTCCCAGCACATTTGGTCAAGATAACCTTTTACAACAAATAGAATATCCTGCAAATCAAGTGGATATCCCCTTTTACCACACTTGACAGCTATTTCTTCTGCTTGTGTAAAAACGGTAGGAGCTCTAGGAACTTTTGTATAGCAACCATGGTATTTTTTATGAAGTGTACCATAAGGAATTTTGAATTTTTTTGAAGCTTTAAATATAATCGAATCTTCTGCAATTGTACATACAGTGTAGTTACCATATTGTCTCGCTCCAAGTTTTTTCTTAGGATTACGAGCCATCTAGACAGTAAAAACATAGTTTTATTGATACATGAGAGATTATCAAAGTTAGCCTTACATGCATATCAGAGTTACCCCGAAGAACAAGTTTAATAGGTAATAGGTAATAATAATGGTATTATAAAGAAAGTACAATTTTCTTTATAGTATAGTATACTACATTAATATGCACTTGTCAAAAAGACGACGATTTTCTTAATTTTGCATCAACATTTAATTTGAGTACGCTTTTTATTAAACGCATATCACTTTGTGTCAATGCGTTTTAACGATAGATAATATGATAACATATTATACTAATAAGATGCTATGAACGGAATGTTGTTAATACAATAATCCAAAGAGCACCACTGTCACGCGTTTGGTTATGAAAATACGATAACAAATTATCAATCAAATATAATCGAAAAATCAAAGTTACTCCGCATTACCAATGTTGCCCCATTTTACGGCAGGTAATTATTATACTTTTATATTTAAACATATTGGTGAGAGTTTTTATATATTACACACTAAAAAAATATGTATAACTATATAAGCTTTAAATAGTTGCCCCTCCATCCCCCCCCCCGAGTGAGAAATAGTTCCTGCGCCACTGTTTCCTGGACATGTCAAGACTTGTCATGACACGAGGAAGCTGACCGCTTAGCCGGGTCAACCAAATACACTCGCTGTCAAGTTGACAGTGTCAACCTTCTTTTGAAATTCCTTCCTATGACATCCTTCTTCATCTTCATCAATGCTTAAATAAAGCCTGGCAGGATAAATGGTTCTCTTCTTCTCTTCGCCTGACCTGGTACAAATAAATATCCCCCACCATTCCAAAGTGTCCGTGGTTTAACAATCTTCCTCTCTCCCGATCACAAATTTTATTCTTTTTTCGCCTCAGGCTGAGACACAATCGGCTCCCATCCCATGGTTTTAATTTAGGTTTAAACATATCTTCTTTCTGTACACGCCACAACGAGGAAATCAAATGCGATTTTCCTCATTTAATTTTCGATTGCCCCACATTCATTACAGAGCATTCTATACCAGCGGTTCCCAATTTTTTTTTGCCACGGAACCCTAATTGATTATACTTTTCCTAGCGGAACCCTAGTTTGATAACATAAAATTATTACCTTGTAGTGTTTAAATTTTTATGTTTGATTTGAAAAAAAAATAACAAATATAAATGGAAAAAAAACTATTTTATTTATTAAAAAATATTTACTGTACATAGAAATACAATACAATTAAGTACCTGTTTTTATTAATTTAATGAGAAGAATGAAATTTTTTTACATATTTTCTTAAAATATCACTAAAATTAGGATTAATATCTGACAATTGAATGCGAAGATCTGGAGCTGCATCCAGTCTATTTCTGTACTTGCTTTTGGTGTAAGCGTAAGCTGAAAAACCAGTCTCGCATCGGTAAGTTGTCACAAATGGAAGCAGAACTGTAATAGCCTTTTCAACAATTGTAGGGTATTCATCTTTAAGTCCAATCCAAAAATCATTTAAATTGAAATCTTCTGCTTCAAATTTTTGTTTTAGAGAAGATGAACATTTAATATCAATTAAATTCTCATACTCTGACACAGTTAGCATTGATGGTTTGGTATGATTTGCAAATGGATTCTGCAACCAGCTCATGTCCTGTAACTTCTCCGGAAAATACTCCTTCAAGGATTTTTTAAGGCTTATCAAATGCTCATGTATATCTTTTTGTACATCTGAAGTTACTTGCAGCTCATTTTCTTTCAGAAAGTTATTTAAAATAGTAAAACATTCGTAATTATGTTGATTAACACATTCGATCCAGAAGCCAAGTTTGTCTTCAAGTGAAGACATTTTGTCATTTACTGTAAATCTAGTAGTAGTTTTTCTCTGTAAGGCTTTGCAGATTACGTTAAGTTTATCGAATATATCGGCCAAGTAAGCCAACTTCATTAACCATTGCTCATCGTGTAATAGTTCAACATGCGTACTAATGGATGCAGAAACGGGTTGTTCGGTGAAGAATATCTTAAGTTCGTTGCGCAATTCAAATAGCCTTAATAAAACTCTTCCTCTTGAGAGCCATCTCACTTGCGTGTGAAGAAAAAGTGATTGATGCTGACTTCCTATATCTTCGCACACTTTTTTAAAGAGCCTCGACTGAAGTGGACGTGATTTAACGTAGTTCACAATTTGTACGGCTTGATCGAGAACTGTCTTAAGCTCGTACGACATTTTCTTCGCAACAAGGGCATGGCGATGTAAAACGCAGTGACTGCTACTACATTTAGGTGCAATATTCTTGATTCTTGTTACAGTGCCTTTTATTTTACCAATCATAGCTGCTGCTCCGTCACTGCACACGTCAATACATTTGTTCCATTCAATATGGTACTTACTCATGTAACTATCAATAACTTTAAAATCTCTTCTCCAGTTGTATTGGTTTCTAAAGGTGCACATAGAAACAAATCCTCTTCAATAGATCCTCTGAAGGGTATCTCACAAAAACAAGCAGTATTGATAGCCCGGCGACATCTGTACTTTCATCTAATTGTATTGCAAACATCTTACTGTTCTTCAATCTACAAATTAATTCATCTTGAATGTGGTCTGAAATCTTATGAATTCGATCAGATATAACGTTGTTGGAACACTGAACTGCTGTAACTTTCTTCGCTGCATCTTCACCCAGTACGCAGCTGACAATTTCTGTCATACATGGTTTTATTAAATCCTCTGCAATTGTGTGTGGCTTACCAGCACGAGCGATTCTGTAACTTAGCAGGAATGACGCTTCTGTTGCGTTTTCATTATCTGTTTTCACATATTTATGTAAAGAAGCTACACCAGTTTTTTGTACTTCTTTGTGTCTTTCAAAAAAGCTTAAGCTTTTATCTTTCAGTTGGGGGTGGTTGGTGTCAAGATGTCGTCTTAGCTTTGCCGGTACCAATGAACTATTACACATTATTTTGTTGCAAATAACGCATTGTCCATCCGGATTCTCAGCCATTCCGACAGAAATAAATCCATAGGACAAGTACGATTCATCATATTTTCTTTTTTTTGAAGTAGTTCTCTCCTGAGGTACAACACTTTCACTAGCAGGTATATTTTGTCGTTCCTGTCCAGTACTACGACCTTCAGAAATTACCAAACCCTGAAATTAATTGACAATACGTTTTGTAATACCTGTAATAATTTAAAATTAAATAAAGAACAAAATACATTTTAAAAAATTGGTCATAGGTTCCCCTGCGCCCTCAGGCATTTTAATTTTAAAAAGAAAATATAAATATATATAATTGTTTACAATTTCATTACGCATTTATAATTGACGATAAAATAACGATAAAAAAATTATTAAGCCAAAGATATCAAATTTGCGTGTCCGAACGGCGACGTATTTAGTGCAATTTAATAGGTGGGTTGTGTAAAAATATTAAACGTGAGTTAAAGAAAAAAAGTTCAAGCCGCCACTGGCACAAACACGTCGAAAATTGGAAATTATACACATTTTTCGCAGTCCATGTATAACATGACAGGCAATTATTTCTATCTCTCCGACAGCTGTATTATTAGCCGTGCAGATAAATAATAAGTTTATAAATTAGGCTTTTATGACGATAGGTAAATAATTTAATATTCTTACAGATAAACCAGAAACATCTTCTTTTGAAATATTTTCATTATACTCTGCTGGTGAACATGCTGAAACATTTTTGCTACTTGCTAGGCGCCCCGTTTTGAGCCAACTATCCATTATTATAATTATATATTTTTTTCACTAATATAACTATAAATTAATATACGTAAACTTGTGCAGTCTTATCGCGATCTTTACTCGACTGTAAATGTACAGTGCGCTGTTTTATCGGCTCGGTATACCCATGCGTATTTTTAACATGCGCCACCGCACGTGCGATTGGAGTGCGATTAGAAATACTAGTAGAAGCATGGAACGGAACACATAACGCATGTTTGCATTTAGGCCGATCGCACACTAAAAGAGCAAAACTGCGTTAGACAGTGTTAGCCAGCCTAATACAGTTTTGTTAAAAATAGAACATGGGAAATTACGTTGCATACGCATATTGATAAGACATATTCAAAACAAAACGTTTTTGCTTTAAATCGCGATAGCCTATGCCCTATGCCCTATACCTATAGGTCAGCGTGCGAACAACGGCGGCGTGGTTGTGATTCTTTTCTACATAATTTTTGTTTAATTTTTGGTCGGAACGCGGAACCCTTGTAGCCCTTCCACGGAACCCCAGGGATCCGCGGACCACCAATCGGGAATCCCTGTTCTATACTATTGAAAAATTGTCCAATCTCCATATTTATCCTCTCACCTGTTCTAACATTCTCTCAGCGTATGTATTAATTCCTGCGTCTTTTTTCAATTGAGATATGTACTATTTTCTTGGTCTTCCTGGTGGTCTTCGTCCTTCCACTGCACATTCTTTTATGGTCATTTGCATTTCAACCAGGGCTCTCTGAAGGTCATTTCTGTTTCTGCTAATAGTAGGCTATCGTCTGCAAACCGGATCATCGGAATCAATATGCCACCCACTTTGATTCCAATTCTAAGTCCGTTAAGTTTGTCTTTAACTTCATTTATACTTCTTTCTATGTAGCAGTTGAATAGTACGGTGAAAGTGGGCACCCTTGTCTTACACCTCTACGGATTTTCGCACTAGCTGTCTCATTATTTATTGTAATTTCTGCGTTTTGATTTTTGTAGAGGTCTTTCTATCTTTAAAATCTAAACCCAATTCCTTTATTGTTGAAAACATAACTTGCAAGCCAATGTTATCGAAGGCTTTTTCGATATCTATAAATGCTAAGTAAGTTATTTTATTTCGAGATATTTGCTTTTCTATTAAGATCCTAAGTCCTAATATTGCCTCTCTAGTTCCTTTTTGTTTCCTGAATCCGTACTGATCATTTCCAAGATATTGGTTGGCTTTATTATACATCCGTCAATATATAATTGTTATTAGTATCTTTGAGACGTGGGGGAGTAAGCTCAAAGTTCTAAAATCTGTACATGAGTCAGCTTTGTTCTTTTTCGGTAGTGTTACAATTCTGCTGTTGCAAAAACCCTTTGGTATTAGTCCTGATTCATATACTCGTATATCTTTCATAAGATGGAACATCTTATCTTTTATGCTATCACTTGCGTTTTGTAGTAGTTCCCCGAGAATTTCATCTATTCCAGGGGCTTTTTTATTTTTCAAATCTCTAAGACTGGCGTTAAATTCACTTCTTAGTATCAATATAAGGCGTACATTGCGTTATTTGTATGTCACGCTACGAAGGCGGTGCATATTGAAATTGTCACTGAGTTATTTACAAACGCCTTTTGAGCTGCGTTTGATTGTTTCATTGCCCGTCGAATTAAATCGAATTAAAGTTAAAATTTAACTTTGACGTGATCCTATGGTTATAGATAAAGTGCTATGCAATTTATTTGTTATTTATTATTGGTTACTATAAATTAATTCAATTTACATACATATTTAATATTAAATAAAAAAAAAAAAATATATATATATATAATGAGAAATATAAAAATAATAATAAAATTTTTTTTTTCCACAATTTCAATTGTGAAAATAACACAATAACCTGAAATTTTAGAAATTTAAATATATTAATTATTTTCTCTCGTACTATGGCTTTCACATATATCACAAAGAATGTTTAGTCCTGTATTCATATTCAAGTAAAAAAAAAATTGTAAAAAGTCTCATAATTAATACTTAAATGCCAATTTCAAATATTTTATAAATGCTTTATATATGCGGGACACAAAGAGCCAAAAGTAATGTTCAATATTGTTTTCTTTAAAGACCATTTGCCATAATACACGTCGTAATAAAATAACCGTTGTTGTTCTGCTTAATAGTTGGCAAATTTAAAAAAAAATTGTTTTCAAATGCTTCAAATTTCTAAGTTAATAAAATAATACATTTCTGGATTTCCTTTTCCTGGAAATTCAGATCTCAAAGATGTACTAAAATTTTATTACTCTGCATTTATACATATTATACTGGAATAAAAGCAATGAACATCATATATATATTTCATTGTATCATTATGATATAAATTTAAATATACGCTTTTATCTAATATAATTGGAATATAGACAATTATATTGGTACCATTTTTTAACTTTTGACGTTTTCTAATAATATTTGCTTTTAATGTAAGATCCATTTGTCATAGTACAAGTCGTAATAAAATAACTGTTTGAAATTTTAAATATTTTAATTATTGTTTCTGTGGTATAGACTATGGAATGTTTAATCCAAAAGTTAAATTCATATACTACGATTTTATCTAAATTAACTGGAATGAACCCCAAAATATATATTATTTCTTAAACTCTTTACATTCATAATAATTTTAATATAAGTTTTTACTATCCCATATGTAGACATTTTGTGATATTCGGACGTTTAAAATATTAAATACTAATATCTAAAATATTTTTGTTGTTGTATGGATTATAATATAGCATCGGGTATGTTTAATTCAAAATTTAAATTTAAGTATTTTTTTTTACATTAACCTCATAATTAAATGATAAATAATTTTAAAATATAATTATTTAAATTAGCATTATCCATGTTAGCAATTTAAAGAAAATTGTTTTTAAATGCTTCAAATTTCAAAGTAAATAATACATTTCTGGATTTTTCTTCCTGGAAATACAGACCTCAAAAATGTATAAAAATTATATCACTGTATATTTGTAAATACTAAACTGGAATAAAAGCAATGAACATCATATATATATATATTTTTTTTTTGTATTCTAATGATATAAATTCAAATACAAAATTCCAAATATTTTATAAATGCCTTATATATGCTGGACACAAAGAGCCAAAAGCAATGTTCAATATTGTTTTCTTTGAAGACCATTTGTTATAATACACGTCATCATAAAATAGCCATTGTTGTTCTGCTTAATAGTTGGCAAATTTAAAAAAAAATTGTTTTCAAATGTTTCAAACTTCTAAGTTAATAAAATAATACATTTCTGGATTTTCTTTTCTGAAATTCAGATCTCAAAGATGTATTAAAATTTTATTACTCTGCATTTATACATATTATACTGGAATAAAAGCAATGAACATCATATATATATTTCATTGTATCATTATGATATAAATTTAAATACTACGCTTTTATCTAATATAATTGGAATATAGACAATTATAAAGGTACCATTTTTTAACTTTTGACGTTTTCTAATAATTTATGCTTTTAATTTTGTCATAGTACAAGTCGTAATTGAATAACTGTTTGAAATTTTAAATATATTAATTATTTCTCTGTGGTATGGACTATGGAATGTTTAATACAAAGTTAAATTCATATACTACGATTTTATCTAATTAAACTTGAATGAACCCCAAAATATATATTATTTCTTAAACTCTTTACATTCATAATAATTTTAATATAAGTTTTTACTATCCCATATGTAGACATTTTGTGATATTCGGGACGTTTAAAATATTAAATACTAATATCTAAAATATTTTTGTTGTTGTATGGATTATAATATAGCATCAGGTATGTTTAATTCAAAATTTAAATTTAAGTATTCTTTTTTACATTAACCTCATAATTAAATGATAAATAATTTTAAAATATAATTATTTAAATTAGCATTATCCATGTTAGCAATTTAAAAAATTGTTTTTAAATGCTTGAAATTTCAATGTAAATAATACATTTCTAGATTTTCTTTCCTGAAATACAGACCTCAAATCATAATTAATACTTAAATGCCAATTTCAAATATTTTATAAATGCTTTATATATGCGGGACACAAAGAGCCAAAAGTAATGTTCAATATTGTTTTCTTTAAAGACCATTTGCCATAATACACGTCGTAATAAAATAACCGTTGTTGTTCTGCTTAATAGTTGGCAAATTTAAAAAAAAATTGTTTTCAAATGCTTCAAATTTCTAAGTTAATAAAATAATACATTTCTGGATTTCCTTTTCCTGGAAATTCAGATCTCAAAGATGTACTAAAATTTTATTACTCTGCATTTATACATATTATACTGGAATAAAAGCAATGAACATCATATATATATTTCATTGTATCATTATGATATAAATTTAAATACTACGCTTTTATCTAATATAATTGGAATATAGACAATTATATTGGTACCATTTTTTTAACTTTTGACGTTTTCTAATAATATTTGCTTTTAATGTAAGATCCATTTTGTCATAGTACAAGTCGTAATAAAATAACTGTTTGAAATTTTAAATATTTTAATTATTGTTTCTGTGGTATAGACTATGGAATGTTTAATCCAAAAGTTAAATTCATATACTACGATTTTATCTAAATTAACTGGAATGAACCCCAAAATATATATTATTTCTTAAACTCTTTACATTCATAATAATTTTAATATAAGTTTTTTACTATCCCATATGTAGACATTTTGTGATATTCGGGACGTTTAAAATATTAAATACTAATATCTAAAATATTTTTGTTGTTGTATGGATTATAATATAGCATCGGGTATGTTTAATTCAAAATTTAAATTTAAGTATTTTTTTTTACATTAACCTCATAATTAAATGATAAATAATTTTAAAATATAATTATTTAAATTAGCATTATCCATGTTAGCAATTTAAAGAAAAATTGTTTTTAAATGCTTCAAATTTCAAAGTAAATAATACATTTCTGGATTTTCTTTTCCTGGAAATACAGACCTCAAAAATGTATAAAAATTATATCACTGTATATTTGTAAATACTAAACTGGAATAAAAGCAATGAACATCATATATATATATATTTTTTTTTTTTTTGTATTCTAATGATATAAATTCAAATACAAAATTCCAAATATTTTATAAATGCCTTATATATGCTGGACACAAAGAGCCAAAAGCAATGTTCAATATTGTTTTCTTTGAAGACCATTTGTTATAATACACGTCATCATAAAATAGCCATTGTTGTTCTGCTTAATAGTTGGCAAATTTAAAAAAAAATTGTTTTCAAATGTTTCAAACTTCTAAGTTAATAAAATAATACATTTCTGGATTTTCTTTTCCTGGAAATTCAGATCTCAAAGATGTATTAAAATTTTATTACTCTGCATTTATACATATTATACTGGAATAAAAGCAATGAACATCATATATATATTTCATTGTATCATTATGATATAAATTTAAATACTACGCTTTTATCTAATATAATTGGAATATAGACAATTATAAAGGTACCATTTTTTAACTTTTGACGTTTTCTAATAATTTATGCTTTTAATTTTGTCATAGTACAAGTCGTAATTGAATAACTGTTTGAAATTTTAAATATATTAATTATTTCTCCTGTGGTATGGACTATGGAATGTTTAATACAAAGTTAAATTCATATACTACGATTTTATCTAATTAAACTTGAATGAACCCCAAAATATATATTAATTCTTAAACTCTTTACATTCATAATAATCTTAATATAAGTTTTTACTATCCCATATGTAGACATTTTGTGATATTCGGGACGTTTAAAATATTAAATACTAATATCTAAAATATTTTTGTTGTTGTATGGATTATAATATAGCATCGGGTATGTTTAATTCAAAATTTAAATTTAAGTATTCTTTTTTACATTAACCTCATAATTAAATGATAAATAATTTTAAAATATAATTATTTAAATTAGCATTATCCATGTTAGCAATTTAAAAAAATTGTTTTTAAATGCTTGAAATTTCAATGTAAATAATACATTTCTAGATTTTCTTTTCCTGGAAATACAGACCTCAAAAATGTATAAAAATTATATCACTGTATATTTGTAAATACTAAACTGGAATAAAAGCAATGAATATCATATATATATTTCATTGTATCATTATGATATAAATTTAAATACTACGCTTTTATCTAATATAATTGAATATAGACAATTATAAAGGTACCATTTTTTAACTTTTGACGTTTTCTAATTATATATGCTTTTAATTTTGTCATAGTACAAGTCGTAATTAAATAACTGTTTGAAATTTTAAATATATTAATTATTTTTCCTGTGGTATGGACTATGGAATGTTTAATCCAAAAGTTAAATTCATATACTACGATTTTGTCTAAATTAACTGGAATGAACCCCAAAATATATATTATTTCTTAAACTCTTTACATTCATAATAATTTTAATATAAGTTTTTTACTATCCCATATGTAGACATTTTGTGATATTCGGGACGTTTAAAATATTAAATACTAATATCTAAAATATTTTTGTTGTTGTATGGATTATAATACAGCATCGGGTATGTTTAATTCAAAATTTAAATTTAAGTATTTTTTTTTACATTTACCTCATAATTAAATGATAAATAATTTTAAAATATAATTATTTAAGTTAGCATTATCCATGTTAGCAATTTAAAGAAAAATTGTTTTTAAATGCTTCAAATTTCAAAGTAAATAATACATTTCTGGATTTTCTTTCCCTGGAAATACAGACCTCAAAAATGTATAAAAATTATATCACTGTACATTTGTAAATACTAAACAGGAATAAAAGCAATGAACATCATATATATATATATATATTTTTTTTTTTTCTTGTTTTGAATTCTAATGATATAAATTCAAATACAAAATTCCAAATATTTTATAAATGCTTTATATATGCTGGACACAAAGAGCTAAAAGTATTGTTCAATATTGTTTTCTTTGAAGACCATTTGCCCTAATACACGTCGTAATAAAATAACCGTTGTTGTTCTGCTTAATAGTTGGCAAATTTAAAAAAAAATTGTTTTCAAATGCTTCAAATTTCTAAGTACATAAAATAATACATTTCTGAATTTTCTTTTCCTGGAAATTCACATCTCAAAGATGTATTAAAATTTTATTACTGTACATTTATACATATTAAACTGGAATAAAAACAATGAACATCATATAAATATATATTTCATTGTATCCTAACGATATAAATTTAAATACTACGATTTTATCTAATATAATTGGAATATAGACAATTATATTGGTACCATATTTTAACTTTTGACGTTTTCTAATAATATTTGCTTTTAATTTAAGATCCATTTTATCATAGTACAAGTCGTAATAAAATAACTGTTTGAAATTTTAAATATATTAATTATTTTTCCTGTGGTATGGACTATGGAATGTTTAATCCAAAAGTTAAATTCATATACTACGATTTTATCTAAATTAACTGGAATGAACCCCAAAATATATATTATTTCTTAAACTCTTTACATTCATAATAATTTTAATAAAGGTTTTTACTATCCCATATGTAGACATTTTGTGATATTCGGGACGTTTAAAATATTAAATACTAATATCTAAAATATTTTTGTTTTTGTATGGATTATAATATAGCATCGGGTATGTTTAATTCAAAATTTAAATTTAAGTATTCTTTTTTACATTAACCTCATAATTAAATGATAAATAATTTTAAAATATAATTATTTAAATTAGCATTATCCATGTTAGCAATTTAAAAAATTGTTTTTAAATGCTTGAAATTTCAATGTAAATAATACATTTCTAGATTTTCTTTTCCTGGAAATACAGACCTCAAAAATGTATAAAATTATATCACTGTATATTTGTAAATACTAAACTGGAATAAAAGCAATGAACATCATATATATATTTCATTGTATCATTATGATATAAATTTAAATACTACGCTTTTATCTAATATAATTGGAATATAGACAATTATAAAGGTACCATTTTTTTAACTTTTGACGTTTTCTAATTATATATGCTTTTAATTTTGTCATAGTACAAGTCGTAATTAAATAACTGTTTGAAATTTTAAATATATTAATTATTTTTCCTGTGGTATGGACTATGGAATGTTTAATCCAAAAGTTGAATTCATATACTACGATTTTGTCTAAATTAACTGGAATGAACCCCAAAATATATATTATTTCTTAAACTCTTTACATTCATAATAATCTTAATATAAGTTTTCTACTATCCCATATGTAAACATTTTGTGATATTCGGGATGTTTTAAATATTAAATACTGATATCTAAAATATTTTTTGTTGTTGTATGGATTATAATATAGCATCGGGTAAGTTTAAACCAAATTTAGAATTTAAATTTTAAAAAATAATATTATATATCTGATAATAAAACATAAAATAATTCTAATCCATAATCACAATTCTAAAAAAAAATTGAAATAAATCTATTTATTTTTTTGACATTAAATAACCAATATGTTTAAGTTCAATCGGTTCCTACCTTTTATATTCTATGTCATTTCACATTCACAAAACTACCTACATCGTAGGACTATTTGAATTGCTTTTTTCGTAACTTTTACACTTTTTACATCTTTACATTTTTATTCTAATTAAACTGAATGGAACCAATAAATTTCATATACGTTTTTCAGTGTATTGTAATGGTATTAGTGGGATTTAAAATTTGTGTAATTTGGTTATTTGTGATCCAATATATTCACTCAATCCCCATCCATATTAGAAATATTCTACATATTTCTTTCACTATTCAATATTGTAAACACATCGTAATAAACTGAGCGTCAACAATTTTAAATATATTAATTTCATTCTCTGGTTGTATGGATTGTAAATAATCATGTATGTGAAATCCAAAAATGAAATTCAAATAAACAAATTTTTGACATTAATTGCATAATACGGTATTTAATAATTTAAAATTAAAATTTGCTAATTTAATCGGCATTCCCCAATGGAACAACTAAATAAATTATTTTGTATTTAAATGGAGTTATAGTTTTAAAAATTAATAAAATATATTTTTTTTATAATTTATTATTTGCGAATTTAAAATTTAAGTACATTTAGTTCATAATTCTTATACATTTAAAAATAATGTTTATGTACATTCTCCACTGTTCCAAATGTAAACGTTTCCTAATAGCATGACAGTTTGGAATCTAGGGGGGTTTAAGGGGTGAGCTGACCCACAGTTAATATTTACTAACCAGATTTGACCTCTTTTAAAGCTATAAATATATTTGCTTGAAAACATGAAGAAACTGCAAGACCTCTTTTTCTTAATTTATAAACAAATAAACGTAAAAATAAATATTTATTTTTATTTTTAGTAATTAATATTGTATATAGGTTTCAAACCTGCATACGTGCGATGTAAAAGCGCGAAATTGTTCCCATCAGAATCGTAAACACGCGCATAAAAGTCTTAGAAACGCACGTATCGATAAAATTATGATCACTATACCTAACCAGTAGAGCAATTCTGTAACTCGATAACAACGTATCAAATAATATCGATATGAATTTGTTAACGAGCATCCCATTATGCTATTATGTATTGAAATTTGAAAGTTGATAACATACTTGCGATTCTATAAAACGCTATATCGACGAAACATTGATACATATTGCGTTATCTGAAACTATGGGAGATTATAAAATGTAATGAATGAAAGCCACGCGTTCTTAAACATATGTTCTCTTCCGTCCAGTTTTGAATCATTAACTAAATGTCGGGAATGGAATGACTTATTTTTTGGTCTCGCTGATTTAACACACATCGTGATTCGATAGTACTTAACGGGCCCGGATTTCAATGCAAAATGCATATTTTTTTTATTTATCTTAGACAATGTTTTCCAAGTATATAATTTGATTCATGTAACAGAAACTTCAAAGACGAAATTTTTATATTGCTTTTTTTTACTATTTTTGCATATTTCAATATTTTTTAATATTTAGAACATATTTCAACATTTTTTGGTTATTTTTTCGTTTTTAATGGATATGTGTACACTTTATGCGTATAATATATAGTATTTATACATATTACAACCATCGAATAAATATACTTATAATATTAAATCTATGATACAACTAATCTAAATGTAGCTAATTCAAAATATTACTCATGTTTTTCCGTTTATTTCTTACAATTTATAAATCGTTCTATAAGTACGATAATGTCTACCTTATCTTTATTTATTATGGCCCGGACTCGACAAATAATAATTAATAAGTAATATTATTAATTAGGTAATTTGTGTCACATTGTGGTTTAAAAAAATATATATGTCATTTTTTTAAGGGCATTATACGGGTAAAATGCATTTGTTAAAGGCATTTTTGACTTTTTTTAGAGCATTTTTTAATGATTTTTAGTGCATTAAAATCCGGGCCGTACTAATACCTTTTATAACTAAACGTAATGATAAAACTTTTCCATTTTTTTTCTTTTACATATCGAAATTATCGAATATTTATAAAAGTTTATTAAGAGCGTATTATAATGTAGCTTGTAAACATTATACAAGTTATTGGTTTGAGGAAGTTATTGATTAATACATTTTCACAAATAAAAAAGGAGAAAAAAAATTTAATTTAATTTTGTTTAATTCTATTTGCGAAATATCTAATAACTAAACAGTGTATTAATTATTATTATTTATTTATATGTTATTATTATATTATATATAGTTCAGCTGCCCCGTGGTAATTTCTTCGTTTTATTTTCTTTAATATTTACTTACCCCTTCCCCTTCCAAATGCAAAAAATATGTTTGTAAAAAGAAGCCATTGACAAAAATGTAAACAGTTTTAACATAAGTGGCCTCTTTTTAAAATGGCTTACCCACAGTTCTTCGGACCCTAGATCCGCCATTACTTAAACGTATTAATTATTTGTTCTTGTGGTATATGTTGGCATGTACAGCACCAGGTATGTTATATTCAAACAAAACTTTTTATTATATGTCAAAATATAAAATTATAATTTGTTTATAAATAAATAAGTACCTATAAATGCGTCATATTCCAAGGTCAATTTCGATTATTATTTTATGTTCCACATTGTAGAATATATAAAACCAAAATAAATTCTAAATTTCCTTTTCCTCGAAATACAAACGTAAAATAAATTTTTCAAAATATTTATAAACTATATAAATATGGATTTTACGATCGCATCCCACGTCTATTAAAATTTTGTTTTGCCAATAGTACTTGTAATGCTATATGTAATTTTATATTAAAGTTATGTATTTGTTTTCCTACAAATTCATTCTATTCTCAATACTTGTGTAAAAACGTGTGTGTATATAGCTGATTTGTCGTGTGGATCAGTGGCGTATTTAGGGAAGGGGGGGGGGGTAATTGCCCTGGGCATCACGTTTTTGGGGGCAGCAAATTTTTAATGGTTTTGTTTAAATAACATTACTACTTGTTTTTGAAATATTTGATGTTCGATGTTTTATTTCACAGTTTGGAAAATAAATATTATCAAGCAATTTCCAATAGTCGATTTTGGCATGTAATGTCGATTTTTTTATTCATACTGCACGATAATTATTGATGTAAATCGTAACCAGCTGCTCCCCGCCACGCGACACTTCTATAAGTTATGTGGTATGATGTGGTCACTGGCTGCACTGCTGCAGTATTACCATTCGTGATAAACAAAGAACCAACCGCTAATATTATTCGAAATGTTTGAAAAGAAAATCTATTATTATAAGTTTTATCAATAATTTTGTCATTATGATAATTAATTTTTTAATTTTAAATATTTTTGAAATGAATGAGGCCACTAATACAAACGTACTCATTAGGACGACCTTATAACGAAACATTTTCAAAATGTTTCCTATCTCCAAGATCTAGGGCCGGATTCACCAATTTTTATTAAATACATCCTAACAACATGTTAGTTAACAATTTGTTTAAATTAATCAATGGTTGAATTACATAAGTTTCACCATTACATTATTATTGTTAAATTCTATTTGTTAAGTAACAAAATGTTAGTTTGGTTACCAAAATGGTTAACTTGATTCCAACATTCTCATTGGGTTTTCGTCAATGTTTCACAGAAAGGGGCGGACAGTTGATAATTTTCGGCTCGGTGGTGTATACGTTTCGTTTACTCATACACGAGCCATGTCAAATATTTTTTTTTCCTGAAACTCAGACGCTAATTACATTTTAAAATTATTTTGCTACAATATAATTCTAAATAAACAGGAATTAAATAAACGAATATCATATATATTTTTCGGTGTGTTATAATTATATTTGGTTCAAAATGTTTACAATTAATTTTATATTGATTATTTGTGTCATTGTTCACGATTCAATATTGTAAACATATATTGTAACATAATAATGGAAAAAAATTTTAATATATTAATTTTTCTTCTTGTGGTATGGATAGTTTAAACCAAAAGTAAAATTCAAACACTTCAGTTGTATCTAATATAATTGGAGTAAACCACAAAATATATTATTTCTTAAACTCTTGACGGTTTCTTGATATTTGCTTTAATGTAAAACAATTTTAATTTATTTGGTAGTTGTAATAATACAATGACTCTGTTCTCATATGTTTTTTAATAGTTTTGACATTTCTTCCCTGAAAATTAAAATTGTGTAACTACTTTATAATTAAAGATCCATATAACATAGATGTCGAATTACATCCATTATTTTTCATATGTTTGGGAAATAAAGGAGATGGTAAGTGCATTCTAAAATTACAAATCTCATAAAAAGGAACAAAAAAAAAATACTATTAAAATATATTAAATAATGTCAAAGTATAAATTTCACAATATTATATTAGAATTCACTTAGAATTTTTCAATTAATAACAAATATAATAATGCTTTTGCAATAATCTCTTTTACAGAAAATGAATTCAATCATAAAACTTTAACTTTGACGTGATCCTATGGTTATAGACAAAGTGTTATGCAATTTATTTGTTATTTATTATTGGTTACTATAAATTCATTCAATTTACATACATATTTAATATTAAATAAAATATATTTATAATGAAAAATATAAAATAATAATAAAATATTTATTTTTTTTTTTCCACTATTTCAATTGTAAAAATAACACAATAACCTGAAATTTTAGAATTTTTAATATATTAATTATTTTCTCTCGTACTATGGCATTCACATATATCAAAACTAATGTTTAGTTCTGTATTCATATTCAAATAAAAAAAAAATTGTAAAAAGTCTCATGATGAATAATTAAATGCCAATTTCAAATATTTTATAAATGCTTTATATATGCTGGACACATAGAGCCAAAAGAAATGTTCCATATTTTTTTCCTCGAAATCCATTATATTACTTTACATTTTTACATATTAAACTGGAATAAAAGCAATGAACATCATATATATATATATTTTTTTCTTTTTTGTATTCTTATGATATAAATTCAAATACAAATTCTACGCTTATAACTATGTTAAGAACCCCTAGTTTTAATTTTGATTATAAGTATTTGTATGTAACAGAATATTATATTGTAAGCCTCGTCGGTCGCAAGGAATTGCTGATATAGCAATTCGACCGGACGGCGGGCACACCAACACGTACTCGATGACGATCGAGCAGTGTTGTGTGGAGCGTTGTTCAAAACAGTATAGTTGTAGTATAATTTTACAGAGCATTTATTAAATAATATTATATAGTTTCTCATTTACATCAATAAATTGTAGAATAAGTCACCGAACACAGTTATTCTTTATTTAAGTATTGCGGTCTCTTAAACGAGTCCGTAACAACTAATATAAATCCTATATCCATATTGAAATTTAAAAAAAATTATAAAAAGTCTCATAATTAATACTTCAAGGGCAATTCCAAATATTTTATAAATGCTTTATATATGCTGGACACAAAGAGCCAAAAGCAATGTTCAATATTGTTTTCTTTGAAGACCATTTGTCATAATACACGTTGTAATAAAATAACCGTTGTTGTTCTGTTAAATAATTGGAAAAATTGTAAAAAAAATTGTTTTCAAATGCTTCAAATTTCTAAGTACCTACATAAATATCGGCATAAATAAACGGCATCGAAGCCGTTATCGCATTTAATAAATATTTCAGATTTGTTCCCAAATAACTTCTGCTTAGCAACAAGTACACTGGTGCTGGGTTGCATAAACGTTCGTTAAATTTTCTGTTTAACGGTCCGTTAGTTAATCACCCGATTTCGGCTCGTTAAATTTTAACGGCCCGTTAAAATGTGTTATCAGTTATCACTTATCAATATTGCATTCTATGGTAATAATAATATAATATATTTTGTTATAATTATTACTCATTTTAATAAATGTACTTACCTTAATATTTTCGATTACACTTTTGTGTGGTATTATTAAATCTATGAGTACTTTTTCTACGTCCGAAAAATTTTTCCCTCTACTTCTTTTCAGTGACATTTCCACTAATTAGAAATTACCAAGATTATCGTTAATTATACATTACATTGTGGAAATTACCATAGACATAAATACAGATTAGATGAATTTATACACAAATCATCTTATCTGTGTATAAACTAGTCTTTGGAAATTACCAAGATAATAAATGATATATGTTTATTCTCCTTGAATTATTTACAAAATTGTTGTGCAACTAAACAGTGATTTAACGGGTCGTTAAATGTTTAACGAGCCATTAGTTAACGATCCGTTAAAGATTTAACGAATGATTTTTATGCAACCCAGCATGGGTTTCTCATCTCGGACAATGAATACAAAGTACCTACATAAAACATATTACTATATCGCTTATAATGGTATCAATTATCGTTATCTTTCATAAAAGTGCCCACATACTGTAGCGGGACGGGAACAGGAAATAACACGTTTAAAACTTACTTATGGCTTTTACTATCTGAATGTACTTACCTAGATTCAGATATTTCTATAGGAGTACATGACAAAACCGCCGGCGGTAACGGGAAAAATAGGGTATGCGACGGTTTTTAGAAAAACCGCGTAGCGGTTATTTCCCGCCAACGGTAAACCGTTGCAGAGTGTGGACTTTGGCGATATTACGTTTCAGTAACGATGCACGAGTTTACCGCTCCCGCCCAATTTCCCGTCCAGCTATCGCTACCGCTACAGTGTGTGGGCACCTTAATATGTTGTAGTAATATCTCTCATCACCACCATCGTTCAATGTTCATCAGCACACCTCAGAAACCGCACAGCATTTGTGCTAATAATTATTGTTATAATAATATAATATAATAATATTATGTAGGTTATATCAGTCAAATATTTGTAAGAAAAAAATGTGGCTTGGTCTAAAATATCGGTTTGGTCTGGTCTTTACTATAAATAATAACGGTCTGGTTCAGTCTCATACATTTTTTTTTGACTGGTCCGAATTGACCTTTACTACAAATAGATCAGTCTGGTTCGGTCTAGTAGAAAATTTGGTCCGGTCCGGTCTGCTCAACATTTTTGAAAACCGTAGTTGGTCCGGTTCAGTTCAACATAATAAAATTACGACATGACCGGTCTGATTTCGGTTTAGGGAATGATTTACTGGTCCGGTCCGGTCCATAAAATGACGGACCGTGCAGAGCACTAGCGTGTATAATGTATATATCAGTTGTTCCGAGAAATGTATCGATAAAAATGATCTCGCGCATCTTTTGCATTCCTAGACATACTTATTTTAAAACGTTATCTATCTCACACTCTCTCTCCGAGACACGTAGACATCCGGTTGTTGGTAGTATAGTACTGTTGGTACTCTTAACGTGAGTGCGGCGTCGTCGGCGGTTACGCATTATCATTAAAGCTGTAAGCGCATTTTTTGTGTAAAATAAACTCGATAACTATCGGTTCAATTATATTTTTGTAATTTATATATTACAAAAAACAGGACAACGACTACAGTGGCTTGGGCACATTATGAGAAGAGGGGAAAATAACATAGTCAAATCAGTAATGGAATGGAAACCATTTGAAAAGAGACCTCGAGGAAGACCCAGGAAAAGGTGGATTGATTCAGTCGAAAAAGACCTAAAAGAAATGGGAATTGAGACGTGGAGAGAGCTGGTGCAGGACAGGGATAGGTGGCGTAACGTTGTTTTGGCGGCAAAAACTCTTAGAGAGTCATAAAAGCCATAAGAAGAAGAAGAAGAATTTATATATTACAATATACGCGAATATTTAAATATCGCGGTGGCAACAATATCATAACGATCAGTGGCGTACTCAGAATTTTCCAATGAGGGGGGGGGGGCTTGAAAATAAATAAATATTCAGCAGACATAAGATTTTGCTTAATTTACATTTTATTATAATGTATAATTACATAAATAATTCAAAAAATGATAAGCATTAAAATAGTTTTGTTGCGTAATAAATTGTTTTTTTTTTTTTTTTGTTAATCGTTAAACGTCGTGTTATTTTTTTCAACTTTGGAGTCAGAACAATCAACGAAAAACCGTTCATGTTATCAGTTGTAAATGTGACGTTAAACTATTTGTGTCTATTCTGTGCTAAACGGTTGGAAAGTAAAACCTGAATTTATGCCTATGACATTTGCGTGATCATAAGAAACACATAAAAAAAAATCCGATCAAAATTGAACCGATAGTTATCGAGTTTACTTTACACAAAAAATGCGCCTACGGCTATATATATTAGTATAGATTGCTTTAATTTATTTATAATTGTTTATTTTTTTAATACCCCACGGCGGGGGTTATTAGTTCATATAGGTACTACGATTTTATCTAATTTAATTGAAATGAACCCCAAAATATATTATTTTTTAAACTCTTTACATTCATGAGTTAGTTAATTTACAGTTATACATATATGGAAAATCTTATATATTTTCGTTTTTCTTCGCGATTCAGTATTGTAAACATGTAGTAATAAAATAACCGTTTGCAATTTTAAATATATTAATTTCTTTTCTTAAGGTTTATAGCTAGTTTAATCCAAAAGTTTAATTAATGTACTACGGTTTTCTATTATCTAACTGCAATAAAGGCAAAAATATATTATTTCTTAAACACTTGACTTTTTCTAATGATATTTGCTTATAAATTTAAAAATGTAAATTGTATTTGTCAGTTGTGATAATACTAGCAGTTTGATTTCATATATTTTTCATTAATTATTTTATTTATTTCCTCAAATTTAAAATTGTAATATGTTATAATCTGCTATATGGAATTTTAAGTATATTATTTCTAAATATTCCTAATATTTTTAAGTTTGCCTTCTACATGTTAGCAATTTAAAAAATTATTTTTGTTTCATTAAATTTGTTAAATTTATTAAATATTACAAATTCTTAATTACATAAGAATATGATATTTACAATTATATTTGCTTTCTTCTATATCTTTTCAATTTGTCTTTTATTATTAAACAACATTTATTATATATAAACTTAAAAAATCTAAGTTTTATTTGTCCACAAAATTTAAACTTAAGGAACACGTCCAACATTTTAGGCTATAGTAATTAATAATTTCATTTCATTGAAGTATAAAACCAATAAATTAGCATTTAACATTTACTAACAGTGTCGTTGTGGCCTATGGTTGGGCCCGGGTAAAAATTTTCAGTGAGGCCTCCGTTCTTATTTCGTGCGTGGTATTGTATATTGGTTAAAGAAATACATTCTATTGACTGGTTGTACTGGGGATAACCAGTGTGTGCATAATTTTTAATACTATATGTTACATATTTTGTAATTTGGTTGTGGACATGTAAAATGATGTAGGATAAAAAACCACTTAACATATTTAGGTGATTTATTTTTCAAAACTTTAAATAAGTTAAATTACATTTTAAAAAACAATCGTTTAATTTGTAAGAAACTTATATATTAATATAACTAGCAATATGCTTGTGAAAATTTAAAACATTTGTTCGAATATATTTTTATTTTGAAACAGTACCTACAGTTATTTAATTCTTGACTTGAAGTTCCAAACTTGTCAATTATTTAATATTTTGTTAATTAAACTAAATTAAGTTTTCTCCCAAACATGTACATACTGCAGGCAAGATGTATTTGATTAACTGAGAACCTAAATTTGGTTTTTAAGATCTTCAACTTAGAAAATACGCAGGTTTTTATAAAATTTGTGTGCAGTAGGAAGTATTAAGCCATATGTAATTGTTAAGTACATAAAATGAAATAAATCGGGCCAGATTTTGAAGTTAATTCATACAATACTATCAAGTGTCAATACTATTGAAATACTTCAGGTAAACAGTCAATACAATTTTTAATATTAGATTCATATTTTTCTTCTGCGTCTGAAACCGACTTTGTTTTATTATTTTCATTGTTTTTCTTGTAAAAGTATTTTTATTTTTATTTGATATTTTATGACGGGCCCATAAATGGCTGGGGCCCCTGGCAGATGCCGGGTAGTCTAGTGAGCCTGACCGACATTATTCTAATGATATTTGGTTTAAATGTTTAACAGTTTATTTGTTATTTGTTATTTGTGATTCTAAATTCACTCCGTCCTCTTTCACATATAGATAAATTTTAAATTATTGTTCCACTTTTCCAAATTAATCATTACATAATAAAATGCCTGTTTGGAATATTATAAGTTTTAATTTTTTTCTTGTATTATTCAATATAAGAAACCCGGTAAGTTTAATCTAAAATTAAATACCCAATTTTAAAGAGATTGGAAAGTTTTACATTATGAAATAATTTGTATACTTTATGTATATACATACATTTGCCAAATTATAATATATCGTCTCTCTCCAAGGCCTATTACTGTTTTTTTTAATGATTTTTATTTGTTTTATAAAAAAAAATCTGTTCTTGTTCTTTGTTATTTAAATACTAAATAAATTTAAATTTGTATACAACTAAATTTCAATTTAATTAAAAACCAATACATTTTCTATTATTTTAAGATCATTAATTATATTTGCTTTATAGTTAATAGAGGAGGTACAGTGAGCCGCGGCTTTTTGGATGTTGTTTAAGTTAATTCCTTAAGTAAGATTTTGACATTTTTTTATTAATATAAATTTGAATGCAATGAAAAATCATTTTATTTAATAAAACGATTCTGAGTGGCATCTCGGTGTAAAATTATTTACAATTAATATGCAGTAATGATTTTTTAAAGAAAATGGCATTTTTGATGTTTTTGTGAAAAAAAATTGTATTTTGGTCAGCGGTTAGAGGTATTGAGAAAATGAAAAAAAAATAACTTACCTAAAGTACAACCACAGCAAAGTTTTCTATCGAAAAATGAGTACGACGTATGACTGTAGTATAATGGCAGAATATTTACTAATCAAAAATGTACACTGCAAAAGAAATAATACCTCTATCGATTGTGGTATCAATTTAATTGCCATTTTCCATTAAAATAATACATTATATCGAAAAATGTTAAATGTTAATAAAAAAGAATTGAGACTTTGGATTTTCAAGATTTTTTTGATATAGTTGAAGTAACGTAATAAGTCCGCGCGTGCATTGGAGAGCGTCGAGCGTCGAGCGTCAAGGTGCGCACATTGCAGAGCATTACTTTTGAGCGGTGTGGTTTATTTAATAAAGAAATTTAAGAATCTAAAAGAAATAAGATCTAAAAATACCCATGATGATGGAAAAACAAGATAATCAGTGTTGTTCGCGCTTCAATCGATATTTGTTTGTTTTTTTTTTTAATTTAAGTTTCGCGCCAATACGCTGTGTCGTGGTGGCGAATTGGGTGTTAGCCGCTTCAATGCTATTTGGCTGTTGTTCAGCGGTGAGCATCGGTTTCTCTATCACGGCACAGTGTATTCCTATTTGTTATCATGTGAATTGTCAGTCGGTCAGTGTTAATGTTTTTCAAATATTTCCTAGTCTACAAGTTTGTGTCAACTGTCAGTGTCACCTATTATTTAGTGTATTTCTCGTTGTTTAATTGTATTATGAGTGGCACTGCGGTTCTATTCCCAACTTCCGTTAAGTGAATGATGACCGACCATTGTGTATCGTACGAGTCGACCGTTTTTTTCTTTTCCGTTTGACATCCGTCCGATGAAGTTGTCAAGCACTTGGTGTGCAATATTAGTGTAATTCTCAAACCACGTTGATGTTTCATAATGAAATTTGTGAATGCAACCGACACACTGGTAAGCATCGTTCGTGCAATATTATTTGCCATCGTTAATTTGTATTTCCCCAGCAGGGTGGTCAATTACTTTTCATTCACCCGACTATAGTCGTGTCATATGAGTCACGTGGTTGTCTTGTGTTGTGTTCTCCGTCTGCAGCGGAAAGTGATTGTGTGTATATTCGTCCAGTTCGGTTAGCGGTGGCATTGTGTGTACGGGGTCGCACCTGTCTTTTTATTGTATTAAATTTTGTCAATTACAGACCCCGGCTCTACATGTCACCATAGCCGAATAAAGTAAGTGGTGCACCACCTTATTAGTATCGGCCGGTGGGCCTTTGGTTTCTTGTATACATTATTATTATATCGTTTAGACTTTTTATATCGTTTGTATTATTATTATATCGTTACACACATTGCTATATCGTTTAGACTTTTTATATCGTTTGTACTTTTTATATCGTTTGTATTATTATTATATCGTTACACACATTATTATATCGTTTACACCTTTTTTTTTATATCGTTTAAAAACATTGGTAAATCATTTACACATTATTATATTTGTTTATACACTATCTTTATACATATTATATCTTTAATACAGTCCACTATATCTTATTTATACTTTCGTTTAATTGTCTTAAATATTGGCGAGGAGAACCGCCTCTCACTACTTGAAGCATCTCGTGCGCCAACAAGTGTATTTCATGAGCGTCGAGCGTCGAAATTCGAACATGTTTGGTTTGTGACGCGCCGCGACGCTCACGCTCGACGCTCGTAGTCAATGTACGTACTCTGATTTAAATTATATGGGTTCCATTTTTTTTCACGACGCGACGCTCGACGCTTTTCAATGTGCGCGCGGCCTAAAACGTATGATGTATAAAATGTTAAGCCCTTAAGACCAAAAATTACTCTTTTTATGACTTTTAAGGTCCAACATCTAATAAATGTTATAAATAATTCAAAATTTGAAGAATTTTTTTTGTGGTGTTCTATCTTCTAACATATAATGCAAAGTTACATGTTCGGTATAAATTTCAAAACTCAAAGACAACTGTTTTCAAAATGCTAGACGCTAGAGAAAAAAAATAAATAAATTTTGAAGAAATCGCGTTTTTGTAATTTTTAACACAATGTTTTGGTTTTTTTTTTCGGATTACGTTTAAAAACTATTAAGAAAATGGAAAAATGTCTTTTCTAAATTTTACCCCAGCTACAAATTTACTATCGGAAAATATGAACGTGTCGCGTAGTGTGTAATGATCGGATTACTTGTAGTCGAAAAGTTGTACAAAGAAAAAAAAATTGTTTTAAATAAAAACTATTATAAAACCCTTCTTTCCTCATTACAATTATAATCTAAAAAAATCCAAATTTCCATGTCCTCTGAATTTAAATATCAAAAAAATATTTTTATTCCAATATATTTGGATTAAATGTATATAATTTAATAAATTATTTGTTAAGTTGTGTGTACTCTCATTAAGTCATTTTTAAATTCTTTTATTGAGTCTTTTTTATTTATTTTTTTCAGAAAAAAATCTAAATATTCATATTTTTTGTTTTCAATATCACATTAATGATTTTAATTATATACTATTGTTTTGAACTCATTAAAATATAATACTACGTATGTTTTAATTAAATATAAATTAATTTAACCTATTATATCTATTTTTTGCATATTTTTCTAATAAAATATATAAGTACAATCATACTAATATAATACTATTATATTATATACAAATTATTATACCAATATCTATATTTATATTATTGTATATTTTTAAATAACATTGTATTTAATTATTGATGATTTGTTTATCATTAGTTGTCATTTAATATAAAATGTTCATGAAATATAAATTTATGTTAACTTTATTGACTATAAGTGTTTTTTCTTTTCCGATATGAATAAAATAACTCAAAAAGAAAATAAATGTAGTAAAAAATAAAATTAATCCCTCATAAAACAGGGAGTCCCAGTAATAATTTAGGAGTGTCCCAACAGTCTCCTATATACGAGTCTCAATTTAGGAGCCCTAAAAAGTGTATTCAGGACTTTTATTGGGAATGTTTGAAATTAGTACCATATTAGCAGGGCCGTCCTAATAGGGGGTCTTGGGGGGGCGTCTCGCCACCCCAACGAAAACACCAGTCGGCAGTCAAGCTTATTTCATTTTATACGTTATATTATCTTTAGTCTCTAGGCTCTTCGTAGACAGTAAATTGTATTTATGAAAAATAATACATAGTACAGAATTATTATTATTGTTTTCAATTTGTGGTCGGCATTCAAACCCGTATGTGTTATCTGTTATGGGTTTTCCATAATACTTGATCTAAAAATAGTTCTCCCTCCTAACCGTCTACAGAACACCGTTTATATTGGATATACAGAGCTCTCATATTTATTGACTATTGTCATACACCAAATTCTACCATTTTTAACACGTTTATTTGAGGAGCGCTGTATATATACTGTAAATAGTAACCTATTTGCCAGCGACGAATAAGCTTTTATACGATAATTTTGATCTAAAACCGTGAAATGCGATAATTTGATAACTACCATGCGATAAAATCGATTTTAGAAATTGGCAATACACTCTTATTCCGCAATAGCCGTTGGATATACAAAAGTAGTAGGTATTAGTTATTATTTGTTTTTCCAATCATAAACAGTTTACCTCTATTCTATTTTGTGAATTTGTTATTGAAAGTCGGAATTTTATCGTGTGGTTGATGACTGACACAGGGACGCACTGACTCGTGTGCTTTTTGAATTTTTCGTACATATTTTTAAATGATTGTTCTTTTTTCATAAATAATAACAATATGTGTATAATTATTATTGATGTATTTGTCGGAAATATTCATGTTGCCAATTTTGTTCTGACGTTTCAAAACCATTATAGGTTCTATTTTCAGAGAACGTAGTACATGTCTGACTGTTAGCACTAGTCAGTGTAGTCACGTGTTATTGGGTCACAATATGATCATTCAAAAAATAAACATTTCCCTAAAAATTCATCATGTACAAAACTCAATGTAAACTTTATTCTGAAGTGCCAACATACTTAACATGGAATACATCAGTAAAAAAAATTTCAAGGTCGTAAACAAGGTAAAGCCGCCTGTACACTGTAAGTTTATTCAATATATAATGAATTATCTTGATAGGTATTCGATTTACTGTTGGAAGCGAAGCAATACAATTTTAACTGTTCATGGGCGAAGCCGGATAATTCAGCTAGTTTTATATACCTAAATTTTGATTTTCATAGTAGTTTTTTTAAAACTTGGTTTTTAGAATTTTATATAAAGGAAAATAAATAAGGTTGCAATGGTTACCTTTTATTTTTATTTTTTATATTAAATAATATTACATAGGTAGTCACCAAAGATCGCTCAGAACCGTTTTTACCGAATGCAATAATTTATCATTTATGAACCCTCTGTTTTGGTATAAATTGGAATTCGGAAGAATCCAAGATATTTGTAGTTTGTGTTATTCAATTTCGACACGTAAAGAACATTCATTATATGCAAAGGAAAGTCACAAATATACAGTTAATAGTACAATTTAGTATCTCAGTCACTGTGTACTTTACAATGTATAGCGTATGCTCTAAAAAAAAAAGTTTCATTTTGGCTCGTTAAAACCCGGTGTCTGAATATTAATTCACATGGAAATAACCTTCAAGTACAATACACAACTGAAATCCCATGTTTTAAAAGAGTACACAAAATCAAAGTTTTTACTCAATTTTTAATTTAAGAATAATTAATTATTATTTTAGTCTGGGATTCTCTGAATAATAAAACTCGTCTCTTTATAAATAATAATTATGCGAGATATTATTTAATGAAATCAATTATTTCTATATACGTATTTATAAACCAAAGCTATAACAGATTTAATAATAGTATTATGCTTACTACAAACGCATGTGAATCGCTTCATGCATATTTTTAGAAATGTTTAATTTTTCTTATTCCCTAAATACTTGTGTATTTTACAGTTAAGGTTAATCAAATTCGCGTCGATAATAAAATAAAATAAAACGGTATATTAACGAACCAAAGAAATTTTAAATTTTAAAAAGTTATATGCCACGAGTGTTGGAAGTAAATGTAGGTTTTTGGAATTTTAATTATAAATTATTATGTTGAATTGTAATTTTTAAAATTTAAAAATATTTTTCTACTATTATATTGTGAAGTATTTATTATATTTTCAGCTTTTTAATGCACAGAATATTTTAAGAGCATTTTTATCACAGTATTACTTATATTTATGCAGAAAAAATTAAAAATCTGAAATTAAAACTATTAAAAATAATAATTGTGACTGAAGATAAAGCGTATAAAATGTATTTTAGATTCTGAGCGGAGCGAGGAATCTATTGGTTTTACAAAGCTGTGTTTTTTTTATGTCAGTACTCAAAAATTGTACCAGAAAGAGTGTTTCAATTTTTACAATCAGAGATTGTTTTCGGTAGTAAATTGCGTCTAGTTGATACTTTAGAGGGGTCATTTTTCGATTTTCTCAAAAGCACCTGAAAATATAACTCAAAAATTACCGAAAAATTACATAAAACTGGTAAAAACACGATTTCAGGATTTCACGATTTTAGGCGACATTCAATAGAAAGATAATAGTCGGTATTTTTCAAATGTTTCGCCCCCCCCCCATCATTTTCATCTTCGGGACGGCCCTGCATATTAGGAGTCCTATAATGCGATGTTAGGCTTCATAACTATCCGATTTTAGTTCTGCGTAATTCTTCAGATTAATCAAAAGATTGATAAGAAATAATATCATTATATTAATTAAATATACATAGATAGCCCACGTTAGTGCACGATATGGAAACACTAAATTTAATAGCACTGTTTGCTAAACGAGCTCTTTATACACAGTTGGCCCGAGTGACTACATAAAATAAATATGGTTCGTGTGAGACGAGATGGATCGGTTTAAATTGTACAAATTGTAAAAGAGACAACAACGAAGTAATACTCAATATTCTAGAAACATATAATAATAATCATAACAATCAGTGCCGTATTCAGGGGGGGGGGGCACGGGTGGGCACATGCCCGGAGGCGGCACGCATTTAGGGGCGGCAAAATATTTAAGCAAAATTAATTTGAAAAATGTAAGAAAAAAAATAAATTAACACATTTTATTCAAAATTTTTGTAATTTGTATTCTAAAAAAGTTTCGAACTACTAGAATCTGTATTATTATTGACAATGTCAATGGCGATATGTTTCATCGACCAATAATCCGGCCGATTGCGCTTCGCGGGGACTTCTCCCATCTGACTTAGTCGACCACGATTTATATTGGCGGGGCCCAGATTTCATTTATCAGTCACCTGACGACTGGGGGAGCAACCCTGACAGGTTTTTGTCCGATGATTTGCCCGAGGTAGTACGCGTACCGTTAACAGTTGTACATGTCCAGAATGAAAGTCCCGAGTGGTTTACACGTTTTTCTTCATTCGACCACATGGTTCATGTAACCGCATGGATGTTGCGATTCGTGGCCAAGTGTCGTCGTCAGTGTGTTTACCCACCATCGGTGCTTGTTCGCACCGAACTGGACATCGCGTTAAGAGTGCTGATAATCCATTCGCAAAATTTGTCATTTTCGGTCATTCGCACTGAACTAGATCGGGGCATTCGTATATCATCAAAGCCGTTGGCAAGACTTTGCCCCTTTGTTGATGAGAACGGGGTTATCCGAGTGGGGGGTCGTCTGCGGAACTCATCGTTACCGTATGACAGCAAACATCCCGTGCTGTTATCCAAAACGTCTCATTTGTCTGTTCTTATTTGCCAACGATGGCACAAAAGCACCTGTCATTCAGGACCACGGGTCATGTCCGCGTTAATAAATCGCCAGTTTTTGATTGTGACTCTGCGCTCCGTAATACATGCCGTCATCACTCGCTGCACTGTGTGCGTACGATTCGATGCGTCGAATCCCCAATCGTTAATGGCCGACTTGCCTGCAGCTCGAGTCCTGCAATGCCGCCCATTTTTTCGCGTAGGTATAAATTATGCCGGACCCTTACAAATTCGCGAGCATCAGCTCCGAAAGTCACGCGTGTGCAAAGTGTATATTGCTATTTTTATATGTTTAAGCGTTAAAGCCGTTCACTTAGAAGCCGTAACCGATTTGTCCGCCGAAGCCTTCCTCGCCGCGTTCGACCGTTTCGTTGCCAGGCATAGCCTTCCAAATGTGGTATTTTCCGACTGCAGAACTAATTTCGTAGGCGCGGCCAAGCAGCTGCGGCAGTTAGTTAATAATTCGACTTCCCAACAGCGCATTTCCGCATCTGCGCCGTCCTGTGAGTGGCATTTTAATCCACCTGGACTCCCCATTTTGGCGGGTTGTGGGAAGCGGCTGTTCGTTCGGCAAAACGGCTTATGTTTCGGACTATGGGTTCCCATAATTTCACGTTCGAAGAATTCACGACGGTTTTGTGTCGCATCGAGGCAGTATTGAATTCTCGACCTCTTACTCCATCATCAACTGACCCGCATGACCTCGAGTGCCTTACACCGGGTCACTTCCTTATTGGCCATTCATTATTAGCGGTTCCTCCGAGAGTTACAATCGACATCGGTCGTTCTTATATCAGTAGGTTGGAACTTCTTGACCAGTGCCATCAGGCATTCTAGCACCTCTGGTCAACCGAATACTTGCACACCCTCCAAGAACGTTCCAAGTGGACCACCTGGCAACCTAACTAAGTATGAATGATATGGTAGTTATTAGGGAACCGCACACTCCACCGTTGGAATGGCGGCTCGGTTGTGTAACAGAAGTTATCCCCGGATCGGATGGGGTCGTCCAAGTAGTGCGCATCATGACAGTCAAGGGTCTAGTCACACGTCCTGTCGTTAAAATTGTAATCTTGCCGACTTGATGGCCAATCACAACTATCTATTTGGCTGTACCTTTGTATAGCACAAACATTTATATACGTATATGTTCACGTTAAATACTTGCAATTTTGTATTTGTTTACCCTTATGCTTTTTTTTCCTTGTTTTATTTTTTTTATTATGATATTGTATTTTTGTTGACGTGGTACCGGTTGAACAAGGATACGGTGGCCCCCAGTCTTCAACGTGACTGTGCTTTTCAACGTTAGCAATGTGATACAAGCATCCCATGTGGGAGGATGTTTGAAATGTAATAATTCGCGCCAAACATCGTGCAAACCGGTCCGTTGGCGACACTGCGCGTGTCGTACATTTTCGCTCGGCGGCTGTATTGGGCCACCACCCACCGCCCCCCGCACGATGTAAAAACACGTCTCGCGTCTCGAGTGTGTGGCGTTGTTTTTTTTGTATTGTAACCGTTGCGGCGCCGTCGTTGGTTTTGGCCGGCGTAAAATTGTAACGCGTTTTTCTTCTGCGTCGCCGTGTGTCTCCGCGAGCAAGTGTTACTCGCCGTTGTGCGGCCATTCCTCGTCGCGTACGTCGTCGCGCTGCTGTTGGCG
The DNA here is from genome assembly GCA_032441835.1 of Slavum lentiscoides. Classification (NCBI taxonomy): domain Eukaryota; kingdom Metazoa; phylum Arthropoda; class Insecta; order Hemiptera; family Aphididae; genus Slavum; species Slavum lentiscoides. The sequence goes on along the minus strand of CM063706.1, from coordinate 5,075,766 downwards.
TGTTATCCCGCGACGTGATCGTTGCCGTGTTTCTCCGCGAGCAAAACGTTGCCCGCCGTGGTGCGGCCATTTCGTCGCCGTTTGGACTTTGCCTGAAGTACGTCATTCGTGTTACGCTCGTGGCCATCAAGACGTGATCGCCGCTGTATGTGTTTCCGCTCAGCGTCTTGTTTTGCCGTGCCGGTTCTTCCAATTGACGCCGTCTGATCGTCTCAACCGGTACCTATCCATTGTCTAATGTGTATTTATGTTCAGTTATCCGTTTCTTAGTTTGTACTTAATGTTGAAATTTATGTGACTATAAAAAAACAGATTTTTTTTATGTGTCTGTATACACAACGAAATTTATTTGTATGTACATTTATCGTATGCCACCTCGCACCTATACAACACTAGCCGTCGCGGGCAACCGTCTAATATAGCCGGCCCTGCTTCGGTGACCCGGACAGCCCTGATAACAATAGAACGCAACTTAAAACTAAGCATAGGTACAAACGGACCCATGTCCGTGATAATATTCAATTACAATGACAACAATAATAACATATACCAGAATAGATTGACACTGAACTTGACCCATATACTATACTGCGATACCGTAACGTAATGTCGGCAGCACCTGTATCACTCGCTGTCACAAGGTCGTGTGGCCCACACACACACACACACACACACTACACGCCGACGCCGCGTTGTCCCGAACAACACACGATGGCGAATACACCACCGCGGACTTTTATGCTCTTCTTGGACAGTACAACAATTTGCCATGCAGGCGCGGATCCAGGGGGGTCACAGGGGCATGACCCCCCCAACAAACATCAAGATTAGGTCCTTTATGTTTACTTAAAAATTGATATACGCATAAATTGCATTTTTAATTTTTTCACAGAAATTTTTTTTGCACTAAAAATATTAAAAACAATTAATATTTACGTGTTTAAATAGTTAATATTTTGTTTTATACAACGCATATAAAACGTGTACCCTTAAACTACATCGCCACCTGTTAATAAAATCATAATTCCCATCTAATTTCTAAGAATATTAAATGGCGATTTAATATAAACTGACGATAATATTGTTGGTGAGTCGCGAGTAAATATATACATATTATATAATAATAAATCGATTTATCGGCGGAAATGTTTGAATGTTCCACGAAAAGATACGATTATTTTCAACCCGTATTATACAATATACGCCGACGGCTGTATTCGTAATGACATTATTTGGGTTTATTATTATGAGTATTAATTGATTATGTGTTTAAGTACCTATCATATTATTTTTCAATTTATTTTGATTTGAACGTCTGAACGGTGGACACATTGGTCGCCACTCGCCTTTTGTATAATAAAAGAAACCATGGATAATATATTATTATAATTATTGTATTATTATTGTATGTTGAAAGTAGAACACGTTAAAAATGGTTAAGGCACCCGGTGCCAATGACATTTTACCCTCAAAAATGTATTATACGGCCGTAAGGAAATAATGATCCTGACCAGTAGAATGAACCAAATTTCATGAGTTTTTATTCGATTCTGAGCGGAACGAGGAATATATTGGTTTTACAATGTCTATACCCAAAAATTCCACCAGGAGTGCTCCGATCTTCACGTATAGTACTATTTTCCGTTAGCAAATTTCATCTAGTTTGCACTTTAGAGACGTCATTTTTCGATTTTCTCAATACTTTTTTATGCGTCAGAAAAAACTACCAAAAAATTACGCAAAAACGCAATTTCGTCAAAATCGAATATCCTTATTTCTTCATAATTTTGAAACTAATGGTCATATAAACTTGAAATTTTCACCTTTGGACTACCTTAACGAGACAAATTTTTCAAAAAATTTCTTTTAATTTTGGGCTATTTATAGCAATTGAGACGTTCCCCGGACAAAGGGCCTATATGCAAAATAGTAGTTCTGAGAAAAAAGAAAATTAGAGTTAGACTGAATATGTCACTATGACACTATATAATAAGTTATTACATTTTAAATAAAAATAACATCGAATTAATTAATAAAATATTAACGTCCAACAAAAGCAAAACTAAAATACGTGTAATAATAACAACGCATAACGGTAATAATCTATTACATAATAGAATAGTGGGTCCAGAGTCCGTCGAGCGAAATTAATGTGGCAGAAAAAATCGCGAGTATTATTTCTTCCAAGACGTTTTATCGTCTAAATACCCTGTTACGGATTGTGGTTTTCGACTCGGTACCGTTGGCTCGGTAGGTAAGTGATAGGCAGGTCTCCGGTTCGATTCCCGCCCATCGGCGGCGAATTCGTGGTAGATCCGTCTCCGTCGGTCCATTTTTTTTTTCATTTTTTCATCGCCTATATTCGTCGGCGCGTTATCCAATTGTATCGTGAGCGCAATTTCATTTATTTACAGTTTGTCTTAGCACTGTATATTCTATAATCATAATCAAGACTATCTAAGACCGAAACCACGGTAATGTTTTATTATCTAAATATCATAACTATATGCCTATTTCAATGTTTTATCAATTCGCCCGTCCCTTCGCCTTATCAAGTCTCGATACTGCTGGCCCGACATGGATCGCGAAATCACGCGCTGGACTCGCTGCTGTGAACCCTGTCAACGCGCCAAAGTACACAAACACACGTCCGCCGTTATCACGCCTTTCGCTCCCCCCGAACGGCGCTTCGGGCACATTCACCTCGATCTCGTCGGACCTTTACCGCCGTCCAATGGTTTCAAATATTTGTTAACCGTCATCGATCGTTTCACCCGCTGGCCCGAGGCGTGGCCACTGGAGAACATTTCCGCGCACGCGGTCGCACAACTGCTTACGATGAACTGGATAGCGCGTTTCGGCGTAACCGATGTTATCACCACCAATCAGGGCCGGCAATTCGAGTCCGAACTCTTTCGGGCACTCACGACGGCGTTCGGCATTCAACACACGAGAACGTCGCCATACCATCCGCAGTCCAACGGTATGGTCGAGCGTTTTCACCGAACTCTTAAAGCCGCCCTCACGGCGCACGAATCGCCACACTGGACGACCAAATTACCGATCGTGCTTCTCGCCCTCCGCAACACGGTAAAATCCGACATCGAACAAACCCCAGCCGAGCTGGTTTATGGCACTACGTTACGACTCCCCGGCGAGTTTTTTCATCCCGCCCAACCGGAACCACGACCGCCCGAACTTGTCGCATCACTGCGTGAATCCATGAGGCAACTGCGATGTACGCCCGGAACGAATCACGACACTCGACATACAACGTTCATACACGCCGACCTCGGCCAAGTCACTCATGTTTTCGTCCGAATCGACGCAGTCAAGCCGCCACTCCAATCTCGATAGGAAGGCCCGTACGCTGTCCTCGATCGCCGTGAAAAGACCTTCAAAATTCAACGCGACAACATCACTTCGTGGATTTCCATCGACCGACTCAAACCAGCTTTCGTGCTCCGAGACGCCCCGACGACCGACCACACCTACGCCGCCCACGCCGAGCAAGTCAAGAAAAAACGAGTCCGTTTTTTCAACCCGGGAGGGGAGTAATATGGTGATACGCGCCGTCACCACATAGATGTTGTACCGCGACCATGTTCCGGGTTCTTGTTACCGCGACCCCCTCTCTCGACACGCACCTCCGCGCGGCATGGCAATGACGCCGCCGCCGGGGTTTCTCGTCTTTCGCTCTCGCCGCGACTCTCGTGGAAACAACGTCGCTCCGCGCTCCCGAGAATACGCGTATGTTTCCCCGCTGTATTTGTTGTTTTCTCTTTTTGTTAATTTTATTTATTCTTTGTTTTGTACTCGCTAATAAACGTTACCGTCGTTATAACCACACCTTGAGTTACTCGATTTGTCTCCGACAAAACCTCCTATTCAAAAAGCGCAGCCGGGCCGACGCGTAGTCACCCGTGCTGCCAAATGCCTTTTTCAATGTTTTATCACAGAATAAAGTTTTATGCTCAATTTAATGGTTTTGTATTAACGCAGCTTACAAAAAACATGGTATGATGCCTAGACTGCGCACGCCATATTTGCCGTAGGCAACCGCGGAGGGGGAGGATCAATTCATATACTACTTTAATACGGGCCAATAATCGCTACCAAAATCGATATTCATAGCAGAGCGAGGCACACAAGTCATAAATAATATTATTAATAAAATATTAACGTACAACGAAAACACGTATAATAATAACAAAATGATAATAATCTTTATTATACCATAACTTTGGTTAGGATCGTCACAACAAATCGAAAATTTCACCATAGATACATTACCACATGGAGGCTAATTTAAGACGATCTCTGGAAAAAGGCCTATCCATCGATAAGCCCTTTGTCCGGAGAACACCTCAATTATATTTTTTGCAGTATTTTAATTCATAAAAGAGGCAATTTTTAGTTCTAAGGCTTACAAATTCAATACAATGTCAGACGTACGTTACTTCAACTATATTAAAAAAATCACAAAAGTCGTTAGTCACAATTTCATTTTGTAACAGTTTCAAGTTTTTCGAAAAAGTGTATTTAATTTTTTGTGAAAAATTACGTTATTTCAACACTTACAGTCCAAGATTCTTGAAATTTTTACCAACTATGTAACTTCGCACTATATTAACGAAAATAGTTTTTGAAAATTTTAATTAAATAATATTACACCGATGCTCTGCTCAGATTCGTTTTATCGAATGCAATGATTTATCATTGCTTTCAAATGTATAGTAATAAAAAAACTATAAAATCATTTAAAGACATTATTTCAAAATTTGCAATAAAACGAAACAAAGACTTTGTCATTTAATTTAAAAAATTTACAATAATTAATAAATTACTTAAAATTGTTTTTTATTGTGTATTATCTTTTTGTTCTTTTGAAAAAATACCTTCCCCCAAATTTTAGTTCTGGATCCGCGCCTGGTGCCATGATGGACCCCAAGAGACGACTTATACCAATCAGTGTACCGTTTGGTCGATCCACGCACACGCGGCAATATGGGCGTACGAAAATATCGTACGCACTACGGACGGTGAAAAAGACGCCGTTAAAAGCAGCACGAACAATCTTAATCGGAGTCGCGCGAGTACTGCTGCGACGTCGCGCGTGACGCCGATATCTTACACCGTGCAGCAGTACAACTAGCGCTTACAGTGGACAAGACGTTAACTTCAACCGGGTAACGCATTACGCATTTATTACATTTAAATACGGGATTTATATTTTTTATAAACCATATTTATTAATCTAGTTTTCATTTACAAATTATAATTAAATAACTGTTTGTGGGACAGAATATTATATATTATTAATATAAAATAATAAATTTATTATGGAATCACGTCTTCATGCTTGCATATTGACACCACGGATCAGGGCCTAAAATTGTGTGCAGTAGCAAATACCAAATGTGAAGGAGCAAATGGACAAGTGTGCAGTACATTTTTAACCAATTATTTTAATTATTTATTGTTAAAAATAAAATAAATTTAAATTTATTTTTATTATATCTACAAATCTATGTGAACTATGTCATAATGCTCCTACTGAGCATTTATTATTTTTAATTTTTTATACTTTTAAATAATTTGAAACAATTTAGTAAAAAATGATTGTATACTCTATGCGTATGACATCAGAGTATCAGACGTACATTATATTATGTAGGTAGGTAGGTATTTAATTCAATTAATATTTATAGTAGTTTTTTGAAGGGGTATAATAAATAAAATATGTGCCTATATGTGCAATAGCAAAACACAAGAATTTTAGGCACTGCCACGAATTAATATAGACTATAGTATACGTATCTTAATCCGTGATTTATAATTAAATTGGCCATTATTATAAAATTAACTTCCAAAAACAAAACTTTCTATCAACTTTTTTTATTAATCAACAATATTATTAATAGATTATAGAACTGAAAAAATTGCTTACATGTTTAGATAGTTAATAAATTATATCTGATCATATTAAAAATAAATAATTAAATAGATGAATGTACATAACAACCCATAAATACTTTAATAATAATATAGTAAGTATTTTCAACCCATTTAACACATGAAATACGGCCCCGGAACAAGTTCCCGGATTGTCCACTAGAGCGAGCGGTTTTCCGATGTACGCACGGTGTCTTTAGAGGGAGTCGGCGGCGATGTGGTAGAATCTTCTCGAATTTTCTACGTCGCCACGCGCTATCATACAGACCGGTTTGCGGTGTTGCGCGCGGAATGCTATAATTTGAATCGCGTGAGTTTCGAACAATCACAATCTAACAATAGATGGCGTATAGTGTAACGATTGAATAGTTATTGAAAATTGAAATTATTGTTTGTCGTCGGACGGTCTTTCCCTCGTAAAATAGGGTTTGAACTTTGAACTTTGTTTTTTCTAACATTTGGATTTATTTTATTTTATACTAGGGCGCTGTAGGTTCAGTCGCTGTAAGTGCGCAGTCTCCTAGTTATCAGTCGCTGTGAGTGCGTAGTCTCCTTATCAGTCGCTTAAGTATACAGTGTAAGCGTGTGGTCATGAATACCAGTGGGTCATACGCCTTCGGCATATAATAAACAGTGGGCGTCTAGAAGTCAGTTTTAAAAACAGTTTTAAAGTTTTTATCCTAACAAATCACGTAATTCGGTATTTCGGTGTTTTTATAATAATATTTTCAATATTACCTACCTATAAACAGCGAATGATATTAACGAACTTATTATAAAAATATTATTATCTATATGCGGGAAATAAGACAAGAAACATAAAATATTAAAATATTGTAATGCACCTCTTCCGCCGCGCTCTCAGCGTCCCAAAAAGGTGATTGATATTTATACCTGTTTACCTTATTTACCTGTTCCTATCCAGTTAAGGAGTAGTCGGCTGGCTATTTCTTATTACACTAACCGGTCTTTTGAACCGGGTCGTTGGAACGATATAAATAAAGTTTTATAATTTATATTTTACAGGTTCTAGAAACTACATGTGTGAAGTTGGCCCCGCACCCAAACGTAAACACTCCACATTTTTTTGTAATCTCATTGCTTTAATTTGTAACTATTTGTAACCAATTTTTCAGAATTTGTAACCTCACCGTTTTTGAGTTATAGCGAGTTTCTCAATAGGGGGCTAACTCCACGTACCCCCCCTCCTATTGTCCAAATCGCTTCAAACAAATTTTATTACATTCCTTTTCATTTGTAACTATTTATTATTAACTTTCAGAATTCGTAACCTCACTGTTTTCGAGTTACGCACATTCCAAAATGAGGGGCCAGCCCCCCCTCCAAGTTGAAAAAATCGTTTGAAACAATTTGTAACTTATCAATTATCATACTTTATTTGTAACAGTTTGTGACAACATTTTGAATTGTAACTTCGTCGTTTTTAAGATATTACTTTTTATATTACTCTATTTTATTGACCAGTTAATACAAACTAATATACTTCTATGTATTGTCCAACAAAAGAAAAAAAAACCCATTTTATCCCCTTGCCCTCAATGCAACAAATTTAAAAACAATTAAAAAAAAATATTTTAAAGGTATTAATTTTGTATTCAATATTAGTATTAATTTTGTTAATTAACCTTAATATATTGTAATTTATATTTTACTAACTTGAAACATAAATTTACAAATATTTCCAAAATTAATCACAAAAGTTGAACGAAAAATTTCACGTAGCTACCATAATAAAATATCTATGCATATTATATATATACAGTATACTTATATGTTATATTTATATATATTTAATGTTATACATATAGTGTTATGTTACTACTTTTTAAAATAACTAAATTATACGCGTTACTATAATTACAATGACGTTACTTTTAAAATTATTAAATATCAATAAAATTTAAAAGAATAATATAAAATGTCATACCTCTTCATTTCTTTTCAGTTTTCTGACTAAAATATAATAATAATTACTACCACACCAATTGTTTATTGAATACTGTGATAATATTATACTATACAAATATTATTATACCTATTTTATAATTATAAAATCATGAAATCGTTAAAGGTCCATTTTTCCTATTCTCAGTTAAAGGTAAATTTCTAAAAAAATAAGATTTTAGATTCTGAGCGTAGTAAAAATGTGTTTTTTTTTGTTTGTACCCGAAAATTCTACCAGAAAGAATACTCCGATCTCTACGATCTCTCCGATCTAGTTCAAAAACTAACTCAATAACTCAAAAACTACCGAAAAATTAAATAAAAGTGGTGAAAATCGATTATCGTTATTCCATCGTCATTTTGAAACTAATAAGTATGGATACTTGAAATTTTCCTCTAATATGTAACTTAATATTGAATAAAGGAAAACAAAATTTCAAAAACTTTCATTTAATTTTGTACTGTTTATAGCAATTATGGGTTTTCAGGTATTTAATTCATAAAAAGGGTTAGTTTTTGTTAAATACCCAAAATATTATACCGAAACTCTACTCAGAATCGTTTATATAAAATGCAATAGTTTATTATTGCTTTCAAATTTATAGTGATAAGTTATATCATATCATTTATAACAATACATTCTAAAATCTTTCCCTAAGTAAATCACTGAAGTGAAATTCACAATACCCCGTGGCTCGCTAGCTTCTTTTTGAAATTAATAAAAATGTAAAGAGTAATTTTATAAATAACGTATAATAGTTATAATACTTATAAATAATTAAATAGACACTCTTGTGACGGTAGGTAGTATTCATTTTTATCAGAATGCCAATTTAAAAAAAAAAATCGCTATATTATTTTAATTCTTTACTATTGCATTAATCACATATTGGAATACTCATATCTCGAAAACGGTGAGGCAACAAATTATAAAAAATTGGTTACAAATAGTTACAAATTAAGTATAACAAGTTACAAATTGTTTCAAACGATTTTTTCAACTTGGGGGGGCTGGCCCCTCATTTTGGAATGTGCGTAACTCGAAAACAGTGAGGTTACGAATTCTGAAAGTTAATAATAAATAGTTACAAATGAAAAGAAATGTAATAAAATTTGTTTGAAGCGATTTGGACAATATGGGGGGCTGCGTGAAGTTAGCCCCCCATTGAGAAACTCGCTATAACTCAAAAACGGTGAGGTTACAAATTCTGAAAAGTTGGTTACAAATAGTTACAAATTAAAACAATGAGATTACAAAAAAATTTGGAGTGTATACGTTTGGGTGGGGGCCAACTTCACACACGTAGTTTCTAGAACCTGTAAAATATAAATTATAAAACTTTATTTATATCGTTCCAACGACCCGGTTCAAAAGACCGGTTAGTGTAATAAGAAATAGCCAGCCGACTACTCCTTAACTGGATAGGAATAGGTATAAATATCGATCACCTTTTTGGGACGCTGAGAGCGCGGCGGAAGAGGTACGTTACAATATTTTAATATTTTATGTTTCTTGTCTTATTTCCCGCATATAGATAATAATATTTTTATAATAAGTTCGTTAATATCATTTACTTTTTATAGGTAGGTAATATTGAAAATATTATTATAAAAACACCGAAGTTCCGAATTACGTGATTTGTTAGGAATTTGAGACTTAGGTGGAGAGAAAATACATAGTTATATATATAGAAACTGTGTTATGTATGTACATGAATACTAACATAAAATATAAAACGAAACAAAAGATTACGCTATAATATGTTACTGAAGTTTGAAACACTGAAGTTATATCATTAATATTAGTTATATATGTAGGTTTAATTTATACAAGCTGTATTCTTCATCTAACATTATCATTTATCAATATAAAATATTTAATATGCATATATTATATGTAATATGTATAATGTATATTAAATAATAATAATAATAATAATAATAATAATAATAATAATAATAATAATAATAATAATAATAATAATAATAATAATAATAATAATAATAATAATAATAATAATAATAATAATAATAATAATAATAATAATAATAATAATAATAATAATAATAATAATAATAATAATAATAATAATAATAATAATAATAATAATAATAATAATAATAATAATAATAATAATAATAATAATAATAATAATAATAATAATAATAATAATAATAATAATAATAATAATAATAATAATAATAATAATAATAATAATAATAATAATAATAATAATAATAATAATAATAATAATAATAATAATAATAATAATAATAATAATAATAATAATAATAATAATAATAATAATAATAATAAAACAAATTGAGAATTGGGTTATAGGTGAATGATTTATACACATACAAATACAGAGTGATTAAAAATACAACAAATACAGTAATATCATTAAATGACGTATACATATACATATTATATATATATATATATATATATATATATATATACATAATATGTGTATATAGTGGAATCAATCAATATTGATCGATTAATATTATAAACCTTTCTTCCCATCGGCAATCGTACATAGCGTTCCCTAACATATTCTCTTCCCTTGCTTCCAGTTAACAACATAAGGCTATATTATCATAGTCAATTAATTATCAGAAATAATAATGTTGTTTGGTTTGGAACACGGAATATTATTAATCATGATGTCAACTAAACCTAAACAGTATCCACGAGAACGTGATGACCACCCACAAAGAATGTAGTCTGCCACACCGATTGCTACCGCCGTGTTGTATTGCTGCTGGAGTCTCTCCTAAACATAAAACACAAACTTTTATATGTATGTATACGTTACACGCTAAACGTGAAATCCCTATTTTGTCCAATTCATAAATTGTACAAGACATAAGCTCTTATTTCATTAAATGGTCTAAAATCAATTTTCAATATATTTTATAAAATAATTTAAAAAACAATATTCATTTTTAAAACATTTTTTTGAAAAATATTTCAAAATTCACAATATTTCCAAATCATTCTTAAAACAAGGGCGGATCTACGGAGAGGAGAAATGGGGGAAACTTCAATAAGGCCATCACATATTATATACAATATATAAACGTTGAGAAAAATAATAAATATTATTTTAACAATTAATACAATGATAAATATAGTAAAATTTATATCGTAAAATCTAACTAAACCTTTTTTAAAACTATAACTTTATTATTATGCATAGAAACAAAAACGAAAAAATTCGTATTGCTGATCTCCCCGACTCCCAATATTTATATCTTATCGCGGTATAATAGTTTTAAATTTACGTTAAAAAACATTTATATACATAATAAAAATCGTGGCTAGTTTTTTTTTTTTGGAAACTACTCTTTTATAATTATTTATGTTTTTATATTTATCAATCTTTCAAAATACAAACAGGAAATATACACACATATATAAAATATTATATAGTTTTAATGAGCGTCTTGAAATTTGTTAAATAATTAAATTTCAATCTTTGTCATTGTTTCTAGTCATTTTGTTGCTACAATAAAATTATTACTATTACTATTGCTATTGCTATTGCTATTACTTTTGCTATTGCTATATGCTATTGCTATTGCTATATGCTATTGCTATTGCTATATGCTATTGCTATTGTTATATGCTATTGCTATTGCTATTGCTATTGCTATTGCTATTATTATTATTATTATTACTATTACTATTACTATTACTATTACTATTACTATTACTATTACTATTAATATTACTATTACTATTACTATTACTATTAATATTATTATTATTATTATTATTATTATTATTATTATTATTATTATTTTTTTTTTTTATTATTATTATTATTATTATTATTATTATTACTTTATTACTTACTACTCCAGATTCATATTTACATTTGTAAATTGTTGTATATATTTAACATTTATTTTTGTTTGTATCAGTGACTAGAATAGTTAATTTATTATTTACTATAGGCTCTTGTAATAATTTAAATACTCATGGAAAAATTCTAAGACACAATTTTTAAATTTCAAATTTTGAACATTATGCTCTTTGAATCAAATTGGTCTCATTTTGTAAATATTTAAAAAATGTGTTGTTTCCCAACTTTAAAACTAATATTTAGTACTAAATAAATTCACCAACAGTTTTTATATAGAGAAATACAATGATATGGGCATTTGATAAAATAATAAGAAATAAAACTATACGTGCAATTCTATTTAAAATTCTATGTCGTATTAATTAATATTTTATTTTATTTTTTGCATATTTGATAAATATTTCGTCGAAACATTTTTTTTACTAGGAATTAAGAAAAAACATTTAAACAATAAAATAAAATAAAATGCTTCAAGCATCAGCTTTTAAAAATAATCTTGAATGATTATTTTATTAATCGCCCGTTATTTCGAAATTCCTTCGAAAAATTGTATGTATTATAATTATTTATAATTCTTGACAGAAAAGCTGATGGTGAATTAATTTTTTTAGTAAGATATACCTCCAAATTTGTTATTTTTAAAAACTCAAAAACGTGTTCTAAATGATTATATTTTGTAACATACACTAGCGTTAACGAGGTGAGAACTAATTTATTTTAATGAAATGGATAATCCTAAATTTGAACGTAAACCAATTCGGATCTCACGGGAGAAGCTTGGGAATCATCTCCGTGTTAGTCTTCTGAGCTTTCTACACTTAATATTTTCAGATACCTATTAGAAAAAATAATAACGTAGTAAAACCGAAAATAAGTAACCAAAACTATTTACATGATCACAAAAATTTCCTTAATAAAAAATAACAACACATTTGCAACATTTTGAAAATATCAATTCTCTAGAAATATAAATTCACTTACATATAACTACTATACTTACACAATATACTCAAAAATTTAGTTACACCCACACAAATGTTATAATACTCATTGTAAACTCAATTTGACGATTTTTCGAAATTGAATGTAAAATAATTTTTAAAAAGTACTTAAGGTGTATTTGTAATATATATGTTACGGGTTATGTTAACATTTGGATAATGTCGACATTAGCCATGCGTTTTGGCTAATGTGTAATACTTCTTTTATAAACATAAAATATCAGTATTGTCCGAATAATGTTAACATTAGCCAACCAATAATAGATAAGATTCCCACTGTGCAATTTTAGTTACATAACTTCCTTGCGATGTATGTTTTAAATCACAATACTAACATCACCCCGCAACGTTTCAGTGCTGTGTCAATATTGTTTCTCGTTAACAATTTCAGCTATGAAATATGTGATTTCTTATTTACATTGCAGTGATGTTGTTTTTAAATGTTTTGCAATTTTATTAATATTACGGCATGATACATGAACAGCGGCGTTTATAAATAGCCTATATTACTGGGTTTTTACATATAGGTAATTATTATTTGTTTATTATTGACATATTTTGAACGCCGCTGGCGGCTGGACCAGTTTGCGACACTGCGACGCGGCGACCACCACTTCCCGAGAACAATTGTCATTATCATTTACTATTTACCAAGTTTTTGTTGCATTATTAGAAAAATATACTGTGCGAGACGAGTGCCGACAGTGAAGTTTTCCATTTTATTGAAAAAAAATATACTGTGCGAGACGAGTGCCGACAGTGAAGTTCTCCATTTTATTGAAAAATACTGTGTAAGACGTGACTACGTGAGTGCCTACAATTATCCATTACATGTGTCATGACGTCTAATAACATAGAAAAAACGGTAAGATTTATTAGTAAATATTAAACATTTTAAAATTATTATTACAATAGTTTTATTACGTTTAGGCACCTTAGGTTTCTAATTGGGACTTCATTATAGTTTTTGTCAAAATATTCAATATTTACAACATAGGATTCGTTATAATTAAATTACATGAGTACATAAATTAAATAGTTATATGAGTAGTAGTAGGTACCTACTATTTTATGTATAAGTAATAACATCAGATATATGAAGCCACATAGGTAGCTGCCAGCTGGTAGGTACTATTTTAAGCTGTGGATTTTATTTGTTAACGTTTGACACGGCTCGTGTATGAGTAAACGAATCGTTTACACCACCGAGCCGAATATTATCAACTGTCCACCCCTTTCTGCGAAACATTGACGAAAATACTTTACCGCCGTAAATATACTACGCGCGATTATAAGGTCGTCGCCTCCGGTACGTCGACGCGATAGACAGCGAAATATTCATATTTATAATAATACGATAAATTGCGATAATGTAATTAAGCAGCGTTGCTGATTACCCGCAAGTCGTATTGGGGTATTATAAATATGAATATTAAGATAGCGAAAAATATCTCTCGGGCGAACGACCGACCGGTCGAGCCGTTGAGATTGTTCGTGGCCGTCGGAGAGATACGTGTGCGTGTCGTTAATATTATACTGAACATTTCATGAAACATTGTACATTCGTTTAATATACACCACCGTACCGAAATCGGTAAACGAACTCATTTTTTTTTAATCGGTAGTGACCCCGCTATACCACCGTGACAAAATTTGGCTCCCCGCAGAGGAATTTCTGACTCCCGGTAAACAACGATTCCAGGTAAGAGTACTTTTGGCCGCTCGATTACCGAAAAGGAAATTTTATTTCATTCTGCCCTACTTATTATTACATATTTTCAAAGAAATAAGTAGTACGGGAAAGAAATTTTTCATACGACAAAATTTTAAGTTAATCGAAGCGATTAATAAATTATTATTTGGTCGAATCGATCACGGCAGACGTGTGTAGAAGTGAAAAGAAAGCGTAGATATAAATACATATAGATTATCAGGGTGAGTGGTCGCGCACTTTTAAGACTTAATGATTATATCGATATAATTTTATTACTGTCTCAAGTATAGTGCGTTGAGGTCATTAAACCAGCCACAGTCGTTGTTCGATAAACGCGGAAATAAAATTGAATGGTATTATTATTATTACAGGTAATATACCATTCAGAGTAAAGTACGTACGAACGGCGACAATCACTGTGATAGTACTGTGTTATTATTTACATACGTATTTTGTTTGTTTACGTTTCGAATAATATTATTTTATTATTATTTTTTTAAAATTAATATAATATACACTTATATACACGACAAAGTTTTACACTGTGATATACAAATATCGCCCATTTTATTTTAGTATTGATTTTATTACTGCGCGTAAACAAACTAATAAAATGAGTAAAACTTTAGATGAAATGTCGTTGACCGAAATTAGGCGTGAATGTTCGTACCGAAAATTACCATTAACAGGCACCCGCAATGACTTACAATGTATACTTGAGGCTGTCGTGAGGGCTGAGGGAAATAACCCGTCGACATATTTGTTGCCACTCCGACCTCCGATTGTTATTACGCCAACGATTAATGATCAATCGACGGCGAATGACCCGGTGTCGGATTTAGTGGAAAATAGGAACGACGGTTACACCTCCCCGACGCGCAGTTTAGTCAACGTTGAATTTCGTGAAACACAAAATCCACCGATTGATTTGTCGAGTAGTAACTTTGTAGGTGAAACTGATTATATTCACGGTACCACGTCTAACATTAATCCTTCTCAGTCTGAATTTCCGGACCTCCATACCATAAATTCGATACGAATGGCGAGTGAGGAAATAGGAGCACTGAGACAGGATATGAGGGTAAATACGATTTTAGGTCGATTGGAATTAAGATTAAGCGCTCTAGAAACCGCGATGACGCGTTATCTAGACGAACAAAAATTGATAAGGGAAAGAGTGACGAAAATTGAAAACGAGTTGTCGAGGAGAACTGCCAGTTGTAGCGTGTTTAGGCCGATTCTTAGTCCTAAAAATCAGTCTATCGATAACAGAGAGGGAAACGACCCGTCTTCTAGTGTACATGGAACTGGAATATATATGGGAGAACAGCCAACCCCCTACCTCCGAGATCGCTTAGGCGAGATCGAACGTGAGGTTAGACAATCGGGTATTCCGAGGGTAGCTGCTCCCAAGGTAGCTCCCGTACACGTATTAGAAAGATCGAAAGTCGACCAGCCGTTGTCGAATAGCACGGGTTGGGACTATGACGGGCCAAATGTTGCGAGTCGTCGGGAATATAATTTTTCAAATATTTCCGGGCGGCCAACTGACGATAATACACGACATATCGAACGACCTGATCGTACTGTACAATTTTCGAATACACACGAAGTGGACGAATTGTCAGGACATCCCACTCAAAACCATAGTCAATTTTCGATGCTTATTCCGATACACGACTTGAAAACCGCGAGATCTTCTCTCCCTCAATTTTCGGGTGAAAAAGAAGAGGACCCCATACGTTTCATTAAAAATTCGGAATGTATTTTGCAGCAGGCAAATATTCATAAATCCGCCTGGGTTAGAACTGTAGAACCACAACTGACGGGAAACGCGGCTGAATGGTGGAAAACCATCAAAGCACTGGATTTATCGTGGACCGAATTTAAAGGCGAATTCGCCGAAAGATTCGACAACCCGGATATTCAGTCCCGTCTCCGTGCAGAAATCGTGTCAGTTCGACAAGGTGTAAACCAACGACTGACCGAATTTGTACTGGAGAAAAATCAGTTGTCGCGTCGGGTACAAACGGGCCTTTCTGAGTCACAGATAGTGAGTACTGTCGTCGGTCTCATGAGAGAAGAGTTCCGAATCCACGCGAGGCTACAGCACCCAGTTACATTTTTAGATCTCAGACGAATAGCTGCAGTTCTTGATGTCTCGGTTTTAATTAAACCGGAGACCCAGAACAAAACAAATCAGCACGTCAAGGTCAAATATGGTGATTCGGGGAAAATTTCTTCTGCACCCGTAGGCAAAGCTCAAACTGCGCCTACAAGTTATCGGAAAACATCCCTCCCATGTAAGCACTGTAAGGGGCCACATTGGAACAATGAATGCCCTAACAAGTCTTCGGGAAATGGACCGAGACCCGGCGGAGCTTAGTCCACTCCACGGGTTCATCAAAAATTTCCGATGATTCGCGCCAAGTTCCTCTTTTATTAGTTCATAGTTTTGAAAATTCACCACCTGAATCGACTAATGTAGCTGTAGAAGAACAGGGACGGATAGGCGTTGAAATTTCTAAAAAAATGTCAGTTAAGTCATCAGTAGAAATGTCGTTAAATAAAATATGTGGGACCAGCATTTATAAATCTTTACCTGAACACTCATTACATTCATCGGAGATTGGTACTAGTCACCCAAAATCCAACATTCATGTTCAGGATAAAGTAACAAAAATAAATGACCTAAATCATATTTTAGACGACACTACTTTCTGTTTCGAAAATCCAGATATTTCCAATCAAAAAAATTTAGCATTTGAGGGCAAATCTGGTGCTAGCTCTGCTAATCTTGACCAAAGATCAACTAGTCACTCAGAACCCACAAAACTAATTTTAAAGGAAATATTGTTAGAGCCGAACAGAATCAGAATGACTATGACAAACAACACGACTGTATTTTAGAGAATCACAGAGACGACAACATTACAAACATAGTTGAACAACCACTCCATAAACGATCGATTGCTTCTATTGAGAAACCCGATAGTTTTGGATGTGCAGCTGTAGGAACTGTAATTAACAAAACACCGATAAAATATCAACTCCATCCATTGAGTTGGAGTTTGAAACGGGTTTTGTTACCGCTTTGTTAGATTCTCAAGCACAAAAGTCGTATGTCAGACCAGAAATTTCTAAGAAATTCGGAAAAATCATTAAAGGACCAATTTCTTTAGTTCGAATGGCTGATGGTCACACTCAACCCATAAGTGGCCACGTCGCCTTCGTAACGCAAATCGCGGACCTATCCATCTCATTTGAGGCTGCGATTTTAGATGACCTGTACTGTGATATTCTCCTAGGACACGACTTTCTGGTAGAAAACGAAGTGTCATGGGACTACTCAGCAGGTACTATATACTTAGGGACCGACAAACGAACTTCGGTTTGTTGGACAAGACCTAAGTCAACCCGGGCGTTAGGTGAACACGTTTTTTCTGAGATTCAAATTTCGAGTGATCCTACTATCAAAGATAAACTTTATGATATACTTGGAAAGTATCCAGAAGTTTTCGATGGTACGGTAGGCCGCACGAAATTGATAGATCATGAAATTAGACTCAAAGTTCAAACACCTATTGCACTAAATCCATACCCTTACCCAGTTGAAAAACAAAATATCATCAATGATATGGTTAGGGACATGGAAGAGCAGGGGTTTATTGAACCGAGCACCTCACCCTGGGCTGCCCCTATAGTTTTGGCGAAAAAGAAAGATGGCTCATTTCGTCTTTGCGTCGACTATAGACGACTAAACGAAGTGACGGAATCTGATGCTTACCCCATGCCAAATCTAAATGACATGATAAGAAATATGAGAGGAGCTAAGATCTTCAGTGTCTTAGATTTAAAATCTGGATATTGGCAGGTCTCCTTAAATCATAATTCTAGGAAGTTTTCAGCTTTCCGTACACGCCGAGGTCTCTACCAGTTCAGAGTTCTCCCGTTTGGTATGAAAAATTCACCCATGACTTTTGTTAGGCTCATGAATGAGGTTTTAAGAGGATATTTGGATGATTTTGTTCAGGTATATCTTGACGATATAGTAATATATTCGGATAACTTGGACAACCACCTTATACATCTAACCAAAGTTCTTGAACGCTTAAGTAGACATGGATTGACATGCCACCCAAAGAAATGTAGGTTAGGAACAACCGAAATCTCATTTCTTGGACATTTGGTGAACTCAGAGGAATTGGGAAACAGCCTGAAAAGCTTGACGCAATAAGGAGTTCCCAACACCTCGTAGAATTAAGGAGCTTCGTAAATTCTTAGGGGTTTGTAATTGGTATAGTCAATTCGTAGATAATTACGCTGACACCATTTCACCTTTAACGAATTTACTGAAACAAGGAACCAAATGGCGATGGACACAGACCGAACAGATTGCATTTGATACTATTAAAAATGCCCTGTACGAGTCTCCAAAGCTAAGCTCTCCCGACTACAGTAAGCCTTTTTGTCTCCAAACTGATGCAAGCGAAATAGGTGTAGGAGCTGTTCTTTTTCAACGGGGTGACAGACCGGAGGAAAGAAGGATAATCGCCTACGCTAGCAAAAAGTTAAGTGAGACACAAAAGAGGTATGCTGCTGTCGAAAGAGAGTGTTTGGCCGTGGTTTGGGCTATTGACAAGTTTCGTCCTTACCTCGAACCAGGACCTTTTGAACTCCTTACCGACAACTCAGCATTAACTTGGTTACATAAGACCAAAGACCAAAAGTCTAAACTAACCAGATGGGCATTACAACTAAGTAACTTAGACTTTACAACGACTCATGTAGCAGGATGCCTTAATCAGGGCCCCGACATGCTGTCGCGTAACCCATCTGACGGTCAACCAGTTGATGAAGACTTACTTGACGAGAACCTATTAGGAGTGCCCATAACAAATCATCATGATATTCATAGCACTCCGGATAGACTTTTCTCTCTAATAGGTCATAAGGAGGAAACCATTGACACACCATTTTCTGAAGAGGTATTGAAAGAATGGCAATCGTGTGATCAGTATGTTCGTTCAATAATGGACAACATAACCGCCGACTGTCCAGCTAACAATACTCGAAGATCGAAAGCCCAACTAAAATCATACGTGATGGTGGGTGATCTCAAGAAAAGGGTTGAAAATTACAATGATAGTTCATCCTTTCCCATCGTAATACCCCTAGATAAGTCAAACAATATTCTATGGAGGTATCATGACCACACTCTGGCCGGTCATCCAGGGTGGAAGGAAACTTTCAGGGCTATTCGACAACGGTTTTACTGGAAGGGGATGAGAAACGAGGTGAGAAAATATGTTGTTGCATGCCACATATGCGCTTGTACAAAAGCCCTAAATTCCAAACCATCAGACCCCGTGAGGTCTAGAAAACCGCGACAGCCCTGGGAGGTCATTAGTATTGATTTAATGGGCCCTTACCCGCGCACAGGGAGGGGCAAAACATACATACTAGTGGCAACTGATTGTTTTAGTAGGTGGGTAGAAGCTTATCCATTAGGCACCGCTACCTCTAAGACAATTGTGCAAACACTTGAACGTGAATTTTTCTCACGGTTCGGGTACCCTCGTGTGTGTCTTAACGACAATGGTACGCAGTTCACTTCTTTGGAAATGCTCAGAGCACTCGACCGATGGGGGGCGGAGGGTTGGACCACTCCGGTGTACCACCCTAGGTCGAACCCCGTCGAACGTCGGAACCAAGAGCTGAAGAAAGGACTGCGAGCCCACCTTTGGGAGAAAGCCATCGCTCTTGGGACACACAGCTATCGTCGATACTCTTCGCGATTCGAAATAGGCTGAATGAGGCTACAGGGTTCCCGCCGTCGGTATTGGTACTCGGTAGAGAAGCCAAACGACCAGGCGACTGGGCCCTGATCAATCCTCCAACCATTTCGCCGCAAGAAGTTAATCAACATAGACGAGGATGTGAGAGGAAAGCTTTGGAAGCTCAAAGAGAAAGAGTAAATACAGTTACACAACCCGAAGTAAAATTCGATGTTGGGGACTGGGTTTATTACAAAGCTCATCACCTCTCAAACACGGACAAGGGGTTTCACGCAGGTTTCGCGCCTAAATGGTTAGGACCTGTTCGATTGGTGGAACGAGTAGGGTTAGGAGTTTATCTTACTGACCAATCTCCACCCCGAAAACTCCATGTTTCGTGTTTAAAAGCAGCCCACTCTGCGAAAGGAGACGCTGAGGGTCAAATGACACCTCAGCGAAAGCATTAAAAAAGGGGAAAAAAATTTTAATCATTTATTCCATGCTCCTTTCCAATCCAGTATGGTCAAGCCAGCAGCCAACCCCAGTCAAGGTGGAGGAAATCCAGCGAGCTCCCGATCATCGTCCGTCAAAAACTACCAGCAAAAGCTCCAGGCCCTGGTGAGAAACCAGCTGGAGGGGCAGCGGTTACTCCAGAACTTGGGAGGACGCTTCCTGGGATAGCCGCTGACACAACAGCAGGTCCAACAGGCCACCACGGAGGAACTCCAACAACACCCGGTGTTGTGGGAAGCGTTCCTGCGAGGGTGGCAAGCCTGTGTCGCCAACATGCCAGCGCCACCCGTCCCAGGAAAAGCCGGACCCGTGGGGCAACGTTCAGGACCACCCACGAACCAGGAGCCGCCGGTTCAACGACCACCAGCCACACAGCGAGCTGGGCCAGTTCAGACTTGTAGTGGTCAAGGAACCCAAACACCAGGGAACAAGACCACGGCAACACGAGCCACTCCGTCGGCGAAGAAAAAGTCCGCCGCTCGTCTTGAAGCCTATCGGCAGAAGAAGAGGGCGGAGATGCGCCGACGGAACGAGGAGGAGAAGTCTGGGCCATCACAGCAGTTCCGGCTGGCGAAGTCGGACGCCACATCAGCCGAAACGCCCAGCACGTCCCCCAAAGCCGATGCGGAGAAGGAGGGGACCAAACAACCATCGACCAGTGAGGAGACAAGGATGGAGGTGGATGCGGTGGAGACAGAAGGCGACTCAACCAGTAGCCAGATCCCGCAGGACGACCTCGAGGAAGAAATCGCCGCCTTCCTCGACCATCCACCGAACTCCTAATCCTTCCGGCTCCTGACTGGGAGACTCCCCTACCGGGGTCAAACGAATCCGGTTCTATCGAACTCGATGGAGCCGTGCGAATGACCCTGAAGCCCGCTGATGCTGTCATTGGTTTCAGCGATGCGTATAGGGGGAGTACTCCGGCCTTAAATTTTCCTCGCTTCTACGCGATATCGCGTCCCGGTTGGACAGTTTGGCAGGGGATAGTTGACACGGCTCGTGTATGAGTAAACGAATCGTTTACACCACCGAGCCGAATATTATCAACTGTCCACCCCTTTCTGCGAAACATTGACGAAAATACTTTACCGCCGTAAATATGTTACGCGCGATTATAAGGTCGTCGCCTCCGGTACGTCGACGCGATAGACAACGAAATATTCATATTTATAATAATACGATAAATTGCGATAATGTAATTAAGCAGCGTTGCTGATTACCCGCAAGTCGTATTGGGGTATTATAAATATGAATATTAAGATAGCGAAAAATATCTCTCGGGCGAACGACCGACCGGTCGAGCCGTTGAGATTGTTCGTGGCCGTCCGAGAGGTACGAGTGCGTGTTATATTTTCATTTTGTCAATTTTACTATTTTACATATATACGTCATTCTGTATAAAAACATTGTTCATACCTATATAACATAATAAACACCACACACTCTCGAAATCGGTTAGCAAAATCATTTTTTTTATCGGTTGTGACCTCACACCACATTACCACCGTGACAAGGGGTGATATAATGATAAGAGATAAGTGGTATTATCAATGATAAGAATATATGGCCCTGTATTTCAAAATGATAAGATAAGAAAAAAATACTGATAAGAACATATGATAAGAGATAAATCAATGATAAGGATGGTGATATGAGACGTATTCAGTGATAACGATGGTGATAAGAGATAACTACTGATAAGAATCTAGGGCTGATAAGAATCTAGGGCTGAGGATTGTGAGGATTGCCCTTGATCCAGAACCTACATTTATATCCTACTATTTTATATGCTTTACAATATACGACGTCGATCTGTACAGTGTCGTATTTAGGCCGGGGTAACCAATGCCAGGCCCCGGGGCCCACAATGTATGTCTAAGTTGAGTGACCACAGGAGGATCTTAATTATTACATTAAAAAAAACACAATTATAGTTAAATTTCTGTGTTAAAGAGGGCCTTCGTCTCTCATAGGCCCTAGGACCACCAACTTTTACACTACGCCACTGAATCTGTAATTAGTCGGGTTTCACACATTCGCGTAATAGATATTTGTAATACAAAAGTGTCAGTTTACAAATGTTTTTAATTTTTTTTATTAAAATAAAATGGAAACAAAGATCGAATTTTATCATTCTTTCGGGAAAATGTTAATCAAAAAATGGGAAGATAATACATCGTATTTATCAAATAAGAAATACTATTAAACATAATTAATGAATTGAAATCACATGATTGATACATTTTTATATTTGTTAATACATTAGCCAATGGTCCTTAGCTAATGTCATATTATTCGTCTAATTTTAACATTATTCAAGATTTTAACAATATGCATGGCGGCTAATGTTAACATATGGCTAATATCACATTATCCAAATGTTAACATTGCCCCTAACATATATACGTATATATCAATATATTATACGTCTTCCGCTCTTTATTCTCTCTGCGTAGTATATGGTCAGCCGGTCCAGATGGCCTTTCCGGTCACATTGTGTTTGAGCTAAGTTCATTCTTGGTATATCCATTGTGGTTTTTTTTTTTAAACGATCGCTAGGTAAGGAAATTCTCCCGTCTATATTTAAGTTAATTTCTATTACACCCATCATCCTCAAGAGAGAGTCCCTAACTGTTGTGTCCAATTATCGACCAATCATAATCAAATCCCATATATCTGAATTGTTTAAATCTCTAGTCATAAATTATATATAGCCCTCGTTGAATAATATCCTTATGGAGGAACAGCATGGCTTTCGTCCAGGTCGTTCTACCTCACATGTAATATGTTATTCAGCAACTTTATACATGATTATTTTCAATATCATTCCCAGGTAAATGTTATTTACACTGTCTTCAATAAAGCGTTTGACTCAGTGAATCACGCAATCTTCATTCGTATATTTAAAACATCTTTATTGTTTTGGTTCAGATCCTACCTCAGTGAAAGAATATCAATGGATCAAAGTACTGGGCAACAGATCTAGTCTATCCCTGGCATCTTCTGGTATTCCTCAAGGGGGCCATTTCTCTCCTATATTAGTCTCTCTCTTTATCAACAGTATTCATCGCATTCTGCTTCATTGTCGTATTTTGTGTTTTGCTGATGACATCAAACTATATGCGCGTGTATACTCAATCACAGACTTCCACAAAATCCAGACTGATATTAATCGTTTTTCTGAATGGTTTAGTTCTCTAGGTCTTTCGCTCAATATTTCCAAGTGCAAGGTCATGAATTTTGCTAGGATTCACTACCCAATTGCTTCTCCCTATACCACAAATGAAACCATTATTCCAGGCTTCTAGCGCTAGGTTCTTTGACGGGTTGCTTAAGAGTACTGTAGATATACCTTCTTTGTTATCATTGTTATCTTTCAAAGTACCCCAACGTGTAACTTTTTCCCCTGCCACTTTTTTCAAAACACATGCCACCACGGACTATATTTTGATTAATGACCCATTAAAAAAAAATATGCTGAACGTCAATGCGGATCCAGCCTTCGCTTTTTAATATTATTATATATAAATTTGTATTATTACTATATTATCCTGTTTTACCATATACTTATATTCAACATATATCTCAACCTAATACTTGCATTTAAACTTACAAAGGGCTTGCCCGTATACAAATATGTTCTGTTTTATGAAAAAATATATCAAAAATGTATTTTGTCATTTATGTTATCTCAAAAATTTAGGTTTTTAGTAATTTATTTAAAAATTAATGATTCGTGTGAATATTCGTTAAAATATTGCAACAGATAATAAACGTCGATGTAAATTTTGACAAATATAATTTAAACCTATACAGTATACACTATACATATATCAATATAGTTCAACTTCAGATATACAGTTTTGAACAGTCAGTTTTAATTTACAAATAATACCTTGTAACGTAACGAGAGTGTATAATATATATTGTCGCACGCTGACACGCACATACACACGCGGTACCGGCGACGTAGGGAAACCGTACAAAGCCGAAAGCCCGATAGCCACCACCTAAAAGCGTTGAGACAAATATACTCATGCCGGCCGGGCCATATTAATTGAAATACTCACTCGTCTGGTCCGACGCGTACCTGTTGTGGCGACGTCGAATATATTTTTTTGATTATATACATTTATTTATTTTTTTTAATTGTGTAAATGTATTATAAAAAGATGGAGTAGATCCTCAGGGATCTCTCCCAACGATGTGTCAAACGGGCAAGAGCGGTTATAATCGGGTATGCTATTTTTTATATTATTTTTCTTATATAATTTTTGTTTGTACCTTGGCCGGTTTTTGCTAATTTTTTGTATTTGATATTGTTCAATCATATTATTTCAATCGTTGTCGTTTTTTTTAAATGTACGGTACATTTAAAGAAAAAAACAATCGTGGTGTAATTTTTCATTTAAAAAAAAAAAAAAATTAAAAATCCTAATCCTCCGGCATCAATGATGCTATCCGGGTTTAGGTTGGCGACCCAGCTATTAGCACGGCGTCAGTAACCGGAGGGTTATAAGTTATAACCTATATGGAATGAAGGTTAGAATTAAAATAATATTATATGACTATATCATTATTATTTATAAATATCTAATCGTGTAGTAGGCGTGAACAAAAACTGTGGTTTACATTATAAATTATAATTAAAAAAATCGAATAAAACTAAATTAAAATATACGATAAAAATCAATTACATTATAATATTATAAAATGGTTAATTTTTCGTCAATAAATATAAGCAATATTATTCAAGTTTATCGGTATAATTACGACTTACGAGTATAAGATAAAAATAATACGTATAAAATACCGGATCGTTTTTTAACGTTTGAAAATATATATCGTGTAAATTTATTGCGCGAGTATGTATTTACTCTTTCAGGCATAGGGCGGTGAATGAAAATTGTACCTAATTGCATAGAATTGTTTTTTTTATCTCTTAATAATTTGTATACTTATATATTTGTAAGAGATATAAAAAAAGTATTAAAACAATTTTAAGTTTATTTTTAACCTTAAAATTTAAAAAAAACAGGTGGTTATCTCTGCTAATCACTGTGCATGTACTAACCATTTTTTCATTGTACATGCACAAATTTTTTTCAGCTATGCTTATTATATAAAAAAATAACTTACGAAAATCAACCATTTATTATAATAAGTCATCATAAACAAAATTAAAATTGTATGTCTTAATTATATTTTAGCTGTTTTCAAACTCATATAAAATAAAAATTGATAATAAATTATTATTCAAATAATCAAATACTAAATAACTCATCAAACTTAAGGCTGAACAAGCCGCTATGAAACCGTCAAATTACGTGGGATCGCGCCACACATATCGATTAGATAAATGATTCTTATTAATTGAATCGGTCATTTCAAAAACAACATAAGTCAAATAAGTTTTATATTATTTTAATGAAATATAGTCAAAGATAGACAATTTAAAACCACAAATTATGAATGTAATAAACCTTAAAAATAAACGTGTAAAGAGGTAAAAATACAAAAAGTGTTAAATTTCTGGAGTTATGAAGTTATTTGTGGTTTGTATAAAATTTCAATTTGATGACATGTTGTTTTTGAAATGACCGATTCAATTATTATTATAGTGTTCACTCAGTAAGGCTACGTTCAGACGACGATATTTTTCTCGTATACCGTATACGGGATTTTATCGAATAGATCAGTGGCAGCGAATGTTATATTTGTACGTTCACACGAAGCCCATGCGGGAAAATCCCGTATTCGTGAGATATTTTTTCCCGTATACCGTACGAACTGGTCACTACGATTCGATAAATCTCGAATAAATTTAATCAAATAAATCTCGACAGTGCTATGTCCGTTGCCACGGCTCAGAATCTAAAAAACGGGACAACAATAAAAAAACTGAATATCGTAATAATTTTCAGCATACTTCTACATTAGCAATTCAGCGATTTTTAAAAATTTTTGTCTTGAAAAACACGTGTTTTTCCTTGTTATTACGATAATGAAGTCAAATTTTATCGGTCGCACCTACTTTCGAAGTCATAAAAAAAACATCATTTTTTTTTTGTTTAAATAAAATAATATATAATATTATAATATTAATATTTTTAATATTTTTTAAAGTTTGTGAATGTAGGTTAGTTGTGCAACCAAAATTTTTTCAAGAAGAGGGGTGTACTTGTTTAAGACTGAATAAGCCATTTTTAAAATTACGTAAAAATAATATTTTTTTTAAACAACATTTTAGTTAGTTATTCATATAATAATGTAAAAATTTTTCAAAAATTTTTATTGGAGTGAAAATTATGATTAAATATTTATAAGATGGTGTTTTATACTAAGCCCACTAGGTTTAATAATATGATCATCTATAATTTAAATATTTATAAAGATTCTTAGGAACATATTGAAGGGCATGACGAAGAGTTTTTTTTTTCAAATTTAGCTTATTTTAGCAGGACCATAAGTATAAAAAAAATGTATTTTTGGGGGATAACTTTTAATACACATACCATTTTTATAGCTTAGCTACTTAAAAATATTGAAAAAAGTATATACAATTAAAACTAGTAAAATTTATTAAAAAAACTAAACAAAAATGTAATTTTATTGATGAAGAGCAATGATTTATAAACAAATCTGCGTGTATACAGTTCAACAATAATATACCAAATGAAAAGTTTTGTCGATATTTACTATCGTTTCATTTTACAACATTCGTAAATAATTCGTAGTAATATTTATCGTGATATCGATAACGGGCTGCGGAAATGAACCAGATTGCTATTTCTCATACATAAATTTACTTTGCACACAGAACAAGTCCAGATTGATCGAATTGGTTTTTTTTTTTTGCTACATTTTGCACAGCTTCTTGATGTTGATCTGACTGGTAGATGGAATAAAATCAATTTCATTTTCGCTACTACTTTTATCAGAATTTTGTTCATCGGAATCAGAATATTAATTAAAATTGGTGTCTTTATCTACATTATCATTATCTTCATCGGAAAAATCTATATCGGAACCGGAAAGTATGTCTTCAAATATTAAATATTTTTCAATATCTTTTTATCTAAACAACGTCGGGACATTGCTATAAAATGAGAATAATATTTGTTCAAATACCATACATTTAATTTAAAAGTTATAACTAAACTTACCGGAAGAGTACAACAGCAAAAAAAAAAAAAAAAAAACTGTGATATCGCATATATTAGAAACACAACTACGAAACAATAAACAAAAAGAAATTGAGCGTAATAAAAGTAATAAAAGCGTTTATACAAATGATGACATCAATTGCGTGGTGGTTAGTGCAGGTGACCACCAAAAATGATGAAATAACCAACGATGTACAACAATTACGTCTTTCAGATCGATAATATATTTCAAAGAAACGATAAATACATATAATAACTATCTACCGATAGCATAAATTTAAAAACTATAGGAAAAACCGAACTATCCTTAATTGGCCATAATATTTTTAGAAAACACAAAAATTCTAGCGCGCATTCAATATTAATGAATATTGGTATATCACATGCTATCTGGCGGTATGTGTAGAAATTTGTGTTGGTGGTAGAGCTCTGCACGGTCCGTAATTTTAAGGACCGGACCGGATCACTAAAATTAAACCAAGACCAAGACCGAACCGGTTTTTTTTCAATCGTCTAAAAAAGACCGAGACCGGACCGAATTTAAATATATAAACCTAAGACCGGACCGGACCGCACCGTTTTTTCTTTCAATCGACTGAAAAAGACTGGACTATTTGTAATAGAAATAATAATACGAAATAGTGGTAATACAAGTAAAAAATACGTGCACAACACACGTCGATAACGAAAAATATGCAAATTAATGCGTTTTCCTGCGTTTAAACCGCTTGTAGTGTGATGCTAACTTACCGCGCGGTATATTCAACGCGGTAGCTACCACGCGGTGCTGTAGTGTGGCGCGGGCCTTACGGTAAGTCTTAACTGAACGCGGGCGGGCGGACGACGTGATGCTCCACTCGAGCGAGCGACTAGCAAGCGCGAATGTTTTCATTGATTGTTCACACTCTACAGAAAATAGTGCTAATCTCCCGCGTCAGAAACAAACGAATCTGTTCAAACCATAGACATATTAACATATGGACTGCGCTTTCCTACCCCCCTACCTATATAACTGTGTCCGCAGGAAGATAAAATTTGATAAATTTCAATTTTTCCATGGCATTTCATTTATTTATTTATTTCGTATGGCGTCTATGAGCAACATCAAATGGAATTTCATAAACCGCTTTATTACCAAATATTACCAAATTACCTATCAGTAATGAAGACAGTTCACATTTAGAAACTTAGTGAATGATAAGTGTTCCTAATGACTGATTATCACTAATATCATGGATGAAACATTTTTACACTTGTTTTATTTTCCATAGGGAATAGTTTTCATTATCACATGATGAGAATGCCAATGTCTAACGAAGCGCAATCCATATGTTAATATGTCTATGGTTCAAACGCGGGCGACAATTATTTTATTACCGCCTGCCCGTCCGCTTGATTACCGTCCGAATAGGACACTCCATTAATAAAACCCATTTTGAATTCTATCGCGTCACTCGCCCGCTCGCAAAATCGCGTCCAGCTAGGACGCACCGTTAAGCTGTAAACATATATTAATACGAGCGCTGTATACAATTTGATTTATGAAGATTTATGCATTGGCAATAAAATTATAAATAAATGCTATCGAATATAATATAATTTATTGTTCCAAAACACATCCGGTCGAAAATAATTCCTGTTTATGGCAATTATTTATAGGTATTATTAATGTAGAAGACAACAAACATCTATACTTGTGATGGTAAACAGTGACAAAAGTTGGTCACCACGATAATGGTGACAGCGACTGAAATGTCACCGTGACTTTTAATGGTGACTGGTCTAAACTTCATTAATAAGTTACTCATGTCACCATCACAGAGTATTATACTATTTCAACTATGGTGACTTCAAGTCAGTGACGGTATTTGGGGAGGGGGACATGAGGGTGCAATTGCACCCACGATGATTCTTTGGAGGGGCAGAAGTATTATTTTGCACCCACATACAACAAACAAAAATATTTGAGTAAACCATCTATTATGCAGTATTGCAGTGCTATTCAGCAGACTCCTAAATACATAGTACTTTGAAGTGGTCATTTTTCACATTTAAAAACATAGTAATTGGTATCTAGCTATTAATATAACTTCATCGTATGTAGTATTATGTTAAATATATTCACGTACAAAAAAAACTGTTTTTAAAAATATATTGCAATATTTGTACATTTTATTTCCATCATTCATTAGTTCACAACTATAATTTTCTTCGATATATTTGTTTACAGTCGCAAATCACTGTTTACTTATTAGTTTATACTGATTATAATCTAAGGTGTAGTTTTCACTATTTGGAGTAACTGATAACAGTCACCAGTAACTACAAAATAAAGTAGTATATTTCATTGTCACCAACACTGTAATTTAAGTTATACAATATAACCATTGGTCAGTAGTCACCATTTACCCTTGTGTCACCATTAATTTTTTTCATTGTCGCAGTGACTAACAGCGACACTGTTATCACGGTGACAGAGTAACGGCGACGTAACTTTTTGCTCATCACTAATCTATACAAAACCTGCAGTTTGCAACGTGAACGGTGTAAAATAAAAAGCAATATATATATGTCAAATAAATAATAAGAAAGTCATAGAATGTCACAAACTTAGATAACGAAACTGTGTTCATTATAATAAACACGAATATATATATAATTGAATTACTAAATTCGCGTTGCAAATTTAAGGCATACGATTTTGTAACTCGGATCAATATTAGATCGACTCTTATATTATGGACGGACCGGACCGGACCGGACAAATAACATTTATCAAACGGACCGGACCGGACCGCTATGAATTAAAGTATAAGAAAACCGAAAAGATCGGACCATGCAGAGCTCTAGTTGGTGGTCAGCAACGCTAGTAAAACAACATTTTAACTAATTCCATAAGTCGTTTAAATTCAGGAAAAAGTAAAAACATATTAGTTAAAAATAGTGTTTGTGTGCTTTTTATATAAGAATATCAATAATATTAACAATAATATCGTTATACTACACCAATAAAGAAGTCTATAAATTGCTATAGACAGCGGTCTACGCGATCATAACTCACAGGAAATAAATATTTTGAAGCCCGAAATACAGACATATTATATTAATGTATTTCATTAAATAACCCAGTGCGTTTCCTATTTCATTTGTGTAACCAGTGGCGGTCAAATGGGTTGGGGTGGGGGGGTGAGGGAGATAGATCCCCCATGTCCTTTTTGTTATTATGTATTATTTTTAACAATATACCGTTTATTACCTATTTATTAATAATAAAAATATATATCCTCAAATTATGACATGTTTTCAATGGTCAAAGTTCATGTTGAAAAAACAGCCTCATCAACCCATGATAAAATCACTTGACTGCCACTGTGTGTAACAAATGGTTATAATATGAGTAATAACAAACGGTACAAATACAAAATTATTATACTCAGAGGCCATAGGGATATTCTAATAATAAGTTTATACAGAGGTAAGCAATAAAATTATTATACGTAATTAGTGTAAAAGTATTAACGAACCATTTAAGACGTGCACCGTAACCGATGTACTTGCAATTTCGGTCAGCGAACAAGTATACTTTCCCGAGTCAGATGTTTGTGCGTTGGCTATAAAAAGTCTGCTCTTCGCTCCGTTTATCAATATATCAGTTTTTACGCTGAAAAAAAAGACATCCATTAACAATTTATGTATATTTTTAAATTTCCAGGAAACACTGGTAATAACTAATCATTTATATCGAATAACACACAGAAAAGTCACTAAATTAAAAATGTATAATATTAGATACAGCCGATACAGGGTAATTTCTTTTGGAGGTAAAGGGGTAATTAGTTCGCAGTAATATTATTAAAATTACAAGAACACTGTGTTTATACTTATAATATTAGGTATTGAATTCAATTTTTAATAAGTTTGTATTGATTCTAGTTGTTTGTTAAATATATTTTTGGACATTTATGATTTTTCTTAAAAGTTTATTACGTATTAATAATACGTTATACTAGTAAAACATTTTTAAAATTATTAATAATTAAGTGAATTTTAAAAATAATATATTTTAATTATAATGGGTTTTGCTTTCAATTTAATTCATGTTACTCATAATATTATATTAGTGTGCAACACTTTGTTCTTATTAACTGTTTTTACAATTTCTTTTTTTTAGAATTTCAAGTCCTGAGAAACCATGTATGTTGCTCGTTTACTTTAAAATCATTATTATTTTATAAGGGCGTGTAAGTAAACGTTTCGTAATTCGTTCAACGACTATCATAGTCGTATGCATTGCCTACAATTTTATTTCTTTAATTTAAACAACCCCTTCTAAATGATTTTCACCAAATTACAGATTAAGAAAAAATGTCTTCTTGCTCTTGAATACATTCATCGTTTTCATTAAAACTCTTCACGCGCAGTTTTCAAAATATAAACGACATATATACAATATACATACATACAAATTAATAACAACTGTAATAATTAATAGTTAATAATAACCAGAATTCTTAAAGTCATCATCATGTATTTGTTCGCGCCTAACGCAGTTTTAAATTATTCCCCCTCCCCTTTGACATTCCGTCAAGGTTCAGAGCTCTCTGGACAAACTGTTTACCCCATAAGGTGGCAACACTGTTCATGTTACGTACGCCAATGTCACGGCCGTCGCCGTTCCGTGTACCGTCCTGGCTTTCCTTTCTAGTTTCGAGTGCTCTTGAATATTGTCGTAGTCCGTTCTACCACGAAGCTTGTTCGCTCACTCGTCGCCGCTGTGCGCAAACGGCATGATCGCCATATTCAAAACGTTATGCTCAATCGTCTCAAAACCACTACACAAACTGGTCGTTCTGCTTGCTCTAGTGCTCCGAGTCGTCCGTAGACGTACGGCGACTATTACACGTTCCAGACACCGACTGTCATTTGCTCCACGTGGTCGTGGTTCGTCTGCTGCTCAACTCCAGTTTTCCATTGCGCTGCTCAACTTGCCCGTTCTTCACCAGCGGTTCCTCGACGGTAACCGACCTTGTACCCTCTTCCAAATTGTGTGTTATTTAACGCAAATCAGTTTGTATTAGTCGTATCAATCGCCGCAACATACGGCTAATGTTAATAAACGTCATCTCTTATATTATGATAAACATTTAGTTGTCACTTTGAACTCTACCGGCTGTCCCGGATGCGTACGACTGACGTCAACTACCTACAGGAAAGAACGTCGATCGTCAACAGTATTAAATAAAAATGAAAAGTACAACAACAGAATAAAAATACATCGAGTTTAAAAAAGAATTACAATAAATTAAATCATTAAATATAGCAAAGAAATTGTGTATATGTACCTATAAAGAATCAATTTGTTTAAAAATAAAAGAAAAGTCATTTAGTCATTATCTTTGAGTATATTGAAACCAATAGTATGATTATTTTATAAAACATGTTTCGCAAAATTTGAATTTAATTTCTTAAAATTTTATTCAGAAATGTTTCCTTTATATCTTGTATGAAAATTTCTATTCGTTTCACTGATAAAAAATGTACTGCACCACATTTCAATTTGTAAATTCCAGTATACATAGATAAAATAATTTATTTCATAATTAATAATTAGATAATTTGTCAACCCAATCACAGAGAACTGAAGAGACTAGCTGGTGACAGGGATGGGTGGAGAACCTATGGAAAACTACAAAACCAACCTCAGGGTTGAAAACTAAAAAAAAAAAAAAAATTGTCAAAATTATTATTTGAAAATTGTTTTATTTTATAATTTATTCAATAATATTTACATCATTATTCAATATTTTAGCAAATTTTTCTATAAAAATTAATAGAATTAATAAAATTAATATCAAATTTGTATATATTTTGATATTTCATATTACATTAGTTAGTTACGAGTACATTATTTATTTGTTTAGGTGTTTTTATATTTTCTTCAATTTTTATATGTATTCTATTGATTGTTTTAAGTTATAGATCTCAAGAGGAATATAATATATAATATATATGATTACATTTATGTTTATTTAAAGGAATACGCTCAGTTGTATGAAGAATAGAGTTAAAAAATTAAATTTTTTGTGCGAAAATGTGATTTGAATCCTGAAGGATATTAGAATCAGTTAGTGTAGGTATCTTGTAAATATTATTGGCTTGATTGTATATTCACATATACAATATATAACATATAATTTATTATATATATATATATATTGTATGTATATATATATATATATATATATATATATATATATATATATATCATTGATTATAGAATATACAGATAGCCCATGCAATGATAATATTTGGCGACTAGACGTTGGATGCAGCCACTATGAAGCGCTAGTGTAGTTTGGATGCAAGGTGGTGGTACCCTCGCCGTAGTATGATGTGCGGTGCGGAGGATAATATTTGACGACTAGTAATGGGATGCAGCCGCTATGAAGCGCTAGTGTAGTTTAGATTCAAGGTGGTGGTACCCTCGCCGTAGTATGATGTGCGGTGCGGGGGGGATGGCTATCTCTGCTATTAATAGAATGTTTGTTCACACTTTAAATTGTAAATATTTAATCGAATAGTCCGAACTCGCAATACTGATTATTACGATTTTCGATTATTATTTTGGTGGCGCGCATATATTTCATTTTAATTATTATATTATTTGTACACATTTTTTGGTTTAAATTTTTTGTTTTAAATTTTAATATTATTTTATAAAAAATGGCTGGCAATAAGTGTCAGTATCTCAATTGTGGAAAATCGAAGAGAATGTTTCCAAATTTACAAATGTATCGTTTTCCAACTGACGATAGAATGGAAATTTGGATAATAAATTCAGGTATGTAGTTTACATTTTAAATTTATAATATTGAAAAATGTATTTTTAATCTTGCGTAGTTTTTTCTTTCAAATTATTATCAAAAATTAGAACAAATGCAGTGTCCATACAAATTTTTCCTATTCTTTTTTTCAAAATGTTTTGAAAATTTTATATGGAAACTGCATTTATAACCAAAAATGGATTCTATAATAATTGTTATGTACAGGCATGGAAGTTTTTACAAAATTACAAATATGAACAGTAGCTGCCTGGCTGGCTACCACAGGCGCAATTTGGGGGGGGGGCTTGGGTGTGCTTAGCACCCCCAGTCTTGAAATTAGCACCTCCAAATTTTTTCGTATTTATTTAAGTTTTAGTAGTTATTATGTACACAAACACAATACATACATAACAACAGTTTTGTTCTATGATATTATTTAAATGAATAATAGTGTGATGACTGAAAATATGTTGTCTTACAGACTAGTCAAAAAAATCGAAGAAAACAATTTAAATACAGATGATTTTATAAATTTATAATATAATTATATGTTATTGATAAAATCGTTCCGACTGTTCGACGTTCGGCGAAAACATCGCAGTGTGACAACATTTAAAGTACTATTTTAGTTTTATCACAGATCATCATCGTTATTGAAAAAGACCTTACCAATCAAATTGTTATAAACGAAGTAATAAATATTTTTGGTCAAATTGAAAGGAGGATGTTGTTATTATAATAAGTAATGAAGTGTAAACTCAAATTTAAGTTTAAAATTTTTAAGTTGATTATGGTTTAATAATTCATATGTTACGTTTATCACGTGTAATTACTGTGATTAAATAATAATATACTTTACAAAGCATCATAGCTATATTACTTAAATAAGTAATTGTTTAATGGTCATTGAAGGGTGGCAGGTATCGATAACTCTATAAAATAACATGAAAAATCGATGGGCTTCAGCACCCCCAGTTTTTTCAGTGAAATTGCGCCCCTGTTGGCTACATTTGACTTAATCAGCTAAATAAATAAAAGAGCACTTCACAAACAAAAATAATTTATAAATCTATTATTAATCATAGCAATTATCTGGCAATAGGTAACCAATGTAATTACAATTCATAGATCAATTAGAAAATGAAAGTGGAAAATATAGTCTGAATAGAAAAAGTGCTGAGAAAGAAGAAATTGTCGACATAGTATTGAAGGAATGGTTCTTATAAGTGAGGAAAAAAGATGCCTGTATTAATGGACCATTTTTAAATAAAAAAGCAGAGGACCCAGCAAACGATTAATCGCTTAATAGAAACAATCGGTTAATTGACATATTTTTCCTTGGTTCAAAAGTGTTCCTAATAAGCGGCTTCTACTGTATATAAATATTGTTGTCATTAATAATTACCTAGTCACTTTTTTATCTGAAAACTTCCATACCTATATGTATTTATATTTTATTTATTTAGTGTAAATAATTAATTAGAGTAAGAGATACTTATTTAAGTAAGTGAATGTATTAAATAAAATATTTAAAAACTAAAATAAGAAGATATATATTATTTTTTTTACATTTCACCAAATGATAATTTTGTACTTTTTTGTGTTTGTTTTATATTTATGGTCACCATAGGTATATATCATTTACCCATTTCCCAGTTTACTCATTTAGCAATTATTGTATACCTAGGAAATATAAAGTTGTTTAGTTTTAGTTTGTATTGTTTATGATGTGTATACTCTTGAAAAAAATTGTAAAACACTAATGACAATGAATATGAATTTGAATATTTGGACTATTTTTTGTTTATATTTGCAGGAAACACAAGTTTATTTTCGATTGAACAAGAGAAACTCCACAACAGGTACATTTGTCAAGAACATTTCCCCCCTGAGAGCTTTATAAATGTTTTTAGTAAGAACCGACTAATAAGTACTGCTATCCCTTATAAATATAACTCTGAAGAACAGCCATCTACATCATCAGGCTTCAAACTAAATGACAGATTTGATCAGGAATATAGTGCAATATCACCTCCAACTAAAACATATACACGAACAAAATCAGACATGGTTGAATTAGTTTTTCCTAGTCCTCCTTCATTTATTTCAACACCTCAAAAATCTAAAATAACAAATATAATACAAATGCCTAGCCCAAATTTTAAAAGGAAGTGTAATTCTAATGAAACAGATACGCCTAGAAAAATCAATTTAAAACAAAAATTAAAAGAAAAAAGTAAAATAATTCATAATAAAAGAACTTACATTTCAAAATTTTAAAAAAAAGTCAGGAGTTTTGACACCAATAATAATTTAAAAAACTTAGTAAATAAGCATAACTTTTCATTAATAAATTCTCAAGCAATCGTGACAATGCAACTAAAAGATAGGCGTCGTCCATGGACATTAAATGAAAAAAAATTAGCTTTAAATTTATTTTATAAATCACCAACAGCATATAAATTTTTACGTTCACAAAAAGTTAATTTACCAGGACCTTCAACTATTCGTCGTTGGATTGGTGAATCAAAATTCTTACCAGGCTTTAGTAAATTATTTTTTAGTCATCTTCAAAAAAAATTTGAGTCCTCTGATTATAAAGAAAAAGCGTGTACTGTTTGTTTTGATGAGATGTATATAAAAGAATTTTTGGAATATTCTAAAGAATTTGACTTCATTGAAGGCTTTGAAGACTTAGGTCATTATGGAAGGACTTGTAAAAGTGCAAACTGTGTTCTAGTATTTATGGCTCGAGGTATTTATTCACCATGGAAATTTCCAATTGCGTATTTTCTTGTTCATTCTGGAGTTAATAAAATTGTTTTAAAAAAATTAATTATCGATGTTCTTCAAAAATTATTTGAGGTTGGATTGTGTCCAAAAATTATAGTTTGCGATCAAGGCACAAACAACCAAAGCACTCTAAAGTCATTAAACGTTTCAGAAGAAAGTCCATTTTTTTTTGTCAATAACAATAAAGTGTTTTCTTTGTTTGATGTTCCACATTTACTTAAAAGTATTAGAAACAATTTAATTGGAGCCTGTTACATAAAATGTGGTAATATAATCTCATTCGATGATATAAAAAAAACATATGACTTAGACAAACTAAATCACAAAAGTAGGTCTCTCATCAAAATAACTGATGCACATATTTATCCAAATTCATTCCAAAAAATGAGTGTTAAATTAGCATCACAATTATTAAGCAATTCCATGTCATCAACGATTCGCACTTGTATACAAACAGGACAACTTCAGAGTAATACTTCTTCAAATACCGCAGATTTTATTGAGTTTATTAATCATTTATTCGATTGTCTTAATAGCCGGTCTTTATATAGTCATAATCCATATCAATGTGCATTAACTGATTCAGGAACTGTAAAAAACTTTTTAACAGATGCTTCACAATATTTCACAAATTTACAAAAATTAAAAAACGGAAAATTAACACAACCACCCTGTTTTAAAGGTTTTACTCAAACAATTAATTGCGTATTACAATTTTTTGAAGAAGAAAAAGCCAATGCTATTATATTTTAAATGACTAATCGTTTGAATCAGGATGTATTAGAAAATCTTTTTAGTATTTTTCGACAAAATGGCGGGTACAACAAAAATCCAACAGCCAGGACGATTAGGACTTCCATAAGAAGTAATTGTATTTTTTCATTATATACATCTAAAGGAGCAAACTGTGAAGCAACTCAAGAAGCTAATCCAATATTAATTGACACACTAAGACAACAAAATAAAATTTCGACAGTGTCTTCTGATTTTGATACAGAATACATTTCTAATTTATCTCTCTCTTCTTCGATATCAACTGATGAGGATTCTGTTAATAATGATGATATAAAGAGTGTTACTTTGGAGGACTGTTCTGTTGCGTACTTTGCAGGATATTTAGGCTATAAATGTATGAAAAAATTTAATTGCAACCATTGTCAAAATGAATTATTTATAGAGAAAAACTTAAATGATAAAAAACAGTTTCTTTTACTTAATAAGAATTACACATCAATTGATAGTGAAAGTGGACTTAAAGCACCATCAAATAGTTTTAATAATGTGATTAATAAAATGTTAAATGTTTTTGAAAATAATTATAAAAACCACTTTCATAAAAAGAGAATTAAATTTCAACTAATTGAGCGTATAAAAAAGAATAATACAATTATAAAATGGCTAGATGAATCAATGGAAAACTGTATAGAACATAAAATGTATATAATTGAACAGCTTATAATATGTAAATTATTTAATAAAACAAAACATTTTTTTACATCAAAACAAGCAAAACTTTCAAAATTAAAAATATTAAATCATATTTAAATAATATTAATTAGGTATTGTATGTAGTATGTTGTATATATTATACGTCAATCAGCTCTCAGGACAGCAATGTATATGTTTGTAATGTGGATATTGTAAGGGTATCTAAGAGGAACCCAGCTTCCCTCAGATCCCAACGAATAGACGCAGATTCCTCGATCATTTGTACTGTGACTGCATGTTTGTTATACGTTGTAATGTGGGTATTGTAAGAGTATCTGAGAGGGACCCAGCTTCCCCCAGATCTCAACGAATAGACGCAGATTCGTCGACCATTTGTACTGTGACTGCATGTTTGTTGTTCGTCAACTATGTCAGCAATTTAGGATAGGTGCTTGGATATAACTTTATACTATAATCTCTATTCTCTACATAACTTAATACAGGGTCAGTTAATTATATTAATATTATAATTGTGAATTATCTTGACTAATTTTTGAGCTTTTTCTTTTTCAGAACCAAACATTAAGCCACTTTTTTAAACAGTCTTCTTCAGGAATTTTTTAAACAGTTCTTTTCAGGACTTATTTAAGAATTCTATGTGTTATTAAAGTGTTTTTATAATTACAGATTTTCAAACCCATCATATGAATTAACATAATGCGCCAAAATTTCAAAAAAATAATAATGCTCTGTAGTTTACACAAAATGTGAAGGATACGCGTGAACGTGTACTACAGCAACTAGATAAAAACACGTATTTTAAGAAAAACGTTTATGTAGAATCTTAGAATATAATATAATAAGCATTGTGCAATTTTAAATATAATTTTGTGTTTGCTTATTTTTCAAAATACAATTTGAAAGAATATACTGTAATCAGTAATCACTAATCAATAATAGTAAACCTGAAATCTGAACGGTACAGAAAAATTGAAATAAATCTATAAATAATTTTGCGATAACCATGCAACAGTAACATTATCGAGCGGAAGGTGGCGGTACGCAGTTCTACTACACCGCGTCACGCACTAATTACTTTATTTACGACTATGATTTCGGGCGACGACGATAAGACAAATTGTCCATATTTTGCCCGTTATTAAATCGACACGAAAAATTAAATTCAATTACAACAGCGACATCTATCAAGCAACTGTATAAATAAAATGTTAGCTGCCAAATATCCCTATACCATGGGCTATCTGTATATTCTATAATCAATGATATATATATATATATATATATATATATATATATATATAATAAATTATTATTTCAATAATTTATTGTATTTGTTATTACTATTTTATTATAATATTATACTGTTGATTACATCCAAATTGGTAAGAGACCTATTGAAGTTAGTTGAAAATAACGAATTGTTTTATTATACTGAATGTCATGTGCTTTAGATCGCTTATTTCTTGAGGTTACTCCTGAAAAAAGCAAAATCGTTATATTTACCAGAAAGCAGGTGAACGTCATTCTTTTATTTACACTCGATAGCAGGCCAATACAGATTGGCGATCAAGTAAAATATTTAGGAATGATCCTTGATTCAAAACTGAGATGGGTTCCACATTTTCAGCGCATCATTGCTGTTACGACCAAATGGTCCAACTTTTTACGTTCAGTTTCAGGAACATGGTAAGTGATGATCCGGTGGTTTAAAAGGTGTTTCAATTTCAAAAAGGCACAATGGGACCTTTTTGCGAAAGAGCTAGATGTTGAGATCATTAAAATCAAACCCGAGGCAAGAGCTTATAATGAATTCGTCGAGCTGGTGCGTAAAGTATCTAGGAAGAATATACCGAGAGGCTGCCGTATACATCATATCACTGGCCTAAACCAAAACTCTAAAGATATACTAAAAAAATACGAGGAACTATATAACCAAGACCCATTCTCAAAAAAAACGACCGACATAGGAGAAGATCTCCTTGTGGCCATAACGGAGGCGAGAAGAAAGAAATAGTGTAGACTACTCCAGGAAACGGATATGAAACACAGCAGCAGGAAAGCCTGGAAACTAATCAAGAACCTGAATAATGACCCAACCAGTTCACAATCGAAGCGCAGTGACGTCACAGCTAATCAAGTAGTCCATCAACTGCTGCTGAATGGGAAAACTAAAAGAAAAATCCGAAACACCAAAATCCAAAGAGTAATGGACAAAGAAAATAATTTTTTAGACCAACCTTTTTCACTCCAGGAGCTTAAAGATGTCGTGCATGAACTGAAAGACAACAAGGCTGCGGGATTAGACGATCTTAGAGCCGAACAAATCAAACACTTCGGCCCAAGAGCGCTGGACTGGACCCTTGAATTAATAAACAACTATGTCACCAATATGCAAATCCTAAAAAGCTGGAGGAAAGCCCGGGTATGTGCTTTACTAAAACCAGGCAAAGAACCAACGGAAGCCAAGAATTTTCGGTCAGTATCATTGCTCTGTCATATGTTTAAAGTGATGGAACGAATGACACTGAAACGCATATCGGAATTTGTAGACAATGGCCTAATCAAGGAGCAAGCGGGTTTTAGACCAGGCAGGTCATGTTGTGGACAGGTCCTCAACCTAACGCAATGCATTGAAGACGGTTACGAGAAAGGACAAGTGACTGGGGTAGCTTTCCTAGATCTAAGCGCAGCCTATGATACTGTCAATCTTAAGCTTCTCGCTCAGAAAGTATACAATCTAACGAAGGACTATACATTAACCAAGTTTATAGATTGCGCGTTACAGGATAGACGTTTCTTCGTAACCCTTCAGGACAAGAATAGCCGGTGAAGGACCCAGAAAAACGGTCTCGCACAAGGGAGCGTGTTGGCCCCAATATTATTCAATATCTACACTAATGACCAGCCTGTGAACTCCTATACAAGAAACTTCATCTATACTGACGACACAGCTATAGCTGCTCAAGGAAGAACTTTCGAAGGAGTTGAAGATAAGCTCTCGAGAACTCTGGAGGAGTTAGCGATGTACTACGAGAATAACGACATCAGGCCAAATCCCAGCAAATCTCAAGTCTGTGCTTTCCACCTGAGAAACAGGCAAGCCAAGAGGAAACTGAGGGTGAGTTGGCAGGGGCAAGAGCTTATTCATTGCGATACCCCAAAATATCTAGGAGTGAAACTAGACAGAGCACTCACGTACAAACCTCACTGTCAGGACACAAAGAAGAAAGTACACGCCAGGAATAATATTCTATGGAAGCTCACGGGTTCTTCCTGGGGAGCTCACCCTCATGTCCAACGAACATCAGGGCTAGCATTAAGCCTGTCTGCGGCAGAATATGCGGCACCAGTGTGGAAAAACTCGGCACATACAAATAAGGTTGATGTTGCAATAAATGAACCCGTGCGCATAATCTCAGGATGCTTGAAACCGACACCCACAGAAAAAATATATCACATCATCGGAATAGCTCCTCCCGAAATGCGAAGAAAGGTAGTCGCCGAAATTGAAAAAAAAAAAAAAACGACCCTCGGCACCCACTGTTTGGACACCAAATTCAACCATCCAGGCTCAAGTCACGAAAGAGTTTCATAATGACATCAGATAAACTCAAGGAACAAGCAGAGAATAGGCGGTTAGAACTATGGAAAAGTTCGGTGTCTGAACCCTTAATCGAAATGAAAGAAGAGGGGTCTCTCGGTTTCAAATTGCCTTTTCCCCAGTGGAGATCTCTTAACCGGCTGAGAACAGGTGTGACGAGATGCAAATCAAACCTCAAATTATGGGGTTTTAGTGACGACGACATGTGCGGATGCGGCATGATACAAAACTCCAAACACCTTTTAATATGCCCAGATTTGAAAAATATTTGCACGATGGAAGATATTATTTTAGGTAATGACAAGGCAGCATTCGTTGCTGATTTTTGGAAACATAACATTTAAATTGATGATCCGGACACGAAAGAATAAGAAGAAGGAACGTGGTGGGGGTCTCCGCCTTTATCCCTTTTAACCATTTTTAAAGTGGTTATTCGGTCAAAGGTTAATTATGGTTAATTATTTTATGCTTCAGCTTTGCGTGCGTGTAGAAAGAAACTTAATTTCTTTTATTGTCTTGTTTACGTACTGCTATAGGTGATCTACAGTCAACCCCTGTAATAAGTCTTGAAACGAAATGCGCTTGTCCTCCGGTGGAAGTTAGAAGCAGATGGTTGGCGACCAGGTTTCTTTTGAAAAAATATTCTTCCTCGGTTTTCAATATTTTCAATGTTTTTTTAAATTTAAGTCACTCTTGGAAATATCATATATCTCCAAAAGAGTCATTACTGATTTTGACTTCATTATCGGTTAATCTTGTTGAAAGCGTTAAATTTGTGTACCAACCTAAGCAAAAACTTCCACTTTTTGATATGTCGTTTTCGGTTCTCTTATTCGAACCGGTCATACATGTCGATCCCCTTTTTTGGGGGGTTTCTCATAATACTTCTTTGGGTTTGACTCAATTGTAAATGCTAATTTGTTTTTGTCTTCACGGTCTCTGACGGACCATGGTTTGAAAGCTAGCATTCCTACCACACTATTATACTGTTAAGGTCATAGGCGTGCGCAGGAATTTTGTATGGGGTGTGCCATGAAGAAAATTGGGCCGCTTTCCCTTATATGAGCCTGAGCAAATCTAACCTAATTCTCAACCTAAAAAATGGATAAATTTAATGCAAAATATCAATTCATAAAAACTTATTGATTAAATGTTGTGCTTCACAACATTTAGATATATTTTTACAATATAGTATATACCTATATACCTAGTGGTTAGTAACCTACATTAGAATATTAAAAAATTTTGCTAGAGCGCCTAATTTATTTTCTCTAATTTTTATTATTTATAGCTTAAAATTCAAACAAAGTCCCCGAATGAATGAAAGTTGTACAAAAAGCCACGGGCCACGGGGTGTGCCACGACACACCCGGCACACCCTATGCGCACGCCTATGATTATGGTGTTATTCGATTAGATAGATCTATATCCGAAGTGGAGTTTAGGGAAAGAGTCGAGTTCCTATTCTAATTCTAATTCCTAATTCCGTTGGTTGAATTACATTTTTTTCATCCAATCTTCAATCTCAAATACATATTTTTAAAGTAATCACCAGAGTTGAGCCTAGCATTAGGTCACCGGTTTAATGTCAAAAGTACTTACGTTTTGGTCACACAGTTAAGTTCTGTCGCAGTAGAGAAGGATGTGTTCACTGTGGGAAACTAGACCATTCTTACTAATATTCTCATAACGGAAAGCTACAGGTCCAATTTGTTGTTTTTGTAAAGGATCACATCTTTCAACGGATTGCTCATGTATGGAATGGTCATTTCAAAAAGAGATAAAAAAAATTATGGCTTTCAATAATGTTTCTTATGTCGATGCTATTCAGGTGAAAAAAAATTGTGAACCTAGCTTTTAAGTACTCTTATGCATAAGCTAAAAAACCAGCTGAACGATCTAATCTTGTTAAACAGCCGGGTCCTCCTGATATTGGTTTGTTAAATGTTTTTCCGGCTGTTTTGACAACTGTCAGGCACCAAAAATTTAAACCGAAGAAAACGCCTCTCCCCTTTACTCACATCAAAAACAATTTTTACACTTTTCAGAAAAATAGGGAATCTTTTTCACAAAATGGTAGTTTTTTAAACTATGTATTGGTTAAAAGTTCACCTAACGATAATTCTAACACTGAAGTTTCGAGGGTTCCTAAGTTGGCATACGAAGTTGTTGAGTCAATTAACAAAAGTGTATCTAATAATTCTTCTTCTTCAATAGATATTTATTCAATAATCGT
The DNA here is from genome assembly GCA_032441835.1 of Slavum lentiscoides. Classification (NCBI taxonomy): domain Eukaryota; kingdom Metazoa; phylum Arthropoda; class Insecta; order Hemiptera; family Aphididae; genus Slavum; species Slavum lentiscoides. The sequence continues at coordinate 5,030,894 of CM063706.1, read as the reverse complement.
GTCTTCCTTAAGCGGATTGAAAGCGGGTATTTTCTCTCTTTGTCTTACACACATGAAACATAGCAAAATAGACGTTTCGTACTTCCAACGTACCGATCGATCTATTGATGCGATAAGAAATTTAAAAACAGATTTGAATTCCTCTTGAGTTTTACTACAAAACGACTTTCCCACTTTTTTTATTCCTTTTTTTTAAGACCTTTAAAAATGAATTATTAACAATTTTTTTTTATTTATGTTCGGTTAATTTTTTTTAGAGTATAATAATAATCATAATAATAATAATAATAATAATAATAATAATAATAATTGTTCGGTACGTGTGTTGGAGGTGAAAAGCGCGCGTCGTAAAAGTCGATAAGCCTCCGTAATCGCCAGCGATGAACGCATCGTTGCCCTACCCCGCACCACAGTCCGCTCGTGCCGGACGCCGAGATAAGCTCGCGCACGCCGCCTTCCCGCAACGGCCGTTATAATTTTTTTGTTCGTGGTTGCGTGTTTTTTTTTTTTTTTGTTTGCTCTCGTCGGTCTACACCGAGACACCATTTTATATGGTTCACACAAAATCGCGTCCCGCGAAACACTTGCCGTCGTCGCCGCGTTGGCCGGTCGGTACAGTGCGTATTCGCGCGGTTCGTGTGCCGCCGTTATACGTTTTTTTGGTCTGAGCGCGCATTGACGCTTGCCGTCGCCGCCGCGTCCAACGGACCACGAAATCGCGTTCCGTGAATACGACTCTTGCCGTTGTCGCCGCGTTGGCCGTTCGGTACAGTGCGTATTCGCGCGGTCCGTGTGCCGCCGCCACACGAATCGGCCCGTCGCGGTCGGCCTTTTGCCGTGCGCTGCCGCCGCCGCGTCTAGCAAGTATAAAAACGTTTTGACGTACGTCTCGTCGTTCGCCTCCACCGTCACGTACATATCATAAACGATACATCGCCGGACAGCCGAATATTTTGTACTTTCGCGTTCGTGCGATCCGTGTGCCGCCGCCACACGTTTTTATAATCGGTATCAATTTATCGCCGCCGCCGTGTCTGTGGGCTCGACATCGTCAACCGTGCGCGCGCGTTCTCCAACGACGTCTACACCCGAGAGCCGTTGTTTCGTTACCAAACCAGTCACCTGTTTTTCTGCGTCACCAGCTGAATACCACATGCCTCATCGTCGCAAAGAGTGTTCATAGGTCCAGATCTAAGGTCAGACGTTTCGGTATACTTGTTATTCGTCATTGTGTCATTGTTATTCGTCATTGTACCATTGTTAAATTCACTCGTTGTGAAATAATTATAATCGTTTTGTCTCCCCCCCTTCCCCTGTTAATCGTTAAGTTAAATCTTGTGTGTATATTGTAATCGTTAATATTGTTATAATCAATACAGTCCACTTTATTATTTCATCAATTCAAATCCGTCGTTCATTTTATTCGAATCCTAGTAACTCGTTGAATATCCGTTTGCCCCGCTTCGCAGTTGATAATTTCTTCGTCACCGTACATCGACGAGGCCTTCACGCGAACATTTTGGTCCTTCGGGCCGGATATTATTCAATTTATAGTTAATAAGTGATGGCTCATGCTGCTGTTGACATTGGGCGCGCCGAACGCGCATTAAAACGTGCAATTTTTAAACGTGATGCAAGCAGTAGAGAAATGCAACTTTTATATGATCTTGCTGAAAAGGTCGAACGCAACGATGACATTGTTCCCCTGTTCCATGCGCGAAGAAAGAATTTAGAATTGATTAACAAAAATTTTCACGTTGAGCAAGATAACATTCTTGACCTTTTAATCGAACTCGGCCGCGAGCAAGAGTACAAAACAGATCATATATCTGTGGAAATTCTTATTTCGGAACAATACTATTTTATTACCGCTATCGCTGACTCGGTATTTCCCAATGAGCATTCTTCGTCATGTTTACCAAAAAATGAAAATTCGCATATACAGTTACCGAAAATTCAACTTCCAATGTTTGATGGTGATCTTTTACGATGGTGTACTTTTCGGGACACGTTTAAGTCTCTGGTGCATGATAATACTAATTTATCAAACATCGAACGCTTTCATTATCTATTATCAGTTGTATCTGGTAGTGCAGGTTCAGTTGTGCGATCAGTCCCACTCTCGGATGGTAATTATATTGTAGCGTGGAATGCTCTTAATGAACGTTTCGACAATGTACGGTTGATAATGAACGCTCATTTAGATAAATTGTTTAATTTTCCTCCGATAAAATCATCTTCACTGAGTGAACTCAAATTGTTTCTTGACACATTTCAAGAAAATATTAATGCGTTAGATAAATTTAATGTTCCTGATAAAGTTGGATATTTATTATTTTATGTTGCATCCAGAGTATTGGATTCGGATACAAAATGTTTGTTTGAATCGGAACATAAAACCAATGTCATTCCGGTTGTTGATGATTTAATACGTTTTATTAAAACTCGATGTCACGCTCTTCAGAACAGCTCAAGTTTATCCACTTCGTCATTAGTGTTCAAGAATAAACCGTCTTCCCTAATAAAAAGAACTACATCGCTTACACGAAATTCGTTCATTGTTGCCTCGAATGATTCATCAAAACATTGTCTTATATGCAAAAAACCGCATTATATTTATAAATGTGAAAAGTTTACTCAATTTGCTCCGTCTAAACGTCTTAAATTGGTAAAATCTCACCGTCTTTGTACCAATTGTCTTAGTGCACTGCATACATCGTCAGCATGCACATCAAAATATTCATGTCGTCATTGTTCAGCACGACACCACTCATTATTACATTTAGACCAAAGTGTTAACAAACCGTCGACGGAGAAGGTTGTCAATAGTCAGATTAAATCGAATTCAAATGGTAACTCATCGGCTTCTTCGCCAGATCAATCCGAAACCGCGTTCGTTGGTACTGTCAACAGTGTTAATTTAAATGTATTAGGTACCGCACTCATACGTATTCGCGATAAGTTTGGACATTGGATACCTGTTCGAGCTTTAGTTGACTCTGGTTCGCAAGTCTCTGCGATTACTCAAACGTGTGCATCACAACTCGGTCTTACCAGACGCCAAAACAATGTTACCGTTGTGGGTTTATCGCAAAGTCCCGTTATACAAACGAAAGGATGTGTTACTTGTACGCTCATACCTCATGCACTAACTTCTCCTGAATTGATTTGTGAACCCATAATCTTGTCAAAAATTACAGGCTCCATGCCTTCGGTATTTCTTAGTCCGCGTATACGTTCTACATATTCTGATGTTCCATTCGCCGATCCTTCGTTCGATCGCCCGGGTCGTATTGACTTCCTTCTCGGTGCCGATTTATACAATCGGATATTCATAAACGGTTATCAAGTACGTCATTTCGTCGGTCTTCCTTCAGCCTTCGAGACCACTCTGGGATGGATTTTCATGGGAACTGCAAGTTACGCACCGTCCCCGCCATCGCGAGTGTGTTTGAAAATATCCCTTGAACCTTCGCTCAATCAATTGCTTCATCGTTTTTGGGAATCTGAAGAGCCCGTGGTTCAAGCCATAGCTTTTACTGACGAAGAAAAGTGTGAGGATATCTTTCGTCGAACTACAGTAAGGGACGACACAGGGCGCTACAGTGTTTCTTTCCCATTCAAAATGGACCCGTCAATGCTGGGGGATTCTCGGGCAATAGCAATGTCACGGTTCTACAACTTGGAACGCAAATTACAGAGAGAGCCAAACGTTTATGCTGAATATCGCTTGTTTATGCAAGAATATCTGACGCTCGGTCATATGAAAATTGCGACGACTCCTGCGAAATATATAATTCCACATCACGCTGTCGTAAAATATTGTAATGACAAAATTAAATTACGCGTTGTCTTTGATGCGTCAGCTCGCACGTCCTCCGGAGTTTCGTTGAACGACATTTTGTTTATCGGACCGAAACTACAATGCGATATTATGAATTTATTAATTCGTTGCCGGGTACATAAATATATGTTCACAGCTGACATATCTAAAATGTACCGTCAGATAAACGTTATACCTTCGGAATGCGAATACCAACACATCTTGTGGCGAGACGATCCTTCCAAACCACTATTGGAATACTCATTGTCGACAGTTACTTACGGAATTGCATCGTCACCTTTTCAAGCTATACGCGTACTACATCAACTTGAAGAGGATGAAGGATACCAATATCCAGCAGCTCGCAAGATTCTTTCCACTCAAACGTATGTGGATGACATCATTACGGGCGCAGAAATAGTTAATGAGACTATACAACTCCAGATGCAGGTCACCCAATTATTAGCTCGAGGTGGCTTGGAACTGAAGAAATGGGCTAGCAATTGCTCAGAGGTCCTTCAGAATGTTCCCATAGAAGATCGAGTTAAAGAATTGTCTTTGACCCAAAAGATAATTGTTCAGTCAAAATTCTTGGTTTATATTGGGACCCAGTTGTAGATGTTTTTAGTTATCGTAGTGAGCCCTTTACTTCGACTCCGACAAAACGTTCCGTACTATCGGCTATAGCAAAGATTTATGATCCACTTGGCACGTTGGCACCCATTACATTCTGGGCGAAATGTTTTATGCAAGTTCTCTGGAAAGGTGGATATGACTGGGATCAGCCCATTTCCGAAGATTTGTCCTGCTCATGGGAAAAATTCGCCTCGGAACTCCCATGCGTCTCCTTGGTCCAAATACAAAGACATATTCCGTTGAAACAATCGTCATGCGCTCAATTGCTTGGTTTCTCTGACGCCTCACTTAAAGGATTCTCTGCAGTCGTCTACATTCGCCTAGAATACACGTCGATGCCTCCGACGGTACATTTAGTTACCGCAAAGTCCAAGGTAGCACCATTAAAGTCAGGTCGATCGGATGAAACGTTGACGATCCCCAGACTAGAACTTTGTGGTGCATTACTACTCGCGCAAACATTACATCGTGTGTTACAAAATCTCGGTTCCATGATCAACTTGTCAAGCATACATGCATGGACGGATTCCACAATCGTCCTTTCGTGGTTAACAGCGCCTCAAACCCAATTTAAGATATTCGTTACAAATCGACTACAGAAAATTTCGGAGTTATTACCGTCTTGCCAGTGGCACCATGTAACTACTCTCCAGAATCCAGCGGATTGCGTTTCACGCGGATTGTATCCGAATGAAACATTATCCCATCACGTTTATTGGAATGGTCCAGAATTTTTAAAACAATCAGTTACATGTTGGGCATCGTTAAAATTCAATGCTGTACCATGCGATCAATTGCCAGAACGTAAATCGAATGTAGAAACGGTTCATCTTGTTACATTACCAAGTATTGAAATCGCATGGTTAGAACGGTTCTCAACTCTTACACGTTTACAGCGAACACTCGTACAAATGCGTCGCTTCATAGCTCGGGCTCGAGGGTTACACGCTTACTCGGGTTTCACTCGATATGAAGAATTGGAGGAAGCTTTGAAACTACTTGCCAAAATAACTCAGTTCCATGAATTTCATGATCTATTCATACGTCTTTCGTCTAGTTCAGACAATGTGATTTCCCCAGCGCTTGCGCGTCTTGCACCGTTTATAGACACGGACGGACTTATACGCGTAGGAGGACGTATACGCAATTCAAATGAAACAGAAGATTTTAAATGTCCAATTTTATTACCAAAGATGTGTGTTCTCTCCACTCTACTCATTCGTCACTATCACATTCAACATCTTCATGCAGGACCACAGATGATTTCTTCCTTATTATCTGCTCGTTTTTGGATAATATCTAGCCGTTCAGTCATACGACATATTGTATTTAAATGCGTGATATGCGCTAGACAGCGGGCCTCTAAGCCGACACCAATAATGGGAGACCTACCAAAATCAAGAACCTGCCCGTCAAGACCATTCAGCAACGTTGGCATAGATTATGCAGGCCCCTTATTGATTAAGGAAGGAAAACGCCGGAATGCACGTTCGACAAAGTGCTATTTAGCAATCTTCATTTGCATGGCAGTCAAGGCAATACACATAGAGGTCGTATCTGATGTGTCGACTTCCGCATTCATCGCGGCACTTCATCGATTCGTTTCGCGACGCGGTGTTCCACTTAATATTTACTCTGATTGCGGAACGAACTTCCAAGGCACTGACGCAGTGTTACGGTCATTATTACAAGACCCAGTCGCACAAGACCTGTTCTCCAACAGTGTATCTTGTCAATGGCATTTTAACCCGCCTGCAGCTCCGCATTTCGGTGGGTTGTGGGAAGCCGCTGTTAAATCGGCGAAATTTCATTTAAAGCGGGTAATCGGTAAGCAGATATTGACATTCGAAGAAATGGTCACCTTCACTCACCGCGTTGAGGCTGTCCTTAATTCCAGACCAATCACACCGCAGTCCACCGACCCAAATGATCTGCGGGCTCTATCGCCTGGAGATTTTCTGATCGGAGGCCCACTCGTGGCGTTGCCCGAACCAGATGTGACCTCTTCTCCGGTCAACCGTCTAACTCGATGGCAACTATTAAATCAGTTTAACCAGTCGTTTTGGAAACGTTGGTCATCGGAGTACCTAACCACATTGCAGAGCAGAGCAAAATGGTACCGTCGAGAAACTAATGTTGCGGTCGGAGACTTAGTATTAATGCGTCGTCCTAACGTCCCGCCGACAGTTTGGAAGATGGCTCGCGTCGAAGCCATTCATCCTGGTGAAGATGGCGTGGTCAGAGTGGTGACCGTTCGTACACAAGATGGAACGTATAAACGACCTGTTGTCCAATTAGCAATTCTACCTGTCACGGACAGTCCTTAAAAAAAAAAATCCGCGTGCTTCCTATAATTCATAGTCAATAATTTTGTGTTAATGTATATTTTTTCATTCCTTAATTTTGTATGTTAATTCATAAAACCTTGTATGTAATTGTATCTCTCTTTTTCTTAGTTGTTAAATTATAATGTTCTTTCTCGTGCTATACCTGGACTGACATGACACTTAAATTTTGGAAGCCATCCGTCGACTTCCAACGCGGGGAGAATGTTCGGTACGTGTGTTGGAGGTGAAAAGCGCGCGTCGTAAAAGTCGATAAGCCTCCGTAATCGCCAGCGATGAACGCATCGTTGCCCTACCCCGCACCACAGTCCGCTCGTGCCGGACGCCGAGATAAGCTCGCGCACGCCGCCTTCCCGCAACGGCCGTTATAATTTTTTTGTTCGTGGTTGCGTGTTTTTTTTTTTTTTGTTTGCTCGTCGGTCTACACCGAGACACCATTTTATATGGTTCACACAAAATCGCGTCCCGCGAAACACTTGCCGTCGTCGCCGCGTTGGCCGGTCGGTACAGTGCGTATTCGCGCGGTTCGTGTGCCGCCGTTATACGTTTTTTTGGTCTGAGCGCGCATTGACGCTTGCCGTCGCCGCCGCGTCCAACGGACCACGAAATCGCGTTCCGTGAATACGACTCTTGCCGTTGTCGCCGCGTTGGCCGTTCGGTACAGTGCGTATTCGCGCGGTCCGTGTGCCGCCGCCACACGAATCGGCCCGTCGCGGTCGGCCTTTTGCCGTGCGCTGCCGCCGCCGCGTCTAGCAAGTATAAAAACGTTTTGACGTACGTCTCGTCGTTCGCCTCCACCGTCACGTACATATCATAAACGATACATCGCCGGACAGCCGAATATTTTGTACTTTCGCGTTCGTGCGATCCGTGTGCCGCCGCCACACGTTTTTATAATCGGTATCAATTTATCGCCGCCGCCGTGTCTGTGGGCTCGACATCGTCAACCGTGCGCGCGTTCTCCAACGACGTCTACACCCGAGAGCCGTTGTTTCGTTACCAAACCAGTCACCTGTTTTCTGCGTCACCAGCTGAATACCACATGCCTCATCGTCGCAAAGAGTGTTCATAGGTCCAGATCTAAGGTCAGACGTTTCGGTATACTTGTTATTCGTCATTGTGTCATTGTTATTCGTCATTGTACCATTGTTAAATTCACTCGTTGTGAAATAATTATAATCGTTTTGTCTCCCCCTTCCCTGTTAATCGTTAAGTTAAATCTTGTGTGTATATTGTAATCGTTAATATTGTTATAATCAATACAGTCCACTTTATTATTTCATCAATTCAAATCCGTCGTTCATTTTATTCGAATCCTAGTAACTCGTTGAATATCCGTTTGCCCCGCTTCGCAGTTGATAATTTCTTCGTCACCGTACATCGACGAGGCCTTCACGCGAACATTTTGGTCCTTCGGGCCGGATATTATTCAATTTATAGTTAATAAGTGATGGCTCATGCTGCTGTTGACATTGGGCGCGCCGAACGCGCATTAAAACGTGCAATTTTTAAACGTGATGCAAGCAGTAGAGAAATGCAACTTTTATATGATCTTGCTGAAAAGGTCGAACGCAACGATGACATTGTTCCCTGTTCCATGCGCGAAGAAAGAATTTAGAATTGATTAACAAAAATTTTCACGTTGAGCAAGATAACATTCTTGACCTTTTAATCGAACTCGGCCGCGAGCAAGAGTACAAAACAGATCATATATCTGTGGAAATTCTTATTTCGGAACAATACTATTTTATTACCGCTATCGCTGACTCGGTATTTCCCAATGAGCATTCTTCGTCATGTTTACCAAAAAATGAAAATTCGCATATACAGTTACCGAAAATTCAACTTCCAATGTTTGATGGTGATCTTTACGATGGTGTACTTTTCGGGACACGTTTAAGTCTCTGGTGCATGATAATACTAATTTATCAAACATCGAACGCTTTCATTATCTATTATCAGTTGTATCTGGTAGTGCAGGTTCAGTTGTGCGATCAGTCCCACTCTCGGATGGTAATTATATTGTAGCGTGGAATGCTCTTAATGAACGTTTCGACAATGTACGGTTGATAATGAACGCTCATTTAGATAAATTGTTTAATTTTCCTCCGATAAAATCATCTTCACTGAGTGAACTCAAATTGTTTCTTGACACATTTCAAGAAAATATTAATGCGTTAGATAAATTTAATGTTCCTGATAAAGTTGGATATTTATTATTTTATGTTGCATCCAGAGTATTGATTCGGATACAAAATGTTTGTTTGAATCGGAACATAAAACCAATGTCATTCCGGTTGTTGATGATTTAATACGTTTTATTAAAACTCGATGTCACGCTCTTCAGAACAGCTCAAGTTTATCCACTTCGTCATTAGTGTTCAAGAATAAACCGTCTTCCTAATAAAAGAACTACATCGCTTACACGAAATTCGTTCATTGTTGCCTCGAATGATTCATCAAAACATTGTCTTATATGCAAAAAACCGCATTATATTTATAAATGTGAAAAGTTTACTCAATTTGCTCCGTCTAAACGTCTTAAATTGGTAAAATCTCACCGTCTTTGTACCAATTGTCTTAGTGCACTGCATACATCGTCAGCATGCACATCAAAATATTCATGTCGTCATTGTTCAGCACGACACCACTCATTATTACATTTAGACCAAAGTGTTAACAAACCGTCGACGGAGAAGGTTGTCAATAGTCAGATTAAATCGAATTCAAATGGTAACTCATCGGCTTCTTCGCCAGATCAATCCGAAACCGCGTTCGTTGGTACTGTCAACAGTGTTAATTTAAATGTATTAGGTACCGCACTCATACGTATTCGCGATAAGTTTGGACATTGGATACCTGTTCGAGCTTTAGTTGACTCTGGTTCGCAAGTCTCTGCGATTACTCAAACGTGTGCATCACAACTCGGTCTTACCAGACGCCAAAACAATGTTACCGTTGTGGGTTTATCGCAAAGTCCCGTTATACAAACGAAAGGATGTGTTACTTGTACGCTCATACCTCATGCACTAACTTCTCCTGAATTGATTTGTGAACCCATAATCTTGTCAAAAATTACAGGCTCCATGCCTTCGGTATTTCTTAGTCCGCGTATACGTTCTACATATTCTGATGTTCCATTCGCCGATCCTTCGTTCGATCGCCCGGGTCGTATTGACTTCCTTCTCGGTGCCGATTTATACAATCGGATATTCATAAACGGTTATCAAGTACGTCATTTCGTCGGTCTTCCTTCAGCCTTCGAGACCACTCTGGGATGGATTTTCATGGGAACTGCAAGTTACGCACCGTCCCCGCCATCGCGAGTGTGTTTGAAAATATCCCTTGAACCTTCGCTCAATCAATTGCTTCATCGTTTTTGGGAATCTGAAGAGCCCGTGGTTCAAGCCATAGCTTTTACTGACGAAGAAAAGTGTGAGGATATCTTTCGTCGAACTACAGTAAGGGACGACACAGGGCGCTACAGTGTTTCTTTCCCATTCAAAATGGACCCGTCAATGCTGGGGGATTCTCGGGCAATAGCAATGTCACGGTTCTACAACTTGGAACGCAAATTACAGAGAGAGCCAAACGTTTATGCTGAATATCGCTTGTTTATGCAAGAATATCTGACGCTCGGTCATATGAAAATTGCGACGACTCCTGCGAAATATATAATTCCACATCACGCTGTCGTAAAATATTGTAATGACAAAATTAAATTACGCGTTGTCTTTGATGCGTCAGCTCGCACGTCCTCCGGAGTTTCGTTGAACGACATTTTGTTTATCGGACCGAAACTACAATGCGATATTATGAATTTATTAATTCGTTGCCGGGTACATAAATATATGTTCACAGCTGACATATCTAAAATGTACCGTCAGATAAACGTTATACCTTCGGAATGCGAATACCAACACATCTTGTGGCGAGACGATCCTTCCAAACCACTATTGGAATACTCATTGTCGACAGTTACTTACGGAATTGCATCGTCACCTTTTCAAGCTATACGCGTACTACATCAACTTGAAGAGGATGAAGGATACCAATATCCAGCAGCTCGCAAGATTCTTTCCACTCAAACGTATGTGGATGACATCATTACGGGCGCAGAAATAGTTAATGAGACTATACAACTCCAGATGCAGGTCACCCAATTATTAGCTCGAGGTGGCTTGGAACTGAAGAAATGGGCTAGCAATTGCTCAGAGGTCCTTCAGAATGTTCCCATAGAAGATCGAGTTAAAGAATTGTCTTTGACCCAAAAGATAATTGTTCAGTCAAAATTCTTGGTTTATATTGGGACCCAGTTGTAGATGTTTTTAGTTATCGTAGTGAGCCCTTTACTTCGACTCCGACAAAACGTTCCGTACTATCGGCTATAGCAAAGATTTATGATCCACTTGGCACGTTGGCACCCATTACATTCTGGGCGAAATGTTTTATGCAAGTTCTCTGGAAAGGTGGATATGACTGGGATCAGCCCATTTCCGAAGATTTGTCCTGCTCATGGGAAAAATTCGCCTCGGAACTCCCATGCGTCTCCTTGGTCCAAATACAAAGACATATTCCGTTGAAACAATCGTCATGCGCTCAATTGCTTGGTTTCTCTGACGCCTCACTTAAAGGATTCTCTGCAGTCGTCTACATTCGCCTAGAATACACGTCGATGCCTCCGACGGTACATTTAGTTACCGCAAAGTCCAAGGTAGCACCATTAAAGTCAGGTCGATCGGATGAAACGTTGACGATCCCCAGACTAGAACTTTGTGGTGCATTACTACTCGCGCAAACATTACATCGTGTGTTACAAAATCTCGGTTCCATGATCAACTTGTCAAGCATACATGCATGGACGGATTCCACAATCGTCCTTTCGTGGTTAACAGCGCCTCAAACCCAATTTAAGATATTCGTTACAAATCGACTACAGAAAATTTCGGAGTTATTACCGTCTTGCCAGTGGCACCATGTAACTACTCTCCAGAATCCAGCGGATTGCGTTTCACGCGGATTGTATCCGAATGAAACATTATCCCATCACGTTTATTGGAATGGTCCAGAATTTTAAAACAATCAGTTACATGTTGGGCATCGTTAAAATTCAATGCTGTACCATGCGATCAATTGCCAGAACGTAAATCGAATGTAGAAACGGTTCATCTTGTTACATTACCAAGTATTGAAATCGCATGGTTAGAACGGTTCTCAACTCTTACACGTTTACAGCGAACACTCGTACAAATGCGTCGCTTCATAGCTCGGGCTCGAGGGTTACACGCTTACTCGGGTTTCACTCGATATGAAGAATTGGAGGAAGCTTTGAAACTACTTGCCAAAATAACTCAGTTCCATGAATTTCATGATCTATTCATACGTCTTTCGTCTAGTTCAGACAATGTGATTTCCCCAGCGCTTGCGCGTCTTGCACCGTTTATAGACACGGACGGACTTATACGCGTAGGAGGACGTATACGCAATTCAAATGAAACAGAAGATTTTAAATGTCCAATTTTATTACCAAAGATGTGTGTTCTCTCCACTCTACTCATTCGTCACTATCACATTCAACATCTTCATGCAGGACCACAGATGATTTCTTCCTTATTATCTGCTCGTTTTTGGATAATATCTAGCCGTTCAGTCATACGACATATTGTATTTAAATGCGTGATATGCGCTAGACAGCGGGCCTCTAAGCCGACACCAATAATGGGAGACCTACCAAAATCAAGAACCTGCCCGTCAAGACCATTCAGCAACGTTGGCATAGATTATGCAGGCCCCTTATTGATTAAGGAAGGAAAACGCCGGAATGCACGTTCGACAAAGTGCTATTTAGCAATCTTCATTTGCATGGCAGTCAAGGCAATACACATAGAGGTCGTATCTGATGTGTCGACTTCCGCATTCATCGCGGCACTTCATCGATTCGTTTCGCGACGCGGTGTTCCACTTAATATTTACTCTGATTGCGGAACGAACTTCCAAGGCACTGACGCAGTGTTACGGTCATTATTACAAGACCCAGTCGCACAAGACCTGTTCTCCAACAGTGTATCTTGTCAATGGCATTTTAACCCGCCTGCAGCTCCGCATTTCGGTGGGTTGTGGGAAGCCGCTGTTAAATCGGCGAAATTTCATTTAAAGCGGGTAATCGGTAAGCAGATATTGACATTCGAAGAAATGGTCACCTTCACTCACCGCGTTGAGGCTGTCCTTAATTCCAGACCAATCACACCGCAGTCCACCGACCCAAATGATCTGCGGGCTCTATCGCCTGGAGATTTTCTGATTGAGGCCCACTCGTGGCGTTGCCCGAACCAGATGTGACCTCTTCTCCGGTCAACCGTCTAACTCGATGGCAACTATTAAATCAGTTTAACCAGTCGTTTTGGAAACGTTGGTCATCGGAGTACCTAACCACATTGCAGAGCAGAGCAAAATGGTACCGTCGAGAAACTAATGTTGCGGTCGGAGACTTAGTATTAATGCGTCGTCCTAACGTCCCGCCGACAGTTTGGAAGATGGCTCGCGTCGAAGCCATTCATCCTGGTGAAGATGGCGTGGTCAGAGTGGTGACCGTTCGTACACAAGATGGAACGTATAAACGACCTGTTGTCCAATTAGCAATTCTACCTGTCACGGACAGTCCTTAAAAAAAAAAAAAAAATCCGTATGCTTCCTATAATTCATAGTCAATAATTTTGTGTTAATGTATATTTTTTCATTCCTTAATTTTGTATGTTAATTCATAAAACCTTGTATGTAATTGTATCTCTCTTTTTCTTAGTTGTTAAATTATAATGTTCTTTCTCGTGCTATACCTGGACTGACATGACACTTAAATTTTGGAAGCCATCCGTCGACTTCCAACGCGGGGAGAATGTTCGGTACGTGTGTTGGAGGTGAAAAGCGCGCGTCGTAAAAGTCGATAAGCCTCCGTAATCGCCAGCGATGAACGCATCGTTGCCCTACCCCGCACCACAGTCCGCTCGTGCCGGACGCCGAGATAAGCTCGCGCACGCCGCCTTCCCGCAACGGCCGTTATAATTTTTTTGTTCGTGGTTGCGTGTTTTTTTTTTTTTTTTTTTTGTTTGCTCTCGTCGGTCTACACCGAGACACCATTTTATATGGTTCACACAAAATCGCGTCCCGCGAAACACTTGCCGTCGTCGCCGCGTTGGCCGGTCGGTACAGTGCGTATTCGCGCGGTTCGTGTGCCGCCGTTATACGTTTTTTTGGTCTGAGCGCGCATTGACGCTTGCCGTCGCCGCCGCGTCCAACGGACCACGAAATCGCGTTCCGTGAATACGACTCTTGCCGTTGTCGCCGCGTTGGCCGTTCGGTACAGTGCGTATTCGCGCGGTCCGTGTGCCGCCGCCACACGAATCGGCCCGTCGCGGTCGGCCTTTTGCCGTGCGCTGCCGCCGCCGCGTCTAGCAAGTATAAAACGTTTTGACGTACGTCTCGTCGTTCGCCTCCACCGTCACGTACATATCATAAACGATACATCGCCGGACAGCCGAATATTTTGTACTTTCGCGTTCGTGCGATCCGTGCCGCCGCCACACGTTTTTATAATCGGTATCAATTTATCGCCGCCGCCGTGTCTGTGGGCTCGACATCGTCAACCGTGCGCGCGCGTTCTCCAACGACGTCTACACCCGAGAGCCGTTGTTTCGTTACCAAACCAGTCACCTGTTTTCTGCGTCACCAGCTGAATACCACATGCCTCATCGTCGCAAAGAGTGTTCATAGGTCCAGATCTAAGGTCAGACGTTTCGGTATACTTGTTATTCGTCATTGTGTCATTGTTATTCGTCATTGTACCATTGTTAAATTCACTCGTTGTGAAATAATTATAATCGTTTTGTCTCCCCCTTCCCTGTTAATCGTTAAGTTAAATCTTGTGTGTATATTGTAATCGTTAATATTGTTATAATCAATACAGTCCACTTTATTATTTCATCAATTCAAATCCGTCGTTCATTTTATTCGAATCCTAGTAACTCGTTGAATATCCGTTTGCCCCGCTTCGCAGTTGATAATTTCTTCGTCACCGTACATCGACGAGGCCTTCACGCGAACAATAATAATAATAATAATAATAATAATAATAATAATAATAATAATAATAATAATAATAATAATAATAATAATAATAATAATAATAATAATAATAATAATAATAATAATAATAATAATAATAATAATAATAATAATAATAATAATAATAATAATAATAATAATAATAATAATAATAATAATAATAATAATAATAATAATAATAATAATAATAATAATAATAATAATAATAATAATAATAATAATAATAATAATAATAATAATAATAATAATAATAATAATAATAATAATAATAATAATAATAATAATAATAATAATAATAATAATAATAATAATAATAATAATAATAATAATAATAATAATAATAATAATAATAATAATAATAATAATAATAATAATAATAATAATAATAATAATAATAATAATAATAATAATAATAATAATAATAATAATAATAATAATAATAATAATAATAATAATAATAATAATAATAATAATAATAATAATAATAATAATAATAATAATAATAATTGATCATGCTCTCGGAATTCTAATTTATGTAAATCTCTGATAAGGCCAGGCTCGACAGATACGTATGGGTGCTGCAGGTATTGCACGTAAACGGCAATATTTTTTCTTGCCTCCGACCGTTTCTTACTGAAGGATTTATATTATTACGACTCGTTTTAACGCCTCTCGTGGCACGCAACATCACAACAAACATCGTTTTATCTAACGAATTTAATGGGTTCGACTAGTGCGGTGTAAATGAGTTGGCTACACATTAGCTCACATTAGTGACATTCTCGTCATGAACACTTAATACCAACTAAAAAGTTTTCACCACAATGATGGCTTATTCTAACTTTATCACCGCAATGGTACTCACTCACGTGGAATTAAACATAAGTGGAATCGAAACTTGCTAACAGTAACTCACGTGACATATAATTACATATGTAATGTGTATATATATAAGCATATTTGAAATAGTTAGATAGAACATAATTTATGGATAATTAATATTATTTAAACTAGACAAAATTTAACAAGAATCTAAAATTTGTATGATAAGGTATTAATGATATGATCACTGAGGTAGGTAGGTTTTACCCACGCACTAATATACAGGACTGATATCGAATACTTTATGTACCTCAAATGTTTCCGGTGGTACGAGGCTGTAATCAGCGCTACCTGTGAGCAAAATTGTTTTATGTTTTATACAGTCACTACAGATTATATGAAGAAAAATAATGCTCAAAAAATTCCAATCTGGATTTATGGGGTTTCTGTAATAAACAATTCAAATAACTAATAAGTATATCAATCCGAAGTATGAATTGACACCGCTAGATAGTGTTAAAAAACCTCTCATACTACTGGAAACAGTTGAAGAACATGCCTCGACCACCCACCGACTATTTCGATACCAGTCCTTTTCACAGCACTAGATTCTCGATTGCAGTACAACTTGTGGACTAAATTTGGCATTCCATTGTTTCCTAAATGCTGCCCTCTCCCTTTTTAGTATAACAAAGCATGACATGTCTACGAGCAAACACTTCCTGCAAACACAGCAGGACGTGTTTGTAAATATGTATTGGTTCTTAATATGTTTAATATAACAGATACCAGAAAGAGTGCTCCGATCTTTACAGTCACATTTTGTTTCCGGTAGCAAATTGCACCTAGCTGGTACTTTAGAGAGGTCATTTTTTGATTTTCTCAAATGTGCCTAAAAATAGAACACAAAAAACTACCAAATAATTACATAAAAATAGTGAAAATGCGATTTCGTCAAAATCGATTATCGTTATTTCTCCGTAATTTTGAAACTAATGGGTATAGAAATTTGCAATATTCATCAAATATGTAACTGTTTATTATATTAAGGAAAAAAAATCTCAAAAACTTCCTTTTAATTTTGGACTATTTGTAGCAATTATAGGTTTTGAAGTATTTAATTCATAAAAGAGTTAGTTTTTGTTATATACCTAAAATATTACATCGAAGTTCCGCTTAGAATCGTTTTATCGAATGCAATGATATGTCATTGCTTTTAAAATTATTGTGATAATAATACACTCAAAAATCATTACCCAAGTAATTTACTTAAGCAACATTCTCAACACCCCAAGGAACACGTTTTGTTTTTTATTATTTTAATTCATGTTGTTTTTTAGAAGTATCTACTGTATTATTTAAGTTGAAAAAACAAGTTTTATATACGGTTTTTAATTTATTTCATTTACATTACGTACATAGGTATGCCTAAACAATAAAAGAACTATCTTGATTTTGGTTATTTTGGTCTTAAAATTAAAAAATGTTCAATTCCTCTTTTTATTCTTCTATTAAAATATGTCTACTTTAATATTTAGATGGTTGTAGAATTACAATTTTATTTTTAAATGCTCAAGTAGAAAATTGCGCACTAGATCCTAAAAATTCCTAAAAAATTAATTAATTTCTTTAAACGTCGATATATTTAAATGAAAAAAATTATTGTCAAATAAAAATTGACACTATAAAAATATTAATTTTGTAAAAAATTTGATAACATAATTGAAAAATGTGGTCAAAATATAATTAATATAACTAAGCGGTCCAGGAGACCACACTATACCATTAATGTGATTATTTTCCACCGTATCACTTACGGGTAAAGTTGCATGCGTATACACCGACAAACTTTTCGTGATTGGTTTCCGACGGCGTTGCGACAGGCAACGCACGAAAATAAAATGTCATTCTTGTGATAATTATGTATGGGTGGGTATTTCGTGAATAGCGATTAATTTTTAATGAATATGACGGCGCGCTCCATCCCCACGCAAGCGTAGTTATCCAATAAAATCGGTTTAATATTGGTATTTTTTTTAACTCTTAACTGATATCGTTGGGTCAAAAATGACCCATGACCATAGGCGGAAATCTATTAAATTTTCTGGGGGCAAACATTTTTAACATCAGTTATATCAGTCAAATATCCAAAATACGTACAAACTATAAGATATTTGGGGCGCTTAGCCCTCCTAAGCCCCCCTTATTTCCGCCTATGCCATGACATTTTTATAATAATATAAAAAGAAATACATTTAAAATAAAAATGTTTTGAAAAATTATAAGCAGTTAGAATTTTGAGTAATTTATGACCCGAAAATATCAGTTACATAAATACAAATAAGTATACGAATTAAGAGTTAAATTTATAAAAATTATTTTCGTATATATACCATTCGTGAAAAAAGTTTTCGGGAAAATGGATTCGAAATCTTGATTTTCGTGATAAAGAGTCTTTTGGGAAAATGGTCATTCGGGAAAACGTACGGGAAGCGATTTCATTTAAGAAAATGTAACGAGTAAAATCATTTATGTTAAGGGGCCTGCACCGGAGTACCGGACCTGTATGGCTATATTTCTAGCTGAAATAAATACGTTACTGGAAAAATTTTCACGCTCTGTAGAGTGATCCGATTTTGATATTTTTTTTTTTGGAAAGAGGAAAACATTTCACAGGGCGCATTAGACTTCGATTCTCAAAATTTTATTTTGCACATGTCAACAGCACCGACAGACAGAAAATTAAATTTCGATTTTATATGCTTTATAGGGAAAACTCTCGTGCGATTTTCAGAATTTTGTTTCTAAAAGCCAGGGGCGTATTTAGAAATTTTTTTTGGGGGGGGGGGCTGAGGCATTGAGTAACTATCATTGTTGAATTATTTCTAAATTCTAATCCAAGACTAAATCTTAAAAATAGGACAAATTACCAAATTCTCAACATTTTAAAAACAATTACATATTAGGAATATATTAAAAATATTACATCCCATAGCCATAGGACATAAGAATTATTAGTAAAGAAAGTTCCTGAAATTTCGGGGGGCTGGAGCCCCATCAGCCCCCCCATAAATACGCCCCTGTTAATAGCTATAATAAGGGTTTAAATATGAACAATTTTTCACAATTTTTTTAACAACTTTTTTTTTGTAGTTTTTATTATGGTAATCTAAAATTGAAGTCCAATGCGCCCTGTAGAAATTTTTTCTTTATCCAACAACAGCAAAATTATCGAAATCGGACAATTCTGGGAGGAATGAGAGTTTTTCCTGTAAAGCATTTAAAATCGATCTTTTCATTTTCTGTCTGTCGGTGCTGTTGACATGTGTTTATATGTTATTATATTATTTTAAAACACATTATTGTGTTATCATCCGAGTTTACATAAACGTGTTTGCGCTTTTAATAAGCTCTTGCAATAATATCAAAATACAGTATCAACAATACTATCGCGATTATGAATATTATATAAGTACAGACCTTATTTTGAAAGTTGATATCTTTATATAATCTATGGATAATAAAAGAAAAATTTTAAATCTTACATTTAAACGAATAGGGTTTTGTACATTTAACGTATAAATATGCACGGCTATATCGCTTATATTTTCGTCTGTTGACTTTTTTTTCACTAAACCTTTATAAATTTAAGGCTATTATGTTTTTGGCATTTAAAACGGTATAAAAAGTGGGTAACGAGTGAAGGGTACGTACAAAGGTAAATGGTAGACAACAAAAGTATTGTAAAAACTAAACTAAAAAAAAAAAAAACAATGATAATAAAATATATATGTATATACATTTGACCGCAGTGCTAGTATTGCAACATACCTCGTAAAATACAACAACAACAGCAGAGTAGTATAAAAGACGGTTTCTGCAAATGATTAATTTTTGTTGTACGCTCAATAAGTTTCAAATGGTCTTTGTATATAGTTATCGTTATAATTAAAATACAGATGTACATCTAAAATACACACGATATCCACGAAAAACTTAAATTTTGAAATAAAAATCATTTACACGCGCTTAGTTCAATATAAATTTGTTTTCCGATTATTGACTCTTATGAATAAAGTAGAATGTTATTTATTCATAATATTATTATACAAATATAAGATTTGTACTAGAGATTTTATGATTTTAACAATAATGATATATATATATATATATATATTTATTTTTATTTTATGAAAACAAAAGTATTATTCGTCTTTCTATTTATGATAATATAATAAATAAGAAATTTGTTTATCATTCACGCTTATTATTCCATAGTTTTGAAACAAATATGTTCCTCTGTGAATTTTTATCATATTGAAAATGTTTACGTTATATAAATACACCATTTAAAAAATGATGTATCATTAATTAACATAATAATTATCCGCACATTGTGTATGATGATTGACGATATAAATTGTTATATTCTTAATAATAATTTTACATAATATATAGTGAATATAGTGATAGATATTTATAATACGTATTAACTATAGTTTATATTAGACATAATTTTAGTTAAGTCAACTCGTTTAATCTATTTGTCGGGGACTATGTAAACGTCTAAACAGCCAAAATCAGCTCTAACCTGACTGTAAGTGTTATTATGAAAGTTCAATAATTACACTATTATTGCGCTTTTACATTTAACTCGTGTTTCATACAATATGCTTTAAACTGTGGGCTCGGGATCTTAGTGATTTTATTGGTTCTGGTTTTGGTTTCAGTTTTAAAAAAATATTTTTTTTTGTATTATATTATAATTATATTTGTTGTTATCTTAAAATTAAATATTTGAATTCTGGTTATCACCGCTTATAACGTATATGTATATTAACTATTATAAAGAGTTTTAATTATTATTATTTTTTTTTATAAAGAAATTAATTTAAAAATTACATATTATTAATATATGAATATTATTCAATATTACTTGAAGATAAAAAAATATTTAACATTAAATCCATATAAATGTAGTAAACAAATTTATCAAACTATGCATTAGCGACGAAAAAAGAAAAATGAAAGTAATTTTAATAGATAGGGGGTTAATGTGGATATGAGGCTAATAATAATTAAAGAAAGTTCGTTGGATAATGCGTTTTTGTATGTATAAAATATAAAATAAATGAAGATTGGTTTTATACTTTCTAGCTATTAAACTTAATGATTTATTATATTATTGTAATGCTGTTGATTACATTTTGCTATTTGTCAAAATTAATAAGTAAATAAATTATTTTGCAAATACGTTAGAAGTTGACATTTCTAAAATTATTTTTAATACTTAAGTATTAAATTTATAAGAGTACAATTATAAGAGATGGATTTATAAGAGTTTTAACTTCCAATATGATAATGCATTATATACCTTAAAAAGGCACTTCAGAAATAGGTTTATATTAATAAAAAAAAAAGATTTAATGTGATTTATATGAGGAAAAATGAAAAAATTATCAGAGTAACTTTGAGAAACTCGTCACAACAATAAAAATCGAAAAAAAAATTGCATCTGTTTAAAAAGATTTGGGTTTTTAATCATTTGAAATAATAGTTCGAAATAGATTTTGGTTACTTCCGATCTTTTTCCAGTTCCTGCTTTAAACTTTGAAGTTTCATAGCTACACACTTTATAACAGTAGTATTTAGAGAAATAAATGTACACATTACATAAATCTTGTTGTAATTAAGTTTTGAAATTTTATCCCTTATACACGTTAATAATAAAATAAAACATTCTTAGAAAAATATAAATTATATAGATTTTATTATAACAACGTGGTATTACAGAAAACATCTTTAAAGTAAAATAGGAACAGCAGTAATTATTTTAGTTCATAGTGGATGAACTTTTATTGTCCAGTTAAAAACTGTTGTTATAATAAACTTAAACATAATAGTTATAATAGTAATACAATATAATATATTACTATTATATAAAATAATATAACATATAACATAATAGTTATAATAATGATCATTATTAAAAAGTGTAAAAGTATTTAATAACTGAAGCGTTTCTCTTTAATAGATAAGTATCGGTAATTATGAAACTATATAAAACTAATTAAACATAATTAATAAATTCAAAATATTCAAACGTGTTATTGTTTATATATATATATATAATATATGTATATACATATATATATATATGTGTGTGTAATGTATATATATATACAAATTCCATGATACTTCTCAACTGCAAATAATATCCTAATTCATGCAGGGTTAAGTAATAGAAATTAAAATATGTGAACTCTGTTTTGCCTGTTAAAGTTTGACGTGTTAATTGAAACTATTACATAAGCACATCGCGTGAATTACGCCGTTACACACAAAAGATCTTTGTTATATATGGCACGTAGTAAAAGTCCAACTTATTGAGAGCAATTTGTACGTCAAGAACTTATTTATACGAGCGTTATTATTTCAGCGGGTTATCTACCGTTTATACGCAAGAACCGTCGATACAGTTTCCATAGAACGGACAAAACCAGCGGTTATAAAAATAAGATCGATTCCCTCCATCCCGCACAAGTGCTGAGTTATACCGAACAATAATAAAAACGCCATTAAACGATGTGTTTTTTATTTCGACAATATTGCTTTTAAGTAAGGAAGAAAACGATAATCCAGGAAAAATAAACGAGTATAGAATAAATAAATATTATGGCGGCATCATCAACATCGTCCCAAGATAAAAAAAAAGTATAATAATATATATATGTGATATATTTAAGTTGCCTATCGAATGTGGGGCAAAATTATGTTCCTATATTATTATTATTATTATTATTATTATTATTATTATTATTATTATTATTATTATTATTATTATTATTATTATTATTATTATTATTATTATTATTATTATTATTATTATTATTATTATTATTATTATTATTATTATTATTATTATTATTATTATTATTATTTATTATTATTATTATTATTATTATTATTATTATTATTATTATTATTATTATTATTATTATTATTATTATTATTATTATTATTATTATTATTATTATTATTATTATTATTATTATTATTATTATTATTATTATTATTATTATTATTATTATTATTATTATTATTATTATTATTATTATTATTATTATTATTATTATTATTATTATTATTATTATTATTATTATTATTATTATTATTATTATTATTATTATTATTATTATTATTATTATTATTATTATTATTATTATTATTATTATTATTATTATTATTATTATTATTATTATTATTATTATTATTATTATTATTATTATTATTATTATTATTATTATTATTATTATTATTATTATTATTATTATTATTATTATTATTATTATTATTATTATTATTATTATTATTATTATTATTATTATTATTATTCATTATTGTCGCATAAGGACTACGTCGGTTGATTTGCATTTTATCGATTTTTTTTTTTAAATAGGTACTGTGCGAAGGTTCTACAGTGGTTTGTATGTGTATATTTTTCAACCTTTTTAAAAATTCATTCATTTAAATTAAAATAATTGATACTGTGAAAAAATATTTAAACACACATTAAACTTTTTTCCTCGGTTATTATTTAAATCGATTTTAATTAAAATTACGTTATGTAAAATACAATGTTAATTTTTACATATTTTTTAGAAAAAAAAAAAGAAACATTTATAATATTTTAATATTCAAATTCTATTAAATTGTTGAATTTTCGTTTAGCTTTTAGGCTATTACATCGTCTTCCAAATTTTTAATAAGTGCATGCGGATAAGTATTACGTCATACCTCATACGTGTGCCATAAACTAATCAGTTATTTGGTTCTTATACAACGACAATATGAGCACGTTAGTAATTCAAAAATCACTTATCCAATATTCCTATAGAAAAAATCAAAAATCAGTTTCCAATATAACTCGAGAAAATGTTAATGTATAAGCTTATAAATTTTTTTTACAAAAAAAAAAAAAATTGATGCATTTTGAACGACGGTCGAATTTTGGTTTATAGTTTCTTTTAGTATAAAAAGCATAAAAAGTACAACAACTCCTGATACCTTTAATAAATAATAATGAATATTTATTATAATTTATAAATAAACAATAAAACTGTGCATATGAGTTAATTATGAATCGAATTGAATTAAATAGAAAAATGTGTAATGTATTACATCGATTTAAAATAAATGACTAAATAACAAAAGTATATATGAATTATTAAATGCAGAAAGGAAACAAATCGATTTTTTCTTATTTTTAAGGGGAGAAAAAAACTGTCAACAGGTAAAATACTATAAGATATAATTTTAAATTTATATATTATCAAAATTATAAATATTTCGCAAATATATAAATTTATTATTCAAATTCAAAAATAATTATTTTATAATTTATAATTTGAAGTCAAGTTCGTCGGGCAAAAATATTGTAAATATGACCCTTGTATAATACTAAGATGTAAAATCCTGTCAATTTTTTAAATAAAAATACCGTAATATTTATTATACATATATGATTAATAGTTGAAATAATAATTTTATGCGTCTTACAATTGACAATAACGATTAAAATCTTATTTATAAGTAAAACGCACTTATTATATTGAACCATAATATAACGATAATTCAAACTGCTGATTATTAGATGATTTATAGATACTAAAATAACCGGTGCTACTTGCTTGCACACATTCAAAATTATTTACCTGAAAATTGACGAATGGTCCGCGCATAGTAAAAATGAAGCTGACCTGAAAACGGACAACTCGTTTGCGTACATTTAAAATTTTTACTTTATGAGATGTTTATTTTATAATAAATACAAAATAAAATTAGATTAGATAAAATCCTTATTACTTTATTCAACTTTATACAATTCAAGTCTTTCAAAATAATTTTGAAGTAACTGTAGTTTATTGCTTTTTGAGTAACCAACATACAGATACATACAAATGTGGCAAACATTACAAAAATACAAAATATATGCTTGCAGCAACCTACTGCAGTAAATGAAATTAATTTGCGCAATTTTCATGCTGACTTTGAAAAGGCAGCGCATAATGCGATGCTGAAAAATTTTCCTGAATGCAACATTTTTTTTGGAACTTTCATACTTAAACGTTATATAGAATATATGAAAGGAAATTAAAAATTACATATTAATAAAAATTGTATAGGTACATTATATACATTATGTAATCGAAGTACCCAATCCCTGACCACTGCAGGTGGTAGCTATACCTACCTAAAATCTGTGTGCGCAAACGAGTTCTCTTTTTAGTGTACTTTGTCACTGGTAGGTGAAATATGTGTGCGCAATCGAGTTGTGTTTTTTTTTTTGCGTAACCGAGTCGTAAAAAAGGTAAATGTGCGCAAACGAATTGTAGCCTAAAATAATACATATGTTAATAATAACAAGTATTATTTGGACTCGTCTCCATTGGACTTGCATGTTCCTTTTTACCGTAAACGATATAAATACACGTTATTAGTAAACAAAGACAATAATACCTTTAAATTGTTAAAATGGACGTGTCCCCTTCCTGTAGTTAGGGATTCGGGATTCATATAGATGTAGGACAAAGCAGGTCAATTAAACTGTGTAGAATACAAGTATATGCGATAATATGCCATTATGATGTATCTTTGTAATGTTATGCTGCAACACACAATAGTATACTCTTATTAACTATTCACAAGCCAAGTGCCATTTTAACAGTATTTCCTTATTAAATATATATATATATATATAATATGAAAATGTAGTCCATATCAATTCCACGTTTTGATGTTCATACTATCGGGTTCACATGTCAATTTATACCTCAACACGATACAAATAGTTATACACAAATACATATGTAATTTACAAATAAACGAGGAATTGGATAAGGGTGTGACTTATCGCCAATTTTGTTTAATGTATATGCGGAAGTGATCGATGGTATCAAGGTCAATGGAGAATGTATAAATAACGTAAAATAAGCTGACGATACAGTTATATTTACAAATGATATGATAACTGTTTAAATAATATTAAATATAGAATATTATAGTAGTTAGTGAGTGTTCTGAACTGTCTTTTGATATAAATATATCAAAACTTGTGGTCGTATCAAAGAAACGTACTGTGGGAGAACAGTTTTATATTAGGAATCGGAAAATAGAGAAAATTGTATTAATAATTCTAAATAGCACGTGGACACACTGAGTATCTAATTCAGAGACGCCATTTCAGTTTTAAAATAAGGCTGCCAAATTTTCAGTCAGGCCAAATTATTTTTTCATCGGGTCATAGTGATGATGGCATACACAATCTTGTATTTTATAAAATAAATTGAAAATTATAAATTCCTACGATTTTTATTTTTAAGTTATAGCGCTTCTCAGAAATATCTCCAGGGATACATTTAAATTTTTTAATTTTTGAATAAAAATGTTTATATTTCTCGTTTATCTGTACTACAAAAATATGTTTAAAATAAACATGTTAATTTTAATAATAACAAAAAAAAGATCATATTAGGTTCAATAGACCATAACCAAACAATTAAACAATATGTAGCTTCAATTTTTATAAGCAATTATAATAATATAATGTCCATTTTTCATTGCTTGCCATATGATTTTCACTCGACGCTTTTTAAATTAATTTACTTTATATGACTATAAATTAAAACGTATATTAATACATACGCTGCAACTTCTAGAATTTCGATAACGAGCAATAGTATCTCCGATAAAAAATGTCTACAGGCAAAACAATACACTGCATTCTAAGATATTATTGTGTATTCAATCCAGTCATATAACAAATAACAATTTGAACTAAAAAAAAAAAAAATTATTATTATTTTTTGTTAATACCTACGCCACATGTTTGCTTAATAACACATTAAACATAATAGGCTATTCATGAATGATAATATTATAATGTATTTTGAAATAAGCTGTACCAGTGAAATATATTTTTATAGCAGGTCAATTAAGGCATGGAAAATATAGGGCCACCAATGTATACCCTGCGATGCCCCAAATGACGCCCCTGACCGAATTTAAATATACTCGAATGGTTGCGAAAGAAAAAAGAATTACTATAGTAACTATAAAATCTCGTAGATTAAAATATCCTGTAAGGACATATTATGAGAAATAACTAAAGGTACGAATTACTATAAATTACACTTCGAGGAAAAATAGTAGGGAAAAAAAGTGTTGGGAGAAAATCTTGGTTAAAGACCTCTGCGATTGGTTTGACGTAACATCAAGCGAAATATTTCGTACAACAATGGACAAAAAATAAAATATATATAATATAAATATATAATTATACAGTGTGTTTCACTCAAATAATAACACGAAACATTTCCGTCCAGTAACTTTGGATTGAAATGGGGCTTTTTCGAGGAGTTAGGGAATACTAAAATACACATTTTGGGATCATTTTCAAATTTTTAATCATTTAATTCTGCGGATGCGCAATAAAACTTGCATTTTTTAAAATGGCAATATGCCTATTTTCAATACCAGATTTCGATAATACTAATTTTTTTAAGCAACTTTGGTAAATAAACTTTTTTTTCTATCTCGAAAATTGACTCAATTACAGCAATCTTAAGTTTAAACAAAAACGATTTTTGAAGGAAGGGAATGAGTTTAAAGGTTATTTAAATAAAGTTAAAAATTTTAATTTCATTTTTAAGTTTAAATTTAATTTAAATTATTTTTAATCAATTTATTACAAATAATACAAATCACCTGATAAATTGTTCGACATTTTCCCCGTTGTTATGTAAATTTACATGATTATAAACATGATGTTAACATGATTGTAAGCGGCGCATGATTTTGTCGTAATATTTATTTGTATAGCTTGGCCAGCGCGTTCACCGGATTTGATACCACTTGACTTTTTCTTTAGGGTCATTTAAAAACTGTAGTTTATGCTGACCCGCTGATTAACCTTTAGCATTTAAAACAAAAAAATCACCGAAGCATGCACAAGACTGACCGCGGAACAAATAACGGCAGCTTCTCACGACGAAGTCATACGCCGCTTACAATTATGTTTACATAACAACGGGGAAAATTTCAAACAATTCATCAGGTGATTTGTATTATTTATTATTTATTGATTAAAAGTAATTTAAATTAAATTTAAACTTAAAAATGAAATTAAAATTTTTAACTTTATTTAAATAACCTTTAAACTGATCCCCTTCCTTCAAAAAATCGTTTTTGTTTAAACTTAAGTTTGCTGTAATTCAGTCAATTTTCGAGATAGAAAAAAAGTTTATTTACCAAAGTTGCTTAAAAAAATAGTACTGTCGAAATATGGTATTGAAAATGGGCTTTTCCATTGAAAAAATGCAAGTTTTATTGCGCATGCACACAATAAAAGGATTAAAAATTTGAAAATGATCCCAAAATGTGTATTTTAGTATTCCCTAGCTCCTCGAAAATACCTCATTTCAATCCAAAGTCACTGGACGGAAATATTTCGTGTTACCATTTAAGTGAAAAACACTGTATATATATATATATATATATATATATATATATATATATATATTATAAATATTATGATTTTTAACATCTGGAGCGCATAAAAACTCCAAGAAGAAGAAGAAGAAGAAGAAGAAGGCGCTACGAATTTACACGTAATGATTTCGTATGATAACGTTAAAAATTAAAATATATTTTGGTTTTCAATTAAATTTTTCACATTCCATACCATTCTTCTTTATTAAAACGTAATAAATTATGTCGACAATGAATAAAGTACAATTGAATATTTTTTTTTCGTTATTATTATGTTCTTTTAAAGTAATAATATATATGCAATATAGTGATTTTGGTTTATATTGGCACGTTTTACATACGTATTATAATTTACTGCAATTATGTACGATACCTACGTAATAAAAAAATTGAACGAGTTCCTGAGGTTGTAATACATTTTTTTGCGTAATTTTTCTCTAAACTATGGACTACAGGAACGTCGACTTTCCTTTTATAATGTCGCAAACAGTTTATGGTGTAAAGCTCACACAATTTTATGTTTATGGTTTAAAAACGTTTTAATGAAAAACTTTGATGTTGCGCTTATTTATTTGTTTTTTTTTCAAACGTCAAGTTTCTAAAGTTTTTAACAACAAGCCATCTGACTGGAAAAAAAACAACCTTATCTTATATAACGTGTTTCGTAGATACTTTTATAGATATAAAGAATACATTCTTATAATCCTTTACATTGCAGTTATTTATTTTGTTTTTACAAATTATACGGAACTTTCAGGTTTCGTGAGGTCCATGTCCCTGTCCAGTGCCCACCACTGCAATACGAGCGTAACATTTCATTTCGTATATAGAATACTTTTCTGACTCTTAAACCATTCGAATTAATAGATATAATGTTGGTTTTTTTCTCGACGCCATTCTTCGGTACTTACATAATATATTTTCAGTTATTAGAGACAAATAGGTATTAACCTTAAATTTAATATATAACCTAACGCAGTAAATTGTATTTCAAATTTATTTATACGCGAATATAGGTATGTATTTCTACGTATCTATGTACATACGTATACAGAATTTTAATGTGGGGATAACTACCATATTATCTTTTGAACCGAGTGAAACGCCGAATCGGAAAATGCGTTATGCGCTATCGGTTTTCTCGTTTCCGTCGAACTTCAAGCCATATCGGATTATTTCGCGGAAAAACTTCCCGGGCTTAGCCTTAACCTCGTCTTGGGGCGTGGAGCGGTATTGTGAACATGACTCTCGTTGTATAATTTATAACAAAAAGTTGAACGAGTTTTGTTTTTTATTTTTTGTATAGACGTAATGTTTGGTGTTTTGCACGTCGTAAACTCGTGATATCCGCTTCTTCGGCAACGAAAATATAAAGAAAAATGCCGAAAACATCGCTATCCGGGTCGACAAAACGCCGAATCCGTCTGAGCTATGTACTTTCCTAGGTAGTCGCGCATTGTAATACTGTATATTATATAATAAGCTCTGTCACTCCCTATAATTTTAACTTGACATAAAATAGGAAGTAAGAAAAATCATATTTGTTTTAAGTAAATACTTCTACAGGTATTGTGTACAATGGATGGAGACATCTATTTTTTCACAAATTCTATTTGCCATTTAATATGTAGTATCTTATTTGTGTCTTTTTTAGCTTTTATGGATCAAAAACATGACTAATGTTAAGAAAGGGACAATATTGATTGACAAGTTTGGTTTTGCTGTATGCGCATATTATAATTGTTGATGAAATTAACAAATGAAAAAAAAACCGTTTGTTTTGTGATTTAATTATTTAAAGTACGAACTATCCTCGTACTACGTAGGTACTAGGTAGTAGGTATGGTGTTATTATTATCAATTTTAAGTTTATTTTAAGTTTCTATATACAATTTAATAGTTAATTTTGCTCTGCAAATTTCTATAAATACTTAGTGATTGAAGATTAAAGACTGAAATTGTTTTCAAGCTAAGATTAATGTCAAAATTAGTTCTTTACGTGAAAAAAAAAAGAGAGAAGCTTTACATTTTTATTGAATACAGTATTGTGAAAATATTGACAATATTAAGTGTTAATAATCATGTGATGTTTTAGATAATGTACATTATTAATGCACATTTTTCAGAATAAAATTTGGTCTAGTTTAAGTGTCGGACGTAAATTTGAAATTTAAAATTGTGTTGAAAATATTCTAATATATATATATATATATATTTCTTTTTTTTTCTTAAAAAAATATATATATATGTAATATAAATATATTCAAATTATAGAGCATATAATAATGGAGTATGTACATAGTTTAATAAAAGCTTACAGTAGAGGTAACTGAAAGTGTTCTATTCTGAACACTATACCCAAATCATTTTAGCAGGTATATGTTTGATATTTTCAGCGTTTTGCGTCATCGGCGGATCCCTTTCAACCCGGTGCCAAACGTATTTTACTGTTGACAGCAGTTCCGATTACCGTTGGTCGTTAGAATAAAACATAATATTTACTTCTTTCTTCCACACCCATAGATGTTATAGCTGAGTGGATTACATGTATATAGTATGATGTACTCGTATTTCACTATTTCGTACGCCATTTATTGCACACAATTTAATATATGTATATAATATTACACGTAGGGACCGGAAATTGATGAATTTTGTATTTTTTTTTTTTTTTTTTTTGAACGTCTTAGAAACTTCCCTAACCAAAAATGTGATTTAATAACATACGAATCCAAATAACTGATTTGGTTTTATTTAATTTTTAGGGCACTTTTTTGACATTTTTAAAATATTTTTTTTATAATCGACAGAAAAATCATGAGTTTAATGTTATTTATTTTTTTTATTATTTTGAGAAATATATTTTTTTCACTAATAATTTAAAATTTGTGCATAAATTTTAGTTTTAGAAACTGTTAAACGCGGAGAAAATCTGCAAATAAGAAATATAAAATACGTTGTAATACATATTTTTAATACAATTATTACCTAGTTGTTTAATATGCAAGTGTATTAATTGTAATTAATTAAATAATATTTAATTAAAATATAAATAAATATTTTAGGCAATTTAAACATTTTTAAAATTTGTTTAATGTTTTTTAGATCTTATATTAAATTTCTAAAGGGCATTTTTATAGCTTTGTAGAGCATTTTTTGTATTTTTTTAAAGACATAAATGCATTTTTTCAGGGCATAAAAAGGGCACCATATTATAGATTTTTCAGCGTACCAGCATTCTGGCCCTAATTATATGTATTATATGACGTCAATAGTTGTGTTTAGCATTTTGCAAATGCGAGTATTGGTTGAGTGAGAGAGAGAAGAAATCTTGTAATGTTTTCAAACAATGTTATTCGATCAAATGTATTTATGCACATTTTTTATGAAAACAAAAATACAATCCAGTGTAGTCTTTTGTCCGATTATATAATTTATATAAATGAAATTGGGTAACAAAATTTAAGAAAAAGCACATTGTATTAATAGACAATAGGTGAAATTGTTATCATTGTATACATATAATATTTGTAGCTTACATGTATAAGTAAAAGACGAATTTTGTTTTTAAGTATATTTATACATTCTTTTACATCGAGTAGTCGAAAGTCAAATAGCGCCGGCATAAAAATTATTTTTATTTATTTTTTGACATTATTAATTGTAAAAAGAAAAAAAAATGTGTAGTTTGCCATTAGGAAGTGTATTTGACACTCTCAACTCTTGAACACGCCGTTGTACGACGTTCAGCGTGTTTCTAAGTTTGCACGTGACGTGTGGTTTTGTAAAATATTGTAAAGTCGTGAATAAATATTAATTTTCATAACATATATTTCCTTCTAAAAACAAAACCAAAACATTTTGGTGCTTCTGAAAACATTTTTGAATATAATAATATCGATTGTTTTATTCGCGAATTGTGTCCCTTTATTTTAGACCATAACGTGCATCGGACATATGTTTTATGTAGGAAATTAAATTTTAACTTTTAGTATAACGGACACGTGTTTGTGTACTTATTGTTTCTCCAGAGTTTTGGGATAATTTTATTATTCTACTGAATATGTTATTCGATAAAACGTTATTAAATTCCATCACATCTACTACACGAACTTATTTTTCAAGAGAATCGATTATTTATTAAATGTAAATATAAGTTGATGGAAATTTTAAAACTCCGTTGGTTTTGAACGTCCCGATATTATACTATACACTTATTTATTGTAAAAATCACAAAATATTTTTTTCCGTTAATTGCCGTACAATATTATTGGAAAATATAAACTAACGAAAGTTTTACAATACACAAATTTTCACACTTCTAAAAAAAATATTTTACGCAGTTTTATGTATATGTGTATGTTTATATATATATACATATATATATTATATATATATATACAGTGTGTAAACGCTAATTGAAAACACTCAATATCTTTGCGCAGAGTTAGGTATGATACTTGAGTTTTCTTTTTTTTAGTTAATTGTTATACTTAATTATACATATTTTTATGCTGTTTGAAATTTTTTCTGTTTATTAGATATGGCATGCGCAATGCAACTTTATTTTTAAATGGCAACCCCCTTTTTTGACCACTGATTATTTTTACCCGTATTTTTTAAGAATTTTAGTGGTAAAACCAACTTTTTAGGCATATAATTAGTGGAGCTACGGATACCCATTTTAATTTATTTGATATTTTTCGCAATATTTTGGAACATTTCTATCGTTACATGGACATTTTTTAATTACATACGTTGGTTCTGCCACTTTACCGTTTATTTTATGTTTCACAGTTATTTTTTAACTTATTAATGGATAATGCAACTCTGAATATAGTAAAATCGTGAATATTTTAAAGGTGGAGAACGTACCCGTTGTTTTTCATCGATATATGCTCTTTTAACGTATATGTATATGTATATATATATATATATATATATATATATTTGTCTATGAACACTTTTTCGAATAGAAGAATTATTCGAATGATCTTAACATGCGTTACTTTCCGGTAGCGAATTTTTGTAGCAGTCGGTGTTTTATTTGACGCGTTTTTCGATTTTCCTAGTAATTTCCTGAAGCGTAATTTAAAAACAACACGATCATTGTTGAAAACTGTTTAAATGAAAGACATATTCGTTTTGGACACAAACAATTTTTATTTTAAAGAGTTCGGAATTTAATATAAGAATAGACATAAAATATTATTTTAACAATATTTGTATTTATCGTATTTATCAATTTTTTTATTCGTATGGTAAATATTAAATTAAACTACTAGCGTCACTCTGAATCGCTTTTTGAATTAAAAATAATATTACAACTCTCAAATCACGTATTTGAATATCCTAAATGACCCAATGAATATTATTACTATACATCACTCGTGGCATACTATATACATATTTTTTTTATGAGCAGTTGTTTAATAAATTTTTGTGTAATGTCGTTAAGCTTATATTAATTAAAATGTTTCAAATTAAAACTTACAATTCTATAAATATTTTAAGAATTTAATGAATTCGAATTTAATGAATAATAAAAAGTACAGTTGATCATAATTCTCGTACGTTACATACAAAATTAAAATAACTGTTCCTATGATTTGGCTACGATTTGTAATTACTTATAACTGATTAGGCTCTCCGAGCAAAAATCTTTATTTATCTTTATTATATATGTTATTAATTAACCAATACGTTGTTAATTAAGGTGTTGTTTTATTATTTAATACCTATTTACATACTAGAGTTTTATATATTGTTTCATTAATTATTATTTATTTGTACATCATTATCAATTATTATATTTTATAATGTTCAATATTTTATATGAATAAAATAATAGAGCGAAAACTTCGTATGACTTCAAAAAAAAAAATATATATATAAATGTTAGACTACCATATTTTTGTCTATATTTTGTCTTTTATTCGAAAAATATAAGTACTTAACGTTTTATTTATTACTTTTATATTCACGTAATATTTTATATAATTATACTATACAAATAACAAACATATTTGTTAATCTAATCTATAATATCTACACGATATTGTATTATGTTTTACTTGCAGTTTCAAGTTTGTGTTAAATTACAACTTTAATAAGTACGTATTATTATGTATTCATTATTCGTTACGAAAACTTATGATTTATTTTTATTACGGACCTTAAATTAATATATCAGAAACGTAGATTTAAAAATTAACATCCCATCATTCTGAACAGCAGAGCGTTTCATTATTATTTGTTTTCGGTTGTCGAATCTCCTCGTATGTTTAATATATAAACCACTATATTGTTTTCACTACATTGTGCGTAACTGAAATTGAAATAGATTTTTGTTTTGAATCTCGTGAGAATGAACGGCAATAGTGAAATAAACTTTATTTTATACTGGCGGAGTTGTACGGAGTAATTTGTTTCTGCCTGTAAACATCAGCATTACCTGATACCGCCTCGGCTTGTGTCGTAATTTAGGTTTGTCGACTCGTGACGCCATACAATGAATTGGCTGGGTTGGGGTACTTTGGTTATATAGCACTTCAGTTCTATAGTGCTTCCCACGTAGTAGAATTTGTCTTTCACTTGAACGCCTCTTTCGTCTGTTATTTCTAGTTGAGGCACTATAAACAACAAAATAAAAATTTTTTTAAACAATACCTACGTGTATTTAGTATATCCTGCGGTCTGATAGTATACTAAAAAATGTTGTACTGTTTTATATAATTGTTTACTTTTATTTTGTATACACATAGATATGAAAATGTTCTAACAACAATAAATATTGTAGCTAAAAAATATTATCAAATTTTTATAACAAAAAAATTAATCGGGTATCTCACCAAATAAAAGTATTTCCTACTATGAGAAACGTTTAGTTGCCTAGGTGTTTATCGAATTTTATAATCATAAACAGTATATTTGGATAAAACGAAATAATAACAATTATATTATTTTATATTTTGTTATAATGGAAATACCTATATTTGTAGCAAATTGCAAAACGAAAACCAGTTTTCTTTCCTCTTGTACGTTTTTTTTTTTTTTTTGTATTGGGACATTTGTATTTAAGACAATTAGACGAAACAACGATTTTTTGTGGAAATTTCGATATAGATAAGTTGAAAAGTTTAAATCCTATTAAAATTTTTTATAAAATCTAAAGGAAATTCACTGAATAAGAACGCTGGTGTAATAATAAGCTTATAGTGATTGTTAAGAAGAAAATTAGAAAACAATTTAAAACTTTTAAATTTACACGTAAATTCTTCTAAAATAATAGTGATTTATCAACTTTATTACTATAAATAAAATCAATTCTCAAACAATTTTTTTTAACACGTCAAAAAAATATTTTCTATTTTTTGTTTACTAAATTTATGACAATAATTTTGTGTTAAATTTAAATGAACAATACACTTTTTACTCTATCACCAATCACATTTTACACATTTAGATTTAACTGTAGACCTGTCCTTTATGCCATGGAATTTAAGTATATAGATTTAAATCGGCTAAAAAAAGCGAGTAATAGAACTCTGTATTAAATTGTTTTATAAGTTTTAGGAAGGTTATTAAAAATCTTCAGATTTTATTATTTTTATTTCGGTATTTATTAACATATAAGAAAACAATTTATAAATATATATAATAGAAATTTGAAAGTTCATAATTCATAATAAATTATGAGTTTTAAATTTATTTTTCTCATTTTTTTCCTACATATTTATTTAGCAGTATAAAATGAGGTGTACAAAAGTTGATATTTTATAACATTTAGTGAATAGTGATACACTAAGAAGTAATTTCCTTATTATCTTGATAGGCAATATGTCTTCAGGGCATCTAATTGTATTATTTTAAATATAAAAAAAAAAAATGAAAAAAAATGCGAAAAATTATATAAAAAATTTGTTAATGATACAATATAATAATTATATAATAATAATAATAATAATAATAATAATAATAATAATAATAATAATAATAATAATAATAATAATCAACAAATGTCAACAAATGCGAAGACAATCCACTTCCTGGTTATAGACAACTTTTTTACGCGGAATACTGTAAGAGTCACCCACAAATATACATCACAGAGCAAAACCTAGTCGACAGAAGAAATGTCATAACGAAAAAAGGTTATTTGAGTCCAGAAGATTTCAACATAATACGCAGGGAGGTTGCCAATGAACTAAACCAAGAAGATATAATTAACTTTCCCCAAAATCAAAGCTTAAGCGACCGCTCTATTAGTCCGACAAACAGAACCACAATGCGAAAGGATGGAGAAGATTCTAATCAACTTGAATTAAAAATCAAGGAAAGATTTGATAGTATGATTGCCTATTTCCAAAATACTTACTCAACGGATAGACCTTATATTCCCCCCCTTAAAAATGTAAGAAAAGCATCAAGTCTCATATCAAAAACAACATCTTAGAAGAACACTTCAAGATCAACAGAGACCTTGAGGAAGTGGAACTGGCAATTTACTGTGCAGCCACCACAGTTATAGAGCTAAATAACCAAAAAGTTACTCCACTGGTTAATCGAAGTACCTCAAGAAACAACAACTACAAACCAGCCTGGAAGATACGATTAGAAAAGTCAATCGATAAATTTAGATCTAACGCTGATGTTTTAGATGAATACATAAAGGGTAATGTGGGGAAAAAAGTCAGTTCTAAAGTAACTATTTTAGCTAGGAAATCTGGAATACTCCTTAACAAGGTGGAAATTATCCAGAAGTTGGTAGAATTGAAAGACAATTTCAGGCAAAAATCAAAAGTTAAAGGAGCAAGATTAAGGAGATACAACGAATTGACCAAGCGCAAAGAACAGAATGCAAATTTTTTTAATAATCGCAAGAAGTTTTTCAGGCAGCTGGACCACGGAACAACGGGAACAGATGATGAAGGTATTCAGATCCCTGATCATGAAAAGTTTTTCCATTATTGGAAATCCATCTGGTCATCTCCAAAAAAATATAATAAAAATGCAACTTGGATAAAAGCGCTGGAAGATCATTTTTCCAACCTAGAACCGATGAAAGACTTTGAGGTCACAAAAAAAGATGTCGAGGACGGTCTTAGACGAACCCTCAATTGGAAATCACCTGGACCTGATAGACTCCACAATTTTTGGTTGAAATACTTCAACGCCTCTCATGCGACCCTCGCACGATGTTACATTGAAGTACTAAAGGACCCCTCTAAACTTCCAAAACACCTCACGATGGGAAACACTTACTTCATATATAAAAAAGGGAATGCACATAAACCCGAAAACTACAGACCGATTACCTGTCTTTCCGTCATATATAAGTTATTCACTGGTTTAATAGAAGGCAAATTGAGGGAACACTGTGAAATGAATAAACTACTTGCGGAAGAGCAAAAAGGATGCACCAGGGGAGCATTGGGATGTAAACACCAACTCACAATTGATGGTATTATATTAAAACACGCAAAAACAAAAACGCGAAACCTGTATATGGGGTACATAGATTATAAGAAGGCCTTCGACTCAGTACCCCATGATTGGCTTATTAAAGTGCTGAAGATATATAAAATTTCGCCTGCAGTTGTAAATTGTTTAAATGAAATAATGAAAAATTGGAGAACAAAACTACACTTGTTAAATAAAGATATCGGCCTGATTGATATAAGAAGAGGTATTTTTCAAGGAGACTCTCTTTCACCTGCCTGGTTTTGTTTAGCACTCAATCCGCTATCTACTCTTTTAAATCAAACTAAATCAGGATATAAGTTAAAAAAAAATGAAAATCAAGAGATAACCCATCTTCTTTTTATGGACGACATAAAATTATACTCTGAAAGCCGCAATAAACTCCAAACACTACTGACCATGGTTAAGTCATTCAGTCAGGATATTGAAATGTCATTCGGGGTGGAAAAGTGTGCGTTAGTTAATGTGAAACGAGGAAAAATGGAGTACATAGGAGAACCATTCCTTGGGATTGAAGAGTTAAGACTGGAGAATACATATAAATACCTGGGGATATCTCAAAATGGCTGTATAGACCACACCAACTTAAAGAAAGAATTTAGTGAAAAATACAAAAAAAGAGTAACAAGAATAATGAATACTAAGCTATCAGGAGGAAATACAATTACGGCTATTAACACCTGGGCTGTGCCCGTGCTTACATATTCTTTTGGAATTTTAAAATGGTCTGACACTGATCTAAATAATCTGGATAGGATAACTAGAAATATACTCACAAAATTCCGTTGTCTACACCCTAATTCCTCAGTATTGCGCCTTTTTTTACCCCGTAAGAATGGAGGAAGGGGTCTCATTAATATTCTGGACCTCTGTAGAAGACAGGAAACTATGATACGAAATAGGTTGCTATCTTCAAAGGATCGCCTTATTAGTGCTGTCAGAGCAGCTGATGATAATTATACTCCACTCAACTTGAATAATAAAAACCAATAAGCCCTAACGAGAGAAATGGTACCGTGGATAAACAAAGCTTTGCATGGAAAATTTCCTAGGTTGTTGGAGGAAAACCATATCAACCAGGCTCTGTCTCACCAATGGCTAAACGATGGTAGTCTTTACCCAGAAACTGAGGGTTTTTTGATGGCCATCCAAGACAGGGTAATAAGAACCAAGAACTATGAGAAACATCTCTTAAAAACATGTATTAAAGATAGATGCCGAAAGTGCGGAACAATAGGAGAAACGATAGAACATATAATTGGGGGTTGCTCAACTTTATCTGAAACAGCGTATCTGAGAAGACATAACCAATTGGCAAAATTAGTCCACCAACAACTAGGACTGAAGCATGGTTTATTAGATCCTAAAACTGTACCACCATACTATAAGTACACCCCAATGCCCGTACTTGAAAATACAGATACCATTCTATACTGGGACAGACCCGTGCTAACAGATCAAACAGTAGATTACAATAGACCAGATATTCTGCTAATTCAAAATCGGGATAAAACGGCTGTGATAATTGACATTGCGGTTCCCCTAATCCATAATATTAAGAAGACCGAATCTGAAAAGGTAAATAAATACGAGGAACTTGCAATCCAATTAAAAAATATCTGGAAATTAGACAAGGTGACCATCTTTCCTATAGTAATCTCCGTGGAGGGAGTTGTCTCAAAAAGCCTAACAAAGACCATTGAGGAGCTTGCCATACCATCCAACATAACCAAAGTAGGTCAGAAAGCGATATTAATTCAACCCTGCCATATAGTACGCAAGTTCCTCAATTGTCCTAAATAAAAAATTATCTGACACTGTCGTGTGGGTCAGGGTGAATTCCCTATTCGCGACGACTGAACCTAACCCATAGCAAAGAAAAGAACAACAGGGTAGGTGAATGATTACCAGCACTATTGCTGAGTAAGTGAGAATAATAATAATAATAATAATAATAATAATAATAATAATAATAATAATAATAATAATAATAATAATAATAATAATAATAATAATAATCTTTCTGGAAAGAAAGGTAGGAATACTCGATCCTAACGATATCACCGAGAAGATACTGCGAAGCCAGGAGGGATGGAATGCCGTAGTCAGTGCTTGAATTGGAAAAAAATTAGAAGGGGGATGCAAAAGTACAAAAATAATGTGCGTTCCAGCAGATTGTAATGTCTTATAAATTCGTGGGGGGCTTCGCCCCCCACACCCCCCACTATATTTTTCATTATACAATAATAAATAAGCATCATTTTTTTTTTAACTGCAAATATTCGCGCCATATAGTAAAAGAGAATTTATTATTATTATTATTATTATTATTTTTGGTTTTTATTAATTTACGATTATTTTATTTACTTGTTTAATTAAGCTAATACTATGATTATTTTTATTGGTATTGATATTTAAATTTGTTGTTGTGTCACTGCCAAAATTATAATATTTCGTCATTATTTTTACAAAAACTATTATTTGTGTTTTGCGCAAGAAAACTTTATCGTTCGAGTATCCCTTGTATTTTGTGGATGAAACTCAATGAAAAGCTCATTGAGTTTCATCCATTCGAGGATCAGGTTTTTTTACTTTCTTTTTGGTATATTTATCGCTTTATTATAATTGATTGTCATTTTAAGAAATATATTGTTTGTATATTGTGACAACTACCGACCACTCCCTATAAATAAAATTTTTAATTTTCATTATTTCAATAAAATTTTAGTCTTGACCGTCCCATTCTCTGCGTCCCGGTATGAAAAATTAGAAGGGGTACGCTAAAATATTTTGAAAAAAGAAAGGGGACTCCGTCCCCCCGCGTCCCCCCCCCAATTCAAGCACTGGCCGTAGTACAATACATACATACTGTTGAGGCTGTAATATAATTTATAAATGCTTAATCGTAATGCACCGCGCAAAAACGACAATCGCGTAATTATGATTATCGTAATTATTATTATTTTTAGCGGTTTACGCGTACGTTATATCATGTATTATTTATAATGTTCGGTCAATGCTCGCGCGTTTATATTAATACTCGTTTAAAATTTTGTTGTTTCGAGACAGTCGCGACGTATGTACGTAGTATATTATGTTAGGATCATTTTTTTATGTCAAAAATTGTGTGATTTTTGCGTCTAATATGCATTTGTTAGAAAATTGTACCTATTGTAATTGTCGCGTCGAATACGCGTAAATTAAAATCGTCCGTATATTATTGTTTCGTTTAGTAAAATTATTCCGTAGCTGTCGTATTGTAAAAACCGTCGTCGCAAATCGTCGTCGCGTTTTATTCGAGAGGTCGTTTGTTTTTTGCGAATTATTAAGTGTGATATTTTTGTATATTAAGGCTCAAATAGCCGAATTCATAATAAATTTTTGTTACCACTTAATTTTATATAATATATTTATTTAGGCGTGTATGTATTTTTGTTATTTATAATAAAATATAGGGTTCGACTGGCCAGTCTGCGACGTATAATAAGTTCATTGCTGTAAGTACTAATTTTTATATAAATTATTATTTTATATTATTTGTTGAGCCAAAAGGGCTAATTTTTATACTTAAATTAATGTGTAATAGTTATTATTAGATTGCTTCGTAATTGTTTATTTATTTTTTGTCATTTCAAATCCCATTTAGTATTATATTATATTAAAATTGTGAATTGTTAAAATATTTTTTTTTACATTATATTATAATTATTGAACCAAAGGTATTATCTATTTATTTTATTATTTATTAAGTTTTGTGAAATCGACACGCACTGTATTTTTTAGTTCAGTTCGGGCGCGTGTAATAATATTTTATACTCCCGGCGCGATCACATAAATAAAAGAAGGAGTACGGCTGTCTAGATCCCTAGAAGACAAAAGGGAATCGGGCAATGCCCTGCAAGACGCGTGACGAGAGAAGATGAGATAGTCTAGACGGAAGTCCATAATGATGGCAAGTTTCAGTGGCCCCGGCTTGAAGTTTATATGCGAGAGCGGATACCAAGCTGGGTGTTTCTCCAGGAGATAGGTCTTGCCTGTTTAGTGGGTAGTATGGCACGTTGAAGAAGCAAGCCGTGGGTCCCACACAGGGGGGATAGACTCCTCTAACGTGCGTAAATGCATTCAGGACGACCTCATAAAAAAAAAAAATAATAATAATAATAATAACAATTATTGTAAAAATACAGCGCAATATTTGTGATTAATTACATAAAACCACAAAAAATTGTTAAGTTAAAGGCACGAAGGATTTTGATATAAAGGGTTGAATCCAACGTATTTGAGAAAAAGAAAACTCTTTTTCAGGGTCTCTAATTCGGAGGAAATCAAAAGGGTTTGTTTAAATTTAATTAAGTTTGGATTCTTGTGTGACAATCATGAATAAATGTAATTATTTCGAGTTGAATTTTTAAAAAAATTCAAAAATTAATTATTAAAATAAACCGACTAAGACATGCATTATATATTAAATTTTAAAAGTAGCTTACGAAAAAACAACTGCTGCACGGTATAAATGTTTTACAATTGAAGTAATATTAAATTATGTTCCTCTCTCGGGGTTTTAAACGCGAGCGATTAAATAAAAAATGCACTATTTCGATATTCAATTTCGTTAGACGCGAAGTTGATTTTCAGTTTATGGTTATGGCAAGCAAATGAAAATTAAACCATGGAATTCTCTCCATGAAATTGACAAATTGAGACGATTGTTTCATTCTCTGAACGGCAAGTTACCGAGTGATCTTATATATTTTATACGTTATGACAGGAATATTTCACAAGAAAGGCACACTCATAAATAACGTTTATTTATATATACAGTGGAACCTCGATAAATCGAAATTCTAGGGAAGTGATATTTTTTCGACTTACTAAGGTTTTCGAGTTATCGAGATTTAAGAAAATAATTCGACTTAAAGGGTTTTTTAAATTTATTTTATTACAAACATTATATAAATTACAGTGGGTATTATTTTTAAATGATTATTTAAAAAATATGATATAAAATGTGTAAGTATAGTGTTACAATTTTACAAAAAAATAATTTAAGATATTACTTTGAGTTAGGTTCTTTAATAAAATTAAAATGTAATTGTAAAAACCAATAATAAATCGTCTATATTCGGAACACGGAATGTTCGAGTTATCTATAGTTTTCCTTTCAAGTAATCGAGGTTTTCGCAAGGGAACGACATTTATTTCGACTTATCAAGGTTTTCGACTTATCGA
This sequence comes from Slavum lentiscoides, assembly GCA_032441835.1. NCBI lineage: Eukaryota > Metazoa > Arthropoda > Insecta > Hemiptera > Aphididae > Slavum > Slavum lentiscoides. Next base: position 4,987,889 of record CM063706.1, on the reverse strand, counting down.
GGTTCTACTGTAGTATACTCTTAGAAAATAATAATATTCACACTAATTTTGAAAATTAAAAATTGGATCCACCATGGTCTTACAATTTCGACTGACCGAAAAATCTAAAATAGAATTTTAATAGAATTTTAAAGTTACACAGGCCAAAATAATAATATTTAAATGTTTTTAGGAGTTTAATATTTTTGTATGAAACTGATATTATAAATAAAGTAGGAATACAGACCTATGATTGTAAGATAAACAGTGAATGCGATTGGTGGATGAGTGGACACTTGACACTCGTAATGGCCTGCATCTCTTTCATTCAGATAAGATATACGGAGTTGCCAATCATTTGGATCCTTGAATAAAAGTTCGTAACGTTGATCTGTACTGTAGACATGATGACCGAATGAAAGTAGTTGCATCTTGTCACCAGCTCTCCGAACCCATGACACCTATAAAACATGATTTATACATACCTGTGTTTAGTTTTGTAATAAATATATTTAAAAATGATTCAGAACATGTATTTGAATAAGCGGAGAAAAAAGTATTCAGAACACATTTCCAAAAAAAATATGTTTAAAATATTTAATTGAAATAATAAATTCGAATAATTTATATTTTTGTAATGAATTACGTTTTATAATTACTAGTATTTTTAATGGGTCGTATACATTTAAAAAATTTAACATTGATATGAAAATTAAAATATTTCATTTATGTCTACAGTTAATTTTGCTACTAATTAATTTTTTAATGGTTAATTGAAAAACATATATTATGTATTAAAAAAAATATGTACTCTTATACTGCTACACTCTAAAATATATATCTATAATATAAAAATGAATCGCAAAATGTGTTGGTAAGCGCATAACTCAACAACGCCTGGACCAATTTGGCCAAATCTTTTTTTCAAATATTCGTTGAAGTTCAAGGATGGTTTTTACGGCGAGAAAAATTAGAATTATTGCTGGAAAAACCCTAAAAATAGCCCTTTTCTTTTTCCCATACAAATGATTTGTAACTAAAACGTAGTCAATTTGAGCTTTATTGCTATGGTATAAAGTTCATATTAAACTAGCTGGTTTACCCGGCTTCACCCAGGAGGTATTATATTATATATAAAAAATGAGAATGAAAAAATACTATTTTCTTATATTATACCTTTTTTGGCTTCGCAACTTCTTATCCAATTCTCATACAGTTTTTTTTAAATGAAAGAGGATATCACGGTTTTAGGCATAAATAAAGTCCGATAATGTTAGTCAATAATTAGTTATCTATACATATAATCCAAATACCACTGACTCACTGATCGCTGTATCTCAAAAATTATTAACTACTCAACGTAAGTTTATCGATAAAAATAATCTCATGCATCGCGCGTACACCAATACTCCTATTTTATTTTTAAAATGCACACCGATAACATAAACCAATACACATACAAATTCTATTTGTAGAATTAATTTGGACTTTCGATTTATTCTTATCTACACGACGACGACGACGAACAAAAAGGATAGGTTGCAGGTAGCTGGAAACCCGCGGGCCGCCGTGCCGCACAATACGTATTGGCAGTTTAATGTCGCGTTCCGAACCTCGCGTTTCTTTTGTATTAGTTTCGGCACGCGAGATAAAATGCATCAGTTTCCACGTCATTACATCAGTCAAACAAAAATCGCGTTACCAACAGTGTTTTATTATTTTAAATAAATAAAACAATTCGTACGGCTTAAAAGGATTTGACTTCAAGTCATATCAAATTTAAAAAAAAGTTGTCTGTTACCTAATCTACTGAGTTTGTTTTTGTCAACTGTTACACGAAACAAATTCGTATATCGTGTTTTGTGCAGAGTGTTTAGTTAGTTAGTGTTTGTTTAGTTCGTGATTAGTGAAAAATAATTTATATTTGATATGCCTCCTATAAGACGAAGCAATTTAGGTAGAAGAACCAGAAATGCTACAAACCAAGCTAATTACCGATCTAATCGTACTGCACAAGAACGTGACGACGGAAATGAACGTGAAAGAATTCGGATATCACAAACGCGTGAAGCGCGAGCGCGACATTCAACTAATAATCGCGCAAGTTTGAATCGAGCTGCTTTCAGTTACGATGTGTCAATTGACTACAGTAACTACCAATGTGTTGTTATTGGTTCTATGAACTCGGTTTGCTCACACTGTAAGGCATTAAAATACAAAAACGAAGCCAATGGATTGTGTTGCGCAAATGGTAAAGTGACATTGATACCATTGGATCCACCACCAGAACCATTGTACTCATTGGTTTCAGGAATAGGAAAATATTCTATACACTTTTGACAAATATCCAACAATATAACAATTGCTTTCAAATGACTTCATTTGGGGCAACAAATGTAGTTCAGGAAAATTTTATGCCAACTTTCAAGGTATGTATTATAGCAGTTACTCATAATTATTTTAGCGAACAAAATTTTCTGTCACCAAAGTTAAGATGTGTCACTAATCTTCAATTTCTTAATCATTACGAAATATATCACTTAGTCATCATATTATATGGTGTTTCAGTTTCAGTGACACTTTTATTATATTTTATATTTGATAGATATTAGTTAAAACTAAATATATACTTTTAAGATCAAATATTATTTAAGTTTGATCACCGACAATCCATTAATTTATACCACACCATAATATTTTTTTTTATTTACAGATACAAGGGCAAATATATCACAGAGCAGGTTCACTGTTACCAGTGTCAGATAGCGACATCAAATTCCTGCAAATTTATTTTATGGGCAATTCACCACAAGAAATTGATCTGCGTTGTGCACATAACAATTTAGTAAAGAGGTCTATTGTAGAACAATTACAAACTTTATTTCATCAACACAATCAATTGATTATATTGTTTAAAACTGCCCTGGATCTGATGCCATCCGATAATCACAAAATTGTAATCAGAGCTGATAAAACACCTGCAGGTCAACATACAAGACGTTTTAATGCACCAACTATTGATGAAGTTGCTATCGTTGTAGTTGGAGAAAACTTGGAATCCCGTGATATTGTTTTACATCGTCGGAATGATCAATTACAACGTATAAAGGAAACATATCGCTCATATGATGCACTGCAATATCCCATTATATTTTGGCAAGATGAAGATGGCTACGATTTCTCAATAAAAATGATAAATCCCATTACAGGTAACTAAAATATTAGTTTAGCTATGGCGATAATATCTCAGTCATTATATTATGTATTTTAATTTTATATTTGAATGTTATTAAAACAAAATCTATTTACAGGTTCTGAAACCAACAAAAAAGTCAGTTCAATGAACTATTATTCATACCGCCTAATGATTCGGGAAAATGAAGATAATCACATATTGAAATGTCGGCGATTATATCACAAATATGTTGTTGACATGTATGTTAAAATTGAAACGGAGAGATTAACATTCATCAGGTTGAATCAAACCAAACTCCGATCTGAAGAGTATATTCACCTTCGAGATGCGATTAATACTGATGGAAATGCACAGAATGTCGGTCGGATGACTATTCTTCCAGCAACATACATCGGAAGCCCTCGGCATATGCACGAATATGCTCAAGATGCCATGTCGTATGTTCGTCATTATGGTACAGCAGATTTGTTCATCACATTTACATGCAATCCGCAATGGATAGAAATCAAGCAGGAGTTATTCTCTGGGCAATCACCCATTGATCGTCATGATATTACAGCCAGAGTCTTTAGACAAAAGTTGAAATCTTTAATGGATTTCATCGTAAAACATAATGTGTTTGGTGAGACACGCTGCTGGATGTATTCTGTGGAGTGGCAGAAACGAGGATTGCCACATGCACACATTTTGATTTGGTTGGTTGAAAATATAAGGCCAAATGAAGTTGATGCAGTGATATCAGCTGAAATCCCTAATGTACAAGTAGATCCTGGATTGCATGAGGTAGTTATCAAAACATGATACATGGTCCCTGTGGAACTCTTAATCAATATTCACCGTGTATGATGGATGGTAAATGTTCAAAACGATATCCACGGACATTAATATCGGAAACAATTACTGGTAATGACGGTTATCCATTGTATCGTCGCAGATCGACAGCAGACAATGGAAAATCAACAATTGTCAAATTAAATCAACAAGATATTGAAATAGATAATCGTTGGATTGTTCCATATTCACCCATTTTATCAAAGACATTCAAAGCACACATCAACGTTGAATCTTGCCATTCAGTGAAATCTATTAAATACATTTGCAAATATGTAACCAAAGGGAGTGATATGGCTGTGATTGGAATTGGTGCAGAAAATTCCAATGATGAAGTTACCCAATACCAAATGGGCCGCTATGTCAGTAGTAATGAAGCAGTTTGGCGAATATTTTCTTTTCCTATTCATGAGAGACACCCTTCTGTTGTTCACTTAGCTGTGCATTTAGAAAATGGACAAAGAGTGTATTTTACAGCCCAGAACGCAGTACAAAGAGCTGCTCAGCCACCATCTACTACATTAACCAGTTTTTTTGAGACATGCCAAAACGATGATTTCGCACAAACATTGCTATATTCTGAAATGCCAAAATATTATACCTGGAATCAATCCTCAAGGAGATTTATACGACGGAAACAAGGAAAACCAGTTCCAGGATATACAGATGTATATTCCACCGATGCGATTGGCCGGATTTATTCAGTACATCCAAGCAATGATGAATGTTTTTACTTACGACTGCTATTAGTCAATGTACGTGGCCCAACATCATTCCAACAGTTACGAACTGTTGATGGTGAATTGTGTGGATCCTACAGAGAAGCCTGTCAACGTTTGCAATTGCTTGAAAATGACGCTCATTGGGATCAAACTCTCAATGATGCTGTAATATCATCACACGCTCATCAAATACGAACATTGTTTTCTATAATCATATCTACATGCTTCCCATCAAACCCAATTGATTTGTGGATCAAGTACAAAGATTATATTTGTGATGATATTTTGTATCAAATACAGAATAGAATGGGAAATCCAAATATACAAATCAGTGAAGAAATTTACAATGAAGCATTGATTTCAATTGAGGACATGTGCTTGATAATGTCAAACAAACTATTAATTCAATTAGGCCTGACCGCGCCCAATCGTCCAATGCATGACGCTTTTAACCAAGAGTTGCATCGAGAAAGACTGTATGATCTCAACGCTTTGAAAGAATTAATTCAAACAAATCTTCCACTGTTAAATGAACAACAGAAGTATGTATTTGAAACTCTTATGAAAGTAACAAATGATGAAACTGGAGGATTTACTTCTTAGATGCACCTGGTGGTACAGGAAAAACTTTTTGATTTCATTAATATTAGCAACAATTCGCTCACAAAATAAAATTGCACTTGCACTCGCTTCGTCGGGAATCGCAGCAACTTTGCTTGAAGGTGGTCGAACAGCCCATTCAGCACTAAAATTGCCATTAAATATGCAAAGCAATGAAACTCCAACCTGCAACGTTTCGAAGAACTCTGCAATGGCAAAGGTTTTGCAGCAATGTAAATTGATTGTTTGGGATGAATGCACGATGGCACATAAAAATCTTTGGAGGCTTTGGACAGAACCTTAAAAGATCTACGGAGCAATAATAACCGATTTGGTGGTGCAATGATTTTATTAGCAGGAGATTTTCGTCAAACATTGCCGGTGATTCCACGATCAACGCCAGCTGATGAACTCAATGCATGTCTAAAGTCCTCCAGTTTGTGGAAACATGTCAAAGTACTTCATTTAAGCAAGAATATGCGTGTCGAGTTGCAAAATGACCAATCTGGAAACATATTCTCTAAACAACTCATTGACATTGGTAATGGCAAATTTCCTATAGACATGTTGACTGGCTGCATTAACTTTCCTCAAAGTTTTTGTCAGTTAACTCGATCAAAAGATGAACTTATTCAGAAGGTGTTTCCAGATGTTTCTCAAAATTACAGAAACCATGATTGGTTGAGCGAACGAGCTATACTGGCTGCAAAAACATAGATGTAAATGAATTAAATTTCAAAATTCAAGAACAAATTACAGGCGAATTGAGGATATATAAATCAGTTGATTCGGCTACTAATCAAGATGATGTAGTCAACTATCCACCGGAATTTTAAACTCGCTGGATTTGCCAGGATTGCCACCTCACAATCTTCAATTAAAGGTTGGATCGGTGGTTATAATGTTGCGAAATATCAACCAACCGCGTCTTTGCAACGGTACACGGTTAGCGATAAAAAAATTACTAAACAATGTGATAGAAGCAACTATACTCAAAGGAAAGTATAAAGGAGAAGATGTTCTCATACCGCGCATCCCAATGATTCAGACTGATGTGCCATTTGAGTTTAAACGACTACAGTTTCCAGTGCGTCTTGCTTTTGCTATGACTATAAACAAGTCCCAGGGCAATCATTAAGTGTTTGTGGTATTAATCTAGAAAACCCATGTTTCTCACATGGTCAATTGTATGTTGCCTGTTCCCGTGTTGGAAAACCATCAGATTTGTTTATCTATGCGCCAGGTAATCAAACAAAAAACATCGTATACCACAAAGCACTACAATGATAATAATAATAATTATGATTCACATGATTAACAATAAAGCGATTACTTACTTTTAAATCATTATATATGTTTTATTTAATTATTTTTTATTCACAACGCCCTATCACCAGGGTGACGGTTCTGTTCAGGAGAATATTTTTAAAATACGTAGGCACAAAAACTGCCACATTACAAATCTTTTTGACAGGACGAAGTCTGTCGGGTCAGCTAGTCCTTAATAATATTATAAATTCAAAAGTGACTTTGTTTGTTTGTTACGCTTTTACGCCTAAACCGCTGAACCGATTTTGATGAAATTTGGTACAGAGATAGATTAGACTTTGGAGAATGCTATAGGCTACATTTTGTCGCGAAAAAAAGGCTTGAAGTGGTAGTCAATATGGGAAATTTTGAGATTCTAGACGTTATGTAGTTACCATGGTGAACATTAAAATTGTTATTGTTATTAGTCATGAACATAGGATACTTTTTATCCAAAAATTGTTTATGTTGCCATATATGACAACGAAAGACTGTTTATTTTTTTACTTCTTACTCTGTTTTCCGATTTTTTTTTTTTCAAAATGCCTCGCAAGCGTAAATCTGACTTATTTAGAAATTCATCACGGGCCAGTGTGGTGAAAATTGCTTGATCAGCAGAATCTTCTGTTCATGCAGAATTAAGAAGGCAAAAACAAGCCAGGCAACAATCTGCTTTGAGAGGTGGTGAATCAACTTCTCAGAGACAAGATAGGTTAGAGGGCCAAGCTACGTTAAAAGCATCAGAAACTCCTCTTCAAATCCAACGTCGTTTAAGAAGGCAAGCTGAACAGCAGGCAGCTATTAAAGCGAGAGAAACTCCAGAACAGTTGCAGGCGAGAAGAATCTTACAAAATAATTTAAATAGTGACCAGTGGTTGTGCACACGAGCAATTTTGGCGCCGAAAAATTATATCGTTAATAGCATCAACACTGATATTTTAAAAGATGTGCAGGGGGAAATGAAGGAGTATTTATCAATAGATACGATCATGGATGCAGAACAAAGTACTCCATATCCCACGGAGTTCTTAAATTAGCTTGTACTTTCGGGTGTACCCTCATATAAACTTCAATTGAAACTAAATGTACAAGTTATGCTTATGCGAAATTCGATGCTCCTCGACTGCGTAATGGAACAAGGCTTCGGATCACACAATTGGGTCAGAATATACTTGGTACTTATTTGCACCGGACGGAAGAACATATTATATAGTATACAGTAGCATCTTAGAATGCTAATAAAAAGAAATAATAAAGTTATTTATTTTTGTAGAGTGATATTATATATATTTTGAAATAAAGCATGTTTTCAGTTTCTAAAAACTAATTTGAATTTCATTATTTCATTTACTTTTAAATGATCATTGACAGTTATTTGAGAAAATCAACGCGAGCGAAGCCGCGGGTAAAAGCTAGTAGATATATATTTATGTGGGAATTTGTGACCACCAAATGTCGTCAATGATACAATAGTAGTGTTCAGTGGCGGATCTACGGGAGGGGGAGATATGGGGGTATAAATTATCGTCCATTATAAGTAATCCAAGAGATTAGTTGTTTTATCTTCTCTTGAAAGTTGCGGAGGAACAAATAAATTCTAGAAAAGGGTAGTGGAAAACTGTATATGTGGATTGTGGTTGGGAGGGTTGGTGTCTAATGGTCCAATCAAATGGATGATACATTATGTGCGCGGTTCATAAAATCAACGACAAAAGAATTTTGCAATTGTGTCCTATTGTAAATTTGTTAATCGTAAAGCATATTGGTGTCAATAAAAATAAGACGTGGAAAGTACTTGGGTAACTTGGGTACTTGGGTTTAACGATTCATAGACAATAATATGTACTCGTTTGGCACACTGAACATTACATTTCGGGCAAAACGTAGTTTTCTTATTGCGAATTAGATTGAAATATATTTAAAAGATATTTTTGATTTCGGTTACAAAAACCAGTGGTCTTACAATATTAATATACAAACGCACGTATTTAATTAAAAATAATTAGTAGGTATTTGCGAGTATAACACACCGCGAAAGTCATAATTATATTTTAAACTAATATTGTATACTATTATAATATAGTTCTTATAATTCTTATTACCACTATAGTACAGTTTTTGGTGACTTTTTTCAATTATATCACGAATATTTTGAATAATCGTATAAAATGAATATCGTATATTGTTGACTGATTTTATTGAAAACAATAATAAATATAATTTTTACAGGTCAATAAAATCCGAGTACAATATTACATTACGGTACACTACGGTTTGGTTTTTTTATATTTATTTAGTAACGTTGTGCCACAACTCAAATATTATAATATATGTTTGCTAACTTAAATTTCAAATTAATAATAGTAAAATAATATTAGTCAGCAAATTAATGTATATTACTAAAATACGATAAACAAAAAGAAAATTAATGATTTGGCAAAAACTCGGTACAGTAATTTTATCACTGCCGTTAAGAATGATAAATTTATTTTTTACTAAGGCTATATTATAACAATAAACGGGATAATTCGTCTGAAGTGTTACAATTCTGTTTAATACGCAAACTAAACAAAACTGGGTATTGCAAGATATAATCAAATTAAATTACGTAAATGTGAGTGAAAATTTAAAACGAGTGATTTACCATATAAATTTATAAAAATAATATAGGTACTAATATTGTGTATTTTTATGTATTTATTATCGTATATGTTATACAATGCCCAATATTTATAAAGTATTATTTTATATGACTATATATTATTATAATCATACGATTAGTTCTCGAGTCGCCGACAGATAAATGTTTATAGTTTATACGGTCGATTTATCATATAGGCATAGTTCAGATGGTTTCAAAGTTTATTATTAATAAGATTTTCGAGAAAACGTCATTAGTCATTACCAAAGATATTTACTAGGGATTGATCATTTATTTTATACAAAGAAAATTGTATATATTCAACACGTAGATATAATATAATATTACTTGCACATTTCAAATCCATTAAAACACTAGCAAATTACTACATAATTTTTAATATGTTTTTATTTATTTATTTTCTTATTGTTTTCGGCAACTAAATTTAGAAAATAAACAACTGCTTTTCATTATTTATAATTTATTTTACTTTTATTTTTTAATTTGTGTTTTATTAATATTTTAACAGTAAATAAATAAATGAATATATAAATATATATATATATATATAATATAATATATATACACACACACACACACATATATATATATATATATATATATATACTATTATTATTAGTATTTATCTGTTTATCAATAGTGATTATTATAATATGGAATTAAGATTTAGCTCATTCGGCTGTGTTAAAAATAATGTAACTCGTATAGAATCGGTATTGTCTGTGAAATTATGATATTAAGGGGATTGAAAGTGGGCATTTTCTCTTTTCGTCTAACACACACGAAACATAGCAAAATAGATGTTTCCTACTTTCAACGTACCGACTGATCTAGTGGTGCGATAAGAAATTTGAATCTAGATTGAAATTCATCGTAAATTTTACTATAGAATGACTTTCCCACTTTTTTTCATTTTTTTGTATCTTAGGATCTTCAAAAATTAGTTAAGAGCAATTTTTTTTATTTTAAATTTGTTCAATTAATATATTTTACTAATTTATGAAAAAAAAATTTTTAATTAAAAACGTGAAAAAGTCAATCTCAAGTAGATGTCACGGCGAATTCAAATTTCTTATTGCATTACTAGATCGATCGGTAAGTTACAAGTAGGAAACACCTATTTTGCCATATTTCGTGTGTGTATAAGACGCGATCCGGCATGAAAGGATAAATGTAATAATATTTTTAAAGGTACTGATCAAAACAAGAAATTAAAATTATACGTTTTTATTATTCCTTACGACCAGTGGCGGATCTAGGATTTATTGTTTTATTTATTTATTTTTTGGTGGGGGGCGGGAGGAGGGGTGTATTTTCATAATAATTTTGTAAGTACAATATTAAGCTTTTGATAAGTATATTTAAATTTTGATAATCATTGTAAACGCATATTGTTACAACTACGATATTGAAATTTCGATTTCAAAATTTGAACACAGGCTCGCTGTAATATATTTATTTTGTGTATTGCTTGCAGTGGCGTGGCGTGGGGTTAAGAATGTAGTAAGCACTTACCAAAAAAATATACCCACCTATTAAGAAAACGCCAAGAAGTATTTAAGGAGGACAAGGGGGCTTCCCCCCATAGACCTACTTTAACCCCCCTAATCGACTATTTCTCAATTTGTAATATATTACATATATTATGTTTGCATTAAATTTTTATATTATATTTTGGAGATTTAGACTTTAGCCCTCTGTATTACTCCTTTAAATACGCGCCTGGAGAATGCTATACTATTGATTTTCTACGCGTGGAACATGCTTTGGGAGACGCACGTTTCTGAAAAACTAGAGTGATTTTAGTGTATAATAACCTCTACATAAAATTAAAGATCATAAAATGTAATAATTTACGACAGAAAAAATGTATCGGTATCAACATTAACTTGAGATTTAAAAAAAAAAATCAAATAATGTTTTCTGAATACGTTGTTCATTCATTTTTTAATAATTAACACGCGACGTGACACGACAAGACAGAACGCAGACGATGGAACTGTAATTGTTGATACCACCTTTTAGTACAATAATTTGTAGTCATAACGCGATAATAACGTCTCATAAATAGAATACATAGATGTATAAACAATACAGGTTAGTTAATCTGTTATAATGTGATCATGATAGGCGTCTGCCCCATCCGTGATATCATTGCGTTGACGAAACACTGTGATTCATTTTTCAAAAGGCTACACTGTAAGAACTCGTCTACAGTCTAATAACACAACGGAATGCCGTAACGTCTATATAGTATTGTTGTGAATTTCAATAACGCTTACACATTAAAACATTCCCTCCCATGTCCCACACTATAATTTAATTTTAGATCATCAGACTTAACGTTGTAGTAATAGGAAAGGGAATCGAAATCGCTTACACGTCGAATAAGGGCACGAATAGATACAGCTAGAGAGCCTTGATATATAAGAGAGTGGCCAACGGGTGTGATAGAAGCCATTAATCTCCAAACGATTCCCGCGTTTTTTTAAAATGTAAACAATACACTTTAATCCCGGGCATTCTACATGTAACACTAACCATATTTATATTCGTAAATTTAGAATTTAATTTTATTGTGTATAAATTGGTTGATTCAAGATTGCATATTAAAGGATGGAAAAAATTGAAAAAATGGTAAAATTTTAGAAACATTAGTTTTTGATTAAATTATTTGATAATATTTTTGTGCGCTATAAAAGCACAACCATTATTATTTGATATCTTTCATATATTTATTTAAATAATATAACTTATAAATAACACTGTTGATGAATGGATGGATAGTATATAAAAAAAACGTTGATTTTTTATAAAACGTACGTGCATGTAATTTTTGTGGAATGTGTAATGTATGAATGACAACAACGTTAGAAAAAAAACAATTTGAACAATATGGTTATGTATGGTAAAGCGGTAGACTGTATAAACATGATAACATACGAGTGATAAGCTACAATCTCCTTTACACCGGCCACCTTGAGCGGTCGCCTCAATAAATTTGAATTTAGAATACACGATTAATAAATAGAAAAGTACAAAATTACATAATAAAGAAAAAATACAATAGTACAACGTACATTATGAAATATATAGGAACGAATTATTTACTATTACAGAGTAGGGTAATTTTAGAATAGGATAACCTTATATGTTAACGAATATAATACAATTTATTACAAAAAAAAATACAATATTAACTTATAGCTTACAATTAAAGAGGTAGTTTCACCAGCTTTGTTATGGGGCGTTTGTATGAGGTCTGCTCAGTACGAATGGTTACCACACGGACCTTTCCATCGTCAGGATTGGGGTGTACCTCACTGACTCTCGCCAAAAGCCATTGATGGGGTGGAGCATGGTCATCCTTAACCAGAACCAAATCACCGTGTTTGAGGTCAGGTTCACTGAATCGCCACTTGACCCTCTGCTGGAGTGTGGAGAGATAGTCCGAGACCATTGACGCCAAAATTGTTGATGTTGACGTTGAATGAGATTCCAACGGGCAAGTCGGTTTACTGGAGTACATGTGTGGTCAGCACTAGGTAGTGCTAACAATGGACGACCAATAAGGAAGTGTCCTGGAGTCAAAACTGAGTAATCGTCAGCATTTGAAGACAAGGAGCACAGAGGCCGAGAATTTAATACGGCTTCAATTTGAGTGAATAACGTACCTAGTTCTTCAAAGGTGTAGACTGTCGCTTTAGTAATGCGTTGTAGTATAGACTTACAAGATTTGATATTGGCTTCCCACAAACCACCCATGTGTGGAGATGCAGGGGGAATGAATTGCCAATCGATTTCATGTGGCAAACAAAACGAATGTAGTTTCTCCTTCACCGGTGTTGAGGCCAAGAATGTATGTAATTCGCGTAAACTGTTGTGTGCACCCTTGAAATTTGTACCCTGGTCACTCATAATGACAGAAGGATAACCACGTCGTGAAACGAAACGTCGTAAAACAGCAATGAATGCCTCTGAAGTAAGGTCACTTACAACTTCCAGATGCACGGCTTTGGTCACAAGACAAATAAACAACGCTAAATAACTTTTTGTTTGAATGCGGACGCGTCCCGTGGGTAAGCGAGTGAGAAAGGGTCCAGCATAATCTACACCACATTTGGCAAAAGGACTTGAGATGGTTACACGATTAATAGGCAAGTCACCCATGAGTTGCTGACTTCTGACTTTACGATAGCGGCAGCAAGTAACACACTGATGAATAAAACGTTTTACAGTGCTTCGTCCATGAATCAGCCAGTACTTGGTTTGCAAAAGTGTCAGCATCACGTTTAAGCTGGCATGTAAATTTGACAAATGCACCTGTCGGATAATTAACAGAGTGAGCGTGTGATTCTTTGCTAATATGATAGGATGTTTCTGAGTGAAGAATAAAGTTGAATGTCTCAACCGGCCTCCCACACGAAGTAAGTCGAATTCATCCAAAAACGGATTGAAGCTAGCTAAGCAACTGGACGACTGTATCGCAACATTCCGACGTAAACGGTTGATTTCGGTAGAAAAAGCGTCATACTGCATACGTTTGAGCCAAATTATAAGAGCGGAGCGTCTTTCACCTATTCCAATGGGTCCTCTATGACAAGTAGATGATGTTGGAGTGCAGTTATGTATGAAGCGTAATATGTAAGATGTTGTTCTTAAAAGGCATTCAAGATCGGAATATCTCATTAGTAAATCATCAGTGGCTATAGTAGTAGTTCCAGTCACCGTGCGGACAGGACGTTTTTCCGGTAACGATTTTGAGTGAACGTTGACACAAGCAGGCCACCTGGCACTATCAATTAGCCACTCAGGACCTTGCCACCACAGCTTACAGTCAACAAGTTGCTCACCCGTCAATCCACGCGAAGCCACATCTGCCGGATTGTCGGACGAAGAAACATGTCGCCATATAGCTGCCGGAATGAGTTGTTGTATCTGTGTAATTCGATTGGCAACGAAAGTGGTCCAATTGTACGGTTCACTTTGAATCCACTGAAGTGTGATAGTGGAGTCTGACCAAAGATAAACGTTACTTATAGTTGTATGTATAGATTTGAGAACTGAGTCGGTTAACTGTGCCAGCAGAAGAGCTCCGCACAATTCCAGGCGTGGTATGGAAATCTTCTTAAGAGGAGCTACTCTTGTTTTGAAACCAACAAAGTAGATGTAGTCAGGTCAGATGACGTAGCAAGTAAGTAAATGACAGCAGCATAGGCCTGCTCCGAGCTATCACAGAACCCATGCAAGTTGTAAGTAATGATTTGCGTTGACGACTGGTTAACGTATCGGGGAATGTCAAAAGTGGTCAGACATTGATACGACGCACGATGTGCATGCCACGACTGCGTTAACTCACGGGACACTTCATTATCCCACCCTAATTTCTCTTTCCACAACTGTTGAATTAGAAGTTTAGATACAACCACAAGTGGAGAAAGCCAACCACATGGGTCGTACACCCGAACGATGTTAGACAGCAAACTGCGTTTGGTGATATGTTCATCGAATTTCAATGTGTTAACTTGAATGGCAAAAGTATCTTTGCTGGCGTTCCAACTTATACCCAACACATTGATGGCATGGTCCGACTGGTCACAGAATGGTAATTGTGCAACACGATGCGATGCTGGAATCGTATCCAGGATGTACGAACTGTTACTTGCCCATTTGCGAAGTTCAAAACCCCCTTGCTGCAATACATTAATTAATTCCTTTTGTAAACTACACAGTTCGTCAACGCTGTTTCGGCCAGTCATTACTTCATCGACATAAAAGTCTTCTAAGATGACCTTTGATGCGTTAGGATGACGATCAGAAATGTCTTTGGCTAGTTGATGCAGTGTACGAATGGCTTGATAGGGTGATGGAGCCAACCCATATGTCACCGTATTGAGCATAAATGGTTGGAGTGGTTCAGATGGAGTTTCACGCCACAAGATACACTGATAAATTCGATCGTCGGGGTGAATGATTATCTGGCGAAACATTTGTTTAATGTCAGCGGTCATAACATAACGTGAGAGTCGGAAATTGATCAGAACGTTTACAATGTCTCTTTGCAGCTTAGGCCCTTTATGTAAGTAGTCATTTAACGAATGACCCGAATTCATTGTACATGATCCATCAAAGACGACTCGTAACTTGGTTGTTGTACTGGTTGGTCTGTATATGTGATGATGTGGTATAAAGACATGAGGTTGTAAATCATCGGTAGTTACTTTTTGCATGTGGTGAGAACTTTCATACTCTCTCATAAAGTCTCTGTAAAGACTGGATATGTCTGGATGCTTGGAGAGGAAACGCTCAACTTTGTATTGACGTTGGGCAGCTAAAACATATGAATTGTTTACTTTAGGTGGTAGTTGTTTAAATGGTAATCTTAACACAAATCGTCCATTAACATTTCTGGAGTGTGTAGCAATATAATGATTTTCACATGTTAACTCTTCAGAAGACATGACCGTCATACGAGGAACCTCTTCCATTTCCCAAAAACGTTTTAGCAAGTTATCCACAGAGACGTTCGAACAACCAGCGATGGTAGTTGTAGACGTGTATGAGTCGACATACGGTTTAGATGTGAATGAATGACTTCCGGATACGACCCATCCAAATTCGGTGTTCTGCAATGAAGGATTATTAACCGAACTACGTATACTACCTTCCTTGATGATATCCATGAATAATTCTGCACCAATCAACAATTCAATCTTTCCTGGTATATGAAAATTTGGATCAGCTAAGGAAACATTTTCCAGATACGACCAGTGCTCGATTGGAATATTTTCAGTGGGCAGTTGAACGGTGATGATTGGAGCTACCAGTGCGGTCATCGAATAATGAGCATCTGTGCAGCGTGATGAAATCTGGAAAGATGTTAGTCCTGAGATTTGAGTAGCAACACCGTTTATACCTTCGACACCGACTTGGCATTTTTTCATTTTTAATCCTAAGCGATGAACTAATGATGTGGTAATGAAATGTGATTGTGAGGCTGAATCAAGCAATGCTCTAACGAACTCTGTACGGCCATTAGTACCATGTATGCGTACCAACGCAGTAGACAGCAATACCGAAGACCTTGATAATCCATGATGTGCATGTACAATGTTAGTTTGATTAGATGTAGATGTTTCCCTTGTAGTATTGGTCATAACTGATGGTGTGTTGTTTTCTATTGATGATTTGATATGTGATGTCTCCTTATGTAAAAGTGTGTGATGTTTTTCACCACAAGTTTTACACCCTTTGTTCATTGTACACTGAGATAGGAAATGTCCAACTCGACGACAGTTCCAACAGATTTGTGACTTTTTGACTAACGAATAACGATCACTTACTGTTGCTCCCATAAATGTGTTACATTTGTAAATACTGTGCGACAAATTACAGATTGGACATGATTGGCTGCTTTTGTTGTTTGTAATAGTAGCATGGGTAACTGTTCTTTGTGGTTTACACTTGTATGTGTTACTGTTCGGTCGGAATTGCATTACCTCCAACGCATGTATTCGGCTTTCGACAAAATCACTCAGAGCTTGCCATGTTGGAAATTCTAAATAATTTGCAGACTCAATTTCCCATGTTTTGCGCATGTCCACAGGTAATCTTGTTGACACCAAATGCACCAAAACATCATCCCAATACTCTGTGGGTCGGTTCATATTTTCAGCGCACGAATATGCTTATTTGTTGTGTCAATTAGCGCTTTTAACGTCTGTGGGGATTCGATTTGAACTGCAGGTTGTGTAAATAATTTATGCAAGTGAGTCTGGAACACCAAATGCTTATTATCAAATCTGCCTTTTATCAAATTCCACGCTTCAATGTAATTATTCCCTTCTGATGACAAAGACGATATGACTTGGGCTGCTTCATCGTTTAAACTTGTTTTCAAATAATACATTTTTTGCATATTGTCTATATTATCATTATTATGAACTATGTTTTCAAATTGGTCCTTAAATGAGTACCACTCATCCCGTTTTCCACTAAATTGCGGAATGCTTATAGGTGGTAACTTGATGTGACACTGTTCTTTTTTCTCATATTCACCTTCTTGATCTTTAGACAACTGCGATAGGAAAATCGATTTTACAGTGACGTACAACGCAGATATGGTTTCAAGTTCGTTCACATACTTGTCTTGATCTTTATCATCCAATACAGTCGTTAGTTCTTCGTAGATTTCATTATACATTTTGAACGCATCTTGTAACAACTCTAATTGAATTTCAATTTGATGTTGTTCATATTGTTTTACGTTTTCGAGCGTATGTGTATAATGTTTTTTCTCTATCAACTTCTTTTTGGTAATAAGCCTTTTTAACAGTTTCTCCATATTTATGAATGAGTACCAATATAGTATGACACAGACACACGAAAGATTATGATTAAAACGACTACGAGAACACGACAGACACGATTACGAACACGACGGACACGATGACAAACACGACTGACACGATTACGAACACGACGGACACGATGACAAATTCGACGATTTCGAATTTGACAGTTTCGACGACGACGATTTCGGCTACGCGATCGAAACGGATGAATGTAGGTACTTAGTACTTACGCAAATGTATTTTCAGCACGTGGACGCACTATTGAACGACAGGTTTCACGACTTCGTTTGCGACCACACTACTCAATTTAATCAATGTATGAATGAATACGAGGATAAATGTATGTATCCGGTTCGATGGACCATTAAATGTTGATGAATGGATGGATAGTATATAAAAAAAACGTTGATTTTTTATAAAACGTACGTGCATGTAATTTTTGTGGAATGTGTAATGTATGAATGACAACAACGTTAGAAAAAAAACAATTTGAACAATATGGTTATGTATGATAAAGCGGTAGACTGTATAAACATGATAACATACGAGTGATAAGCTACAATCTCCTTTACAAACACAAAATTGTAATGTTACATACGTTTTATTAACAAAATTACTATAATTTACACATTAGAATAGCGTAGGTAGATGGCATAATAAATTGGTTGGTAGGTATACATACTTATTATATTATATTATTGAATATAATACAGTATAAGAGAATAAACAGAATTTAATTTTCGAATTTCGGGTAAAAACAAACGTCGAAATGACAAATTAATAAGCATTTGTGTATGTGGAAAACATTATTTTGGACGATTAATGGCGTCCATAAGCTATGATAACAGCCAGCCAATAGAAAACTTGCACCGAGTTGGCCACTCTCTTATATAATATCAAGGCTCTCTAGATATAGCTGATATTATTTTCTACGGCTATACAGCTGCGGCTACTATAGCCTCTGACGTATTATTATCGCGTAATTTGTGTTATCTCAGTCCAGTAGTCCATATAATAACGGTCCACGATTTTAACAACAAATTGAATCTATTTTTAAAATATTTGATCGAAATGTTATCGATAATGAATATTTTGCTTATACCTACCTACTTTAGATACAAAAATTCAAAAGTTATTTACGTGATTTATATACATAGATAGTAGACAGTAGATACCATATATTATTATATGGTTAAAAACACAAATTTTTTTCAAAATTCCAACGTAAGCAACGCTTACACTGCTTATACCCACGCCACGCCACTGATTGCTTGCCTCTGCCTGCTTGCTTATTCCTGTTAAATGGTATAACATTCTTTTATTATTCGTTATTTTCCTATCGTATCAGCTCTCAAAAAATTCAATCTGTGTATATTATTGTTGAATAAAAATATTTTTTGTATTTTTGGTATACGAGTAGTAAGAAATCAGTTTTTACATTCTCAGTAAGTATTACAAATGTCAAATTTTCTGGTTTTATAATGACACACACACATATATATATATATGTGTGTGTGTGTGTGTGTGTGTATTAACACATTTACATTTTAATAGTATAGACTATAGACCGTTAATAATAATTTTATATAAACAATTCTAACAGTTTTCAAGAATGTATTATTTTGGGTTCGATTACAGAACCACACTTTTTCATTTACGTTGATAAATTTTTCGACGGAATAACAAAATAAGTAAGAAATATCAATATTTATTATAATTATTATGTTTATTTTGTTGATATCTCATGTACGAAGAACTGGTAAAAAAAAATTTTATCAAGCGAGTTAAATTTGTATGTTTTTCCTATGCGTAGATAACGTCATTCCCTGTAGCCTACAGTCTTCAGGGAGTGCCCGAGTTTCATAAATTTTTTTTGTTTTGTATTTTTGTTTTAGTTTCAATTGTTTTATTTTTCATACTACGTTGACCAATATATACATCATAAATAATATTAATATAGAAACCGGGTAAATAAATAAATATGTATATGTATTATGTATACATAATTTTTTTCTTGTTTATATGATTCTAAATATTAGATGATTGTGTTAATTGTGCTTCAAAATAATTGAGAAGTCTTATCTACAGATCAGAAATTTCAGTGTAGAAATGGTGTTTGGGACGTGACACATTTTGAAGTATGAATATATGTATATTCTTATAATGAATTTTCCAATGGTATGCTGTTTTTGTTATTTGTATACCCAAAATTACAGGTGTGTGTTCATACCGCCATTTTCATTTAGAGATACGAATATATTTATAAATTATTTATGAAATAAATTTAAATGATTGTTAAGGGAGTCTCATATTACCTTTATATGCATATTTCATTAAACAGGTTTAATAAATTGTGAGATAAAAAATATAATATATACATATATATATATATATATATATATAATATTTATATTATATATTTCTTTATTGTATTTATATAGGTTGAATAATTAATTTAAATTTACTATGCCAAATACTTAGTATAACATACAATTTACATGATTTAAACGTTGAATATATGACGTATAATAACGTCTGATGTTTAAATTTTAAAGGTAAATGATTTCATGTTTTCAAATAATACAATTACGTAATTATCACATCCAACTTAAATTTATATTATGTATAGTGAATAAGTTTTATAATTTATAGCGATCTATAATAAGTTCTTCAAACTTCAATTCCACCTCATATATTTACATTTTATAAACTATTGTTTTGTTCATAGATTCTAATTCGACGTATATTAATTTAAAGTTGTTCCATTGTGGTTTATGTTTATGAAAATATGTTTAGCTTCAAATAACACTATTTTAACAAATATTATTACTATTATTCACATGTAATTGTAATAATATATAATTTATCGAACGTAAAAATAACACAGAACGTCAAAGAAAAATTCTAAAAATACGAAAAGTGTTTAAAATTATTTATTTAATTTCGAAAATTAATTCAATGCAACATATTATTATAATTCTATATTAGTTATATTGTTGTATCGTAAAATAAATAATTTTAGTGCACTCACATTTTTACAGATTAAAACCATTGTACTAAATAGTTATAGAATTTTTTTGTTCGTTTCTATAAAAAAAATTTATATTATAACTAATTTTTGTTCCAAAATTTCGGAATGAGTTCTTAAACATTTTACACGAAGTTTACTTTAACTCCCCTTAAAATACCTTTTATTAATATATTTTAGGGAATATATTCTTGGAAATAAATAAGCCATCTTGTTAAGACATGACAGAGCGTTACGCTTGAAAAACTGGAGATTGCAGTTAAGTAATTAGAACAATAATAAATTTGAATAGATTTCACAATGTCAGGCATAATTTTGCCTCTTTTTTTCGAACAAAAGACGTTTGACTGCCTTATACCCGTATATACGATAGCTATCCCCTGCAGCGACTGCCTCTCGCGCTCTGCCACCTCTTGGCCGTCATTACAGTCGAAGCGAATCGGGCCACCGCATTCCACATTGCTGGAGAATCCAGCATGCAGGTAACGACATCACGGCGCACGAAACTACCATTTACCTTGACCAGGTCGTCTCGTGCATTCTCAAACGCCTCGCAGCGCACGAGAGTGTGATACGCGTCGTCCTCCTCCTCACTATACGAGCCGGGTGCCCCACCGCAGTGGGAACATCCGTCCACCGGGGCACGATTGATCCGGTTCAGGAACCGGTTGAAATAACCGTACCCCGATAGCAGCTGAGAGAGGTGGAACGTCATCTCACCACGAGTCCTCGTTATCCACCGGTCGAGTAGCACGGAAGGGATCAGCGTTCTGGTCCAATCCCGTCCGATGCTAACGGGAGCGTCCCAGCGCACGACCCTCCCGGCCCATTCCTCCATCGTTTGGGCCCTCGGTGAAGGAACACTTAATGACGGTTCGCTCGACGGACCTGAAGTCTCCGAGGGTCGTCCAATAGCTTCTGTAACCTAGAGCAGAGGTTCTCAAACTTTTCAGGCCAGGCCCCCCTTTTAGTTTACCCCAGACCTGAGCCCCCCCCTCATAAAAATAATTTTAATAGTCATGTTTAGAGTAAAAAAATGTTAAAAACAAACAACAAATATTGATAAATATTAATATTACAAATTTATTTTAAAATAAAATGTATTTTTTATAAAATATTTTAATTAATAGGCCAATTTTAATGTGATGGGTGGGCTTGTTTTTTTTCATCACAAAGTTTGGTGAAACGAGGAGAGATATTTGATATTTGCCTGTATGTGATGTATAAATATACCGAATTGTATACAATGCAAAACGCGATTATTATTACGGACATTTCACAATTTTTTTAATTTTTTCTACCAATGCAATGTTGATTTTTAAAATTGTCTTGCGCCCCCCCCCTATAAAGCTTTTGCGCCCCCTGGAGGGTCGCGCCCCACACTTTGAGAACCTCTGACCTAGAGGTAGACTACGGCCACTTTTTTAATACCGTCGGCCGAGGACACTTCCCCTCATCCCGCATCTTTATAATATATTTGCTACTCATAATATAAACATATGCGATACCACAACTAATGCATAATTTGCCGAATTCACGAACAATGCGGGGACCTTAAAAAAGAAGTCGCCGTATGACTATTATGTTTACGCAATAATAAAAATAGTAAAATATTGCCAGGACGAAACACTACTACTGTACTAGCTGTTTGTAATAAACATCTCGTAGGTATATAATAATAAATTGTCAATTTTTTTTAAATGGAAAAAAACTAATAAATTTTTTAAATATTTTACGTGCAAAACAGTTTTGAGTTAATAATATGAAATATGTTAAAAAGTTAAAAAGGGAATCCACCTTAAATCATCCAAGGGGCACAGTAAAGACAAGAAACCACAGACTGTCGTCAGATAAAGTTAATAAAGAGTTACTGAAGGGAATCGCAGTTAAAATTTTTTTCTTATTGAAACAAAAATAAATAGTTTTACACTGTATTGTGTAAAATATTTGTATGTATATGTGCTATTACATATTATTTCTATTTGTAATTATATATATTTATTTTCTGGAGTAACTTTTAGACAAATATTTCTGTTCATAATATATACCATGTAACTGTGAAAGACAGAAGTCGGTTAACGGGGTTACCCCGTCTAATATTTATCATTCTAGACCATTGAAACGATACATTTGGTGAAGGATTTTTAAAAAAACGATAAAAAAATTATGAAAAATAGAGAACAGTACTTAAGTTGAAATGCTTATCTTAATGTAAAGAAGGAATTTTTAAACTCGTTTCACAATGCGAAAAATGCATAAATATTAATGTTGATTTGTTTGAAAAATAACCAATAAAACTATTATCACATACGTACGTACGTTTTTGTAAATTTTTCGCAAAATCAGTTTTTTTTTAATATAATTCTTACTTAAGGGATTTATTATATTGTATATTCCTTTTTAATTAATTATGATTACATTTACATTTAAATCAACATAATTTTTGTAAGTTCTTAAATACATACATACATGCAGTGTATAGAGTATGGTCAACTTCGAAAAGACTATTAGTTTACGTTATCAGGACGTGTAAAATAGTATTAATTTACATTTCCAGCCTACAGATACTCTTTAACAAAAAATTTTCTTTTATATTTCGTGTTACTCACAAAGTGCTATAATTAAACAAATACCATATTAAACAGCATTGTGATAGTGTGTTATGTCGACTTAATCCAAACTTCAAATTATTACCAAATCCAGAGCAATTTTTTACATTATTTTTTTGGGAAGACACACAAATCTTTCCACATACTCTCTTTCAGTGTTAATTTATGCAATATTAAAAACCATTTTAATTCCTCACATTCTTATGGTACCTGTAGTGATTCAAATATGCCCAACGCCCATTTATTTCAAACGATTGCAATTTCGCCCTGAACATTAACGAGGCACATGGACATGAGTGATCACTTGGTGTAGCAGGTATTAACTTAGAGACGATAGTTTGTTTGTTTTCGTTCCGGACTAACAAACAAGAAACATTGTGTACCCTCAAGGTTTGCAATAAAATGTCCTAAATAAATAAAAAAAACGTTGTACGGTTGTTTCTGTCTAAAAAAAAAGAAAAAATTGTTTTCTAGAGTTTTATATGAGTTGAGTTTGGTGAAATATCACGCAATTGAACTTGGATCAAAAACAATAGGAAAATCTTGAAAATTTTTCCACATTAAACGATTGTAAAAAGAAATACCTTTAATAAAACCTATTCACCCTGCATGTGAAAGGCAAAGTGTTACAAAGTTAGTATGTACAGCCGTTAGCTACCATATTTCAAACATTGAATTATACTACCAAAATAATCACCCTAAGTTTGGGAAGTTGGATATACGAAACACGTATGTAATGTATATAATTAATATGATTATTTATTAAATTTAATTTCGATAAATGTTATAAAGTAAAAAATTATAATTTTTATGAACTTGATAAATTACTAATTTATAATTTTAAAATAGTTCATATAAATATATTTTTATAACGAAAATACTTATATATTCTTTTTTTAAAATTAACAATACCTATGTTATATTAAGTATATTACATTCTTCAATAAAACAAAATATTAATTTGTTGCATAAAATTTTAAAAATATGTCGTTGAAGAGGTGAATTTTCCTTTACCTCTGCCCAGGATCCACCACTGTTTAAATGGTATTGAATCTTACTAGCCGTGTTGTTACACAATATAAAGAGTATCAAGAGAATAACCGTAAGTATTTAGATGTTTAATATTTACAAAAATATGGTTTAATTTTTTAGAAAGTACAGTTCATTGGTATAAATCATTAGGTAGACAAATTAAATAAAATCAGTTATTTTTATTACTTCTAGATCGCCTAACAAATACGATCCATACGATACGCGTGTGGAAAAGAAAATAAGACGTAATTTATTCGATAAACGTATAATTAGAAATAATAATATAAATAAAATAAAAGTGTAAACATTCGTATAAATTCTTATAACAAAAATAATTATAGTCGTGTACTCGTATATCAAACATAATGAGTGTAATATTTTTTTATTCATTATTAAGAATTAGTTATATTATATTATAATTTTAAAGAATTCAGTGGTTTTTTTTTTTTAAATAATCTATAAAATTCTGTTAAGATTTACTATTACTTATTTTTGTATACGGTTCAATTATTTTATAATTATAGTTATTATAATAATAATAGTTATACTTTTCTGTAATTTTAAATTTAAAACTTTAAGTAAATACTGATATAAGGGCCACTGAGGTAGTAATTTTTTTCCTGGACTGGTTCTCACTTACAGACCGCGACTAAAAGTAGTAGATGCGATTTTATTTATCGGGTTTTTTTCATTTTACGATAAAAAAAAAACCGCTGTCAATATAAATGTGTTATTATTGAAAACGTGTACACACGCGAGCAAATAAGTATTTTAAAAATAACAATTATTCAGTATAGCACGTCGATTTTTCAAAGGTCAAATAAAATCGATTATGCACATGAGGTGGTCCAATAAATTATACGGCAACCTTTGTCAAACACGGTAATCATATATATATATATATATATATATATATATATATGAACGGTATACACAACACTTAAAATAGCTTCCAGAATATTATTGCGGTTAAACAATATTGTAAGCGTGACGTTTGAAACTATTATTGACGAAAGTTATGATGGCGAGTTCTTAACAAATACAAATATTTTCACCGTTATATGTTTAATATCAAAATTAATTGGAATATGAAAATTCACTTGGTTGGGTAATATGTTTTGGTCTGACTATTATGACACAGAATTTTAAAACTGTTCATACATATATCGAGTGATAACATAAACTAGATAATAAAATTAAAAAACTATACGGAATATGATGAAAATTTTGTGCACTTCAAGTTATCCGAAAATTTCGTACTAATAATAATATATATTTTTCCTATCTTCTGATCGGGCACAGTCATCTTCTCCATCGTTCCATCCACTTTCCTTTTAACTCGTCTCATCTGTGTAGAGGACATAGAGGAAATGAACTTATCCATGAGGAGGTAATCTGCAATCATATAATCTTTAACTGTCTTTCTCTCCTCTCTAACAGACTCCTTTTTTCACTTTTATCCCCTCTCTAGGTTACCTTTCTTCAAATCCACATATTCAATTTAACTCTCTCTTTTATATATTGTTATATCTATTTAATTATTAATTTTATTTATAAAGCTGGCTTCCTAATTTGATATTGTGTATAGAACAGAAATGTTCTTTTTCTCCCTTTTTACCGCCTTTATGTAATTTTCTTTAACAAATTCAAAATAAAAAATAAAAATTATACTCCTAGACGTATAAAGTCGTATATACTCATAAGACTCAAATTTTCACTTTCAAAACACTTTCAACTAATTACATAAGTATTGCGTTTCAATGACTATTATTTTTATAATAGAAAGAAGATATTGTATTGATTATTAATGTGTTCATTTCGTAATTATTGTGGAACATTATTTTAAAACATTTACTTTTGCCGATTTACAGATTTTCTAGAGGACTCTTATTGTGAACAATATGGATATTGATAGACAAAATGTTAAAATTTCATAAAAATATAAAACGTTACTGTTTAATAATATTTAAATTTTAGTACATATTATAATATTCATTCTACATTTTCAAATGTTGATTGTACCGAAGCCATTAGTAATTAACTTTTAATATATTTGGAGTAAGTAATAAACAAAATGTATTGGAACTTAGAAGTATCATAATCCCATCATTGGGATTTCTGTTTAAGATTTACAAATAACGGAATTAAATAACATTATTATGAACACCATGTTTTGGATAAGCACATGGTACATACATACATAAATTTACACTGTACTTACATAGTGACTATACTTTATTTACAGATTAAAAATGTATACTTTTTTTAATAATATTTCAAACAATGAAACGATAATATTCCAAACTGTAACATTAAAAAGAATTAGACGAGTTACTCAACCAATTAGTATTATTAAAGTTTAATAAATACCCAACTATTATAAAACAACAACACTTTCCTATTAAAAACAAATTAAACAAATGAATATTTTGCAGATTACTACAAGTACTCTTTTTTTCGAAATGAAATAAATACTTAAAAAAATTATCCGTTTTCGTACTTTTTATGCAAAATTAAATACAGGTAAAGTACATATATGATCAAAAACAAAAAGAATAGATATAAAAGGATATACTTATACTTAAATGTGAGACATTTTTCATATATGTATTGTAATTTTTCAATAATTATTCCAACATTTCATAGCACATAGGCCCATAACAATAATTTTTAATAACAACAAAATTTTTGAGAGAATTTGATATGTTCACATGATATCAATGTTTTTATTTATTTTTTTATAAATTTCGTGATTTTGATTTAAACGTAAAAATAGAAGTCTGCACAACTTAGGTCAATAGATGATATTATAATAAATAGTACAAAATTGTATTCTATTTAAGACATTAACTTTTTTCAAACATACGACAAAAGTGGATTTTCAATAAATTGTATTTAAAAATTGTCAATTTCAAATTTTTATTTTAGTAGGTTAAGAGACGTATTTGGATTTAATGCATTTTGAAAAACATTTAAATGGATTAGTGTAACTTTGGAATTATTCTAATAGTAAAAATATGTTTAAATAATTTAGGAAATACTAGTCATTTTTGAGAAATTGGTGATTATTTTGTTTCGACTGATTTTCTTTAATAGTTATGGTAAATTTTGACATAATTAGAGAGTTAAATTTTTTCTTTGGAAAAAATAAAGTTTTAATTATTTTTTTATCAATTTCCCACCAATTTTTCCACATTTATTAATGAACAACTTTTTTTTTAAATTTGAATGCCGTAAACTTCCTATAATGATTTAAATATGCCTTTATTGTTTACCTCCCAAATATGATTAAAGTAAAATGTCGAATTTTGTATTTTTTTTTTTTTTTTTTTAATGTAGAATTTCTTAGTTCCTGTATTTATTTATTTATGTTTTTTTTTTGTTGTGAAAATTTTTCTTACCACGTTTTTAAAGCACCAAAAACTTATAACCAAGGAAATAGGTATCAAGTCTTTTGTTGGAATTAATTTTACGTATTCTTATTATAATAGAATTTCTTTTAAATAACTAATAACTATTAATAATTTAATTATTGGCCTTAAACGATATACGTACATGTAATATAGTTAGGTATCAATGATACATGACTTTCTACTCCTAAAACCATAACACATACCTACTTACACATATTTTGAAAGTGTCCCATCCACAACTCTTTAGACAAATGGTGATTGTCTGATCTCTTTAATTTTATGGATTCTACAAAAAACTTTTTTAATCTTTTCATAAAAAAAAAGTTTATATGGAAAATATATTACTTTTCCTAAACGTTTATTTTGAAGATAATCAATACACATTTAATAATATACTAAAATAATATATAATAATTATTAAAATGTTTGATTGATCATTTAAAATATCTCAAAGGCTTTTGATTTTATTGAACTACATTTCTACTCCTGTATTGTAACTTTTTGCCATCGTCCAGATTTAGAATTCAGAATAATTATTTTTTTCATTTTGAATAAAATAAAGCTGGCATTACAAATTAAAAATAAATCATATTTAAAACTCCAAAATATATGTCGTCCAAAATATATATATTTTTTTTTTTATTGAAAAATATAATTCCAAAATTGAAGAATGGTCTATGATTGCGTTCAATTATATGCAGGGACGTCATTTAGGGGAAGGGTTCACGACGTGCGGTTGCACCATTTACTTTTTATATAATTCCGACTGGCCTTCTGAAATAATGCACCATTCCTACATAATTAAAATTTAATTGTATTTTTATAAAAATATTGTTATTTTACTGTAAATTATGGGTCAGTGAACAAAATATACTTTGCTGTCAATTAATTGAGTAAACAATAAATATATTATATTGAACCACAGGTTAAATTATATAATATAAAATCTTAGTTCATGGTTTGAACCGTATTTGTTACTGATTTTATCTTTGCAGGGTTTACAGTAATAACTGAGAAGTGATAACAGTAATAAACCGATTAATATAAAATCCAACGATCGAAGCGATTATATTATTAAATTAATATACATATTATTCTAAAACTTAAACTGCAACAATCTTATTATTATTCAGTAAAAATATTTTACATTTCCACATTAATAAACATCACAAACACGATGGTGACTTGGATGCTTTAGCCAATATGCCTGAAAGATTTCCTATCACTTTTACTGAAAAATTAAAAATTATTTCAATGGTTAAAATTTTACCGATCACAACAATATTAAATGAAAGGAATTCTCATCGCTTAAAAATTAAAAATAATATTTACACTCTTCCATGGCTGATGAAAGAATAAACGATCTAATGGTACTTAATGTTGAAAAAGGAAAAATTAACAATATAAATTTAGAATGTATTTGCTAATCCACTTATTTAGAATATAATTAATTTACATTAATTCATATTTATTATTTATATAATTTTAGAGCTTCATGCTAACACAATATTTTTACATATGAAATATAAATGTAAATATTTTGTGCTACTTTTTTCTTTTTTTTTTTTTTTTGCTGCATTTGTCATTTACAAGCTTTTCATGCATTAATTATTGGTTTTCACAGGTAAAATAATCAATGATTTATTATTATTTAAGTTTTAAATTGCTATTATTATTATTATGTATGTTGTTTGCGATTGTGATAATCTATGGAAAAATTATAATTTACACTGTTAAAATTTCAAAGTGGCCTGCTTGAAACTACGCACAACCAGAAAAGAAATCTGAAATGACGCCCCTGATTACATGCAAATAAAAATGGGAAGTAAATGGCACCCACTTTGAAGAACCGCATAATAAACGTTTACGGTTTAAAGTTTATTGGGACGACAAAACGCACTGCTGAAATAATCGATTTCACCGAATTAAAAACGATTTGAATAAAATTATATACATTTTACACGATACGTATAACACTAATCATTAAGGCGTACTGTGTTAAAATTGCAGAAAAATATTATTTATTTTTACTTTTCAGAATTGAAATGTTCGAATTGAAATTCCAGTAGACGTTGTGAAACGAAAAACATTAACTCATTATTATTACACACCAGTACCAACAACGTTGTTTCAAGTGTAATTTCTAACACGCAGTTTAATGTACGCTTATGAAAAACGTTGAAATCGGAAACTTTGAAACAGTACACATAAATTGAGAGAATTCTAGACTGGAAGACTTGCATAAAGTTTATAAAGTTGGCCGCCGGTATGAATGTCGTACAGAGCAAACCATTGTATTCGATCGAAAAGGTCTGATTGATTACGCGCGCAATGAATTCTGTCTTAGCACAGAGCGTTCTTCCATACAATAAATCAGTCGGCGTCGAACCCTAAAGACTCGTAACCGGAGATTACTACTGCCTTCCGTACGGAACCGGCGAAAATTTATTTGTCTTGTCACACTACGCAAATATATTTACAGTTTGAGTTCTGAACACATAATTGGCAGATAGCGATCTTCACACAGCGGCGCGACGAGAGGCGTCCGTATCGATATTGATTAGGTACTGCGTTAGTAAAGTTAAATAGAAACATTTTTAAAGAATGCGTACGGGAAGTCAAAATGAACCCGTTGTGGATTAATCACGAATGAAATTGACACTGTCTTCGTGTTTTATAATTTAATATTTTTTAATTTCGTGGTACACTGGGAAGGGGTATGTTTAAGACCTCCTCTATCTTCGCGGAACTTAATCAGCTCTCACAGATTTTCTTATAATAAAATATCGATATACGAAATTATAAACATAATTAATATATTTTCGTCGTTTTATTATAAAAATATTACAAAAGTTAGAAATATTGTTATTTTTTTAATTCACTGCTCAGCGAATCGACAATTAATATTATGTTCAATATCCCGCTGTTTTCTAGTCTGTCACGTATACACGTATCATAATGCAATGTTGTGTAGGCAGTAAAATATTCATTACAATCTTCTCAATCGCAACAAAGTATAGTAAAGTATCATGGATTAGGTACAAAATAATGTTAATATAAAAGGTAAATATTCTTTATTGATAAAATTATTTCTATAACGATAAAACAAGAAAAAAATTGTTTGAAGCTATATTTTTAGATTCTGAGCGGAGCGAGGAATGTATTGGTTTTACAAATAATAATTTGTTCCAGTAATATATTGTGTTACTGGAACAAATGTTTGAAAATATACAAATTAACGTCGTTTTGAATCGACTTCCGCAATAATTTAAAAAACAGTGTAATAACTTATTACACTGTTTATTACTAATAAAATTTTTTTTCGATAAATAAATTCGATTCACTTGTTGCGTGTAGAAACGAATTTTCGTCTAATTTATAGGCCTATAACATACACCGTTTCCCCTTAAACAAACGTACAATTTAATTCATTGCGAGTTAATGACGTGTACATACTCGTACATATAACTATAATCACTAATGATTACATATAACCGTTACGACGGGGATCTTTGAACACGTCCGGTCGACACTCTCGGATCGCATTAATCGCCTGGGACGCCCATCACTGCATGGACACCAACGATCTGATATAACCGTGGAACTATTACGTTGATCTACTAATCTACTACTGGTCACTATCCATAGCTTCCGTGTCTTCTCCTCTCACTCTTTACCCTAACCGTTTTCCAACCCCTTATTCATCGCTTATCTTATATATATATATATATATTGCAACTGGTCATTACAGCTCGTTCAATATTATGTCGTCCTACCCATGGAATAATCATGACGGTTAACGTAACTAATCGTTTTTAAATATATGGCGGTGAACGTTTTAAAGAAAATGTTTTGATAACCTGTACAGTTAAGATACTGAAAATTACAACTAAATAAGATGGATTCATAAAAAAAACAACTAGAAAAATATGGAGGCGAAATATGACATTTACCTCTACTTAAAGTTTAAATAATTATCTATTATTTCAACTATACATGCTTTATACATACGTTTAAAGAAAAAATGTATTATTATTATTAGGAAATTTCAGATGTTTATATAAATCCATTAACGGGATGGTACAAGTACAAAATAATACTTGATAAAATTTAGGAGAGAGTGGGACAAAATGTAAGATATTATTTCGAATTGTGAAGTGCAACAATTCGACGAAATCAACAAAACATAATAACAAATTATATATATTATTTACTATGTTTTTAACGACTTATTTTCCAATATTGTGCTTAGGTAATTTATTGTCTATGTAGTCAATATATTTAATCTACTATAATAGTATCTATTTATCTGGGTGACTGGGTGGAATACATGTGAATGTTGAAATGGATCGCGTACATGTAAGAAAAATATTTATTAATAAAAAGAAACTAAACCATAAAGATCATTTCGTTTATTCTGAAATCAAAAGAATTATCTAATGTGAAATACAGAATACTATTGTTGCATCGAATTGTCCTAAAATTGTCGGTCCATTAAAGTATGCTTATCGTTCTTTATATTGAAGAAAAAAATGTAATTAGTAATTGTGATAAATTAAAAGAAAAACACATAATAAAACATTATATAAAGCATGAACTATATGCGCTAGTTATCAAAAATAGATTTACATTTTATCTTAGATTACAATATTAAACACCCCAGTGTAATAAAAAGATACGTCTAAATTTACAAACTATTGAAGAGACACAGAAACATATTTTTTTTTTTGTTGGATATGTATTTAAAAATGTAAAGATATTAATTTATTTGTTGATATTTTATAATGTATTTAAATTAGACAATTTTATTAATCATTGTAACAGAAAAAGATAACTATCATAAAACTTAATTACTCATTTTTATTAAGTACAATAACAGAATACGTTCAAAACGTATGGAACAAAAATTCAACAAAAGTTTTTTTATCTGCAGTACAAATTCGTTGGACGTATTTTGTAGTTGCACTAATTTATATAGAATTTTTTTCTTAACATTTACAGTTATGATAATGATTTTTTGAACACTTTGATGTAGCTGGTTATCGCAACGGTGTCTTTAATTATAGTAAAAATGTAGTATCTATACTGACAATTTAACCAGATCATTCTTTTAGATATTACAAAACACAAATGCACAAATAATTAATAATATTCAATTTAAACAGCATAGTTACCGTTTTATCGTTCAAATGATTCACTTTGCAATGGAGATCTACGTTGGCACCGATTTGAACTGTGATATTTACACTAGCAGTCTTTTCGTCGAAGTACGGGACGAATTTTTCTTCTTCTGTTGTCGGCGAACCGCTCGTGGTCGGTTCCCATAAAACGTGATTAAGCAACGCTTCTAGATTTCCGTCGTTTTCAAATGTAGCTTCTAAAACAAAATCAACAAACATTTGGTTTTTTTATCAAGAAAAATAATTGTTTTTTATTATTATATATAGATACTGAATTATCTTAATTTTTGCAGTATTATTGGTTCATTTTCTGTACACATCTTAGACATAATGTTTATCCATACTAAGTATTACTACTTAGTAAATCATTTAAAAGGATTTTATTACGCGTTCAGTTTATTTATTTTACATTTTGAGCGGAGCGAGGAATGTATTGGTTTTACAATATTGTGTTTTTTTTTTCTTATGTCTGTAGCAAAAAATTCTACCAGAAGGAGTGCTTCGATCTTTACAGTCACAGTCTGTGTGCGCCGTGCGGTAGCAAATTGCATCTAGTTGGTACTTTAGAGAGGTTATTTTTCGATTTTTTTTTTTAAGATATAAATTAAAAACTACCTAAAAATTACATAAAAACGTTAAAAACGCGATTTCGTCGCAATCGATTATCTTTATTTCGAAAATAATGGTTATAGAAACTTGAAATATTCATCAAATATGTAACTTCATATTACATAAAGGAAAAAAATATTACGAAAACTTTCTTTTAATTTTAGACTATTTTTTTCTGTTTCATCAGCTACTAATTAAAACTATTCAGCTTTAGTTTTTTTATATACCCAAAATATCACACCGAAGCTCCGCTCAGAACCGTTTTATCAAATGAAATGATTTATCATTGCTTTTGAATTTATAGTGATAAAAATACACTCTAAAATCTTTATCCAAGTAATTCACTTAAGTGACATTCACAACACTCCACTATTCCTTGCTACCTTTTAAATTTATATTATAACGACATTTGTTATTGAATTTTTTTAATCGTTCAGAAACTTAACTCATGAGCTTTTTTTCTTAAAAAACAACTTTAAACCTTATTTAATGTACTGCATTGGAAAAGCTGTTTATTATCCAATAATAGTTTGTTTCAACCGAACAGTAATTTAATTACTCGTAAAAAAAATGTACGCTGTAATTGTAGGGGTACCGACCATTTAATTTGAAATACAATGAAAGTAATTTGCTTTTTCTTGACGTTTAGGTATCTTAAGTACAACCTTTACCTACTAAAAGTATATAATTTTCTTATATAATTATTATAAATTTTTAAACAATGAATATTGTTAGTCAATTGTTTTTAAAATGAAGAACAAGCCTCATTTATTGATTTTATTTATATTTCCTATTATATAATATTTATTTTTAGTTAAGTTATTCTGATGATGATGATGATGATGATGATAATGCTGATAATAACAATAACAATAACAATAACAATAACAATAACAATAACAATAACAATAACAATAACAATAACAATAACAATAACAATAATAATAATAATAGTAATAATAATAATAATAATAACAATAATAATAATAATATAGCGATAAAATTCGGTCATTAAATAAATTTAATATTATTTTTAACACCGCACAATTTATTATATACGTATTGCGCTTTTGTTTTATTTTATTTATGGTTGTATTTCAAATAATTAAACTTAGAAGTTTAACGTTTCAAGACAAATAATATACCTACAGACTAACAGTACTATAAATAGAATTTCTCATATTACAGTTACTTAAATTACAAATATAATATTCACGTATTATAAGAATACTAGTTTTGTTTGTGATATTTCCATTCTTCACTCTAATTTTAATTATGTACTTACTGGATCTAGGTAATTTCCATTTATTTTTATAACAGCGTAATTTATATAAAACTAATATATAATAGTAATATAGATAACGATAACGATATTATTGTTTATCCAAAGATAATTTTTTTTTGAAAATGGTCAAATTATTTTTAAATAATCTTTTGGCGAGATTAAAATGTATTAATAATATAGTATATTATAATGAATAATAAATTCATAGCTACACGGTAAAAAACGGTTTATTTATTTGAAATCTATTTTTAATTTTAAAATTCTGTTTTTGTTCTAAATTCATTTAATTACCTTGAAATTAATAATGAGGTTTTCATAAGTCTGCTTTAGAATAACAATTAATTCGGAGTTTTATTCAAAGCTAAAAGATCAACGATAAATCACCTGATATTAATTAATATATGCATTTTGCAGTTACTAAGATCAATTTATTCCATTATCATAATGAAAACCTTACAGAGTTATACATACTTTTTGATAATAAGATTATTGTTAAAGGTAATTGCTACTAATACAATTAATTTCAAATATAATTGAAATATTTACAAATCATAAATACCCAAAGGAGTTTCTGTGTAGGCATTTTACATTTCAAATTTTTGTCTCGTTTATAATACAGTCCAATATTTCCACTTATTAAGGACACATTTAAAAATATTTTATTTCCAAAAAAGTGTTTGAAATTGGTATTTAATTGAAAAATACTATATAAAAAACAATTATTTTGTGATGTGAATTTTTTTAATAGAACATGACTACAATGAAATATTTATAGAATATTATTGAATAAAAATAATATAATAATTAATCATGTACTTAGCATTAGTGAATATATATATATATATATATATATATATAAATATATATATTTGTGTGAGTGTGTATGTGCATCAATAAAAGTTAGGCATTGACAAGCTAATAAATTGAAATGTAAGTAAAAAAGTTGAAATTAACTTAACTTTTTAATTAAAAAATGTAGTTACTTTTGGTTTAAAATTAACTAAACATATTGTTATTTTATCTTAATGTGTGAACATTAGTAGTTAATTACTTTTAAAATGTATTTTGATTAAGTTAAATTAACAACAATGTACGTAATTTCAAGTTATGTATATAATATATCGTTTGATAACATAAACATAATAACATGGTTTTATAATATGATGGGAGTTCTTATATTATTTTCTTGCATTTTTTAAAATGTTTATTACACAGTTTTAATTTTAAACTAAGTTAAATTACTTTTATTAAATTAACTGTTAAATTTCGAAGTCAAAAAATAAGAATATAAGTAAAATTTGTCTTAACCTATATGTAATAACTCAAAAATAAGAAATATTTATTTACTTCTACAATTTAATAAGTTGACCAAATTAATAACTTTCCCAAGCCTTGCATAGGCGATGCAAAGTAAAACAGATGTCTAAAAACAATTTTTAAAATTTATATGCACATGCGTATTTCCCTAATATAGTTTTGGACGTAAAAACAATGTTTAAGTATTTTTATAATAGAAATTTTATTATTATTTTATTTATAATAATATTATTATTATTTGTCAATTTATCATGTACAAACAAGTATTTCTAACATATTTAATACATTAAAACTTTAAAGTCCAAAAGTCCATAGTAAATACATAAATAAACCTAATGTATATACTATATATTTTCATATTATTATAGATGGTGAAAATTTTAATAAAAAGTTAGTTTACCACGTTTTCAGAAAAAAAAAAATTATAAATGTTTTCAATAAGTTGTCAACATTTTTTTCGTTTCATATCATTATGAATTCATACATTGTAAACATTTTATACATAAACAAAAATTGTGTTATTTTATTTCGATTTAGGAACATTGTATACAAATATATTGAAATGATTAAAAAAACAACAAATAAACATTTCTTTAGATTTGTTGGATTATACTTGACAAATCAACTGACAATGGCAGTTTGCATGTGTCTACAGTTGTTCACATTTACTCGTATATCAAAAAGTTTTTGGAAAGTGGTTAAAAAGTATATTGTTACTATTTTTTTACAAGTACTTACTTTAAAAGTTTTAAATGTAATACTGTCATGGAATCAAATAACGTAAATAATAATTTGCGTGTTCTTAGAATGAAGTTGTGTGACAATGTAATTTAAGTTGGATTTGTGTTTATATAATATATTATTATGTAGTAGTTTTTAGCATCACAATTTTATCTGTCAATGTTGATATTTACGTTTATGAAAATACGAATTTGTTTAATAAATATTATAAATTGTACGATAAAAATCATAATATTATTTTGTTAATGGCTACTCGTTTTTAAAGGAAATTGGTTTTTCATAAATTTTGCATGCATAAAAATATTTTGTACATGATATATCCACATATATAAATGATTTATTAAACCATAAATCACAACAATAATTACGGCAACACTTATATGTAATAATTTTACAGTATTACGAACGTTCTTAATTTTAATATATATTTATAGTACATAGTATTATACTATATATTATATATTATAGTATATATATATAGTATAACGGAACGGAAACAAGTCAAACACAAAAATACAAATTGTTGAATAAATGAATCGATATGCATTACTACAGGTATAGGTATACTGATTAAATAAAAATAATAATAATAATTATTGTGATTTTGAAAAATTCCTGAATATAAAGTTTCCAAATGGTTTGCTTTTAATGATTAACGTAACATCAGAATTTATTATACATTTATACTGTTTATTCCAAAAATGTATTATCAAGAAATGTGTGTCAAGCCGTCGAAAAATGTTTAAACAAATGTATGCAATATTTATGATATATGATATTATTATATTATATACGATATAAAATGTCTATGATTTGATATAAATGTGTACACTTGAAGAAGAAAAATTAGTGTACTTTATATGTCTTAAATTACAAATTATACGGTATGTTTTCATTATAGTATTATAGTAAGCGATCGCGATTTTTTTTTATTTCGGTAAAATGATATGAAATGAAAATGGTAAAATTCGAAATACGTTTCAAATCAACTGTTATTAACTACTCGCTTATGAAATCGTGTTCAATAACGATTTTATCAATCGCGGTTTTTAACGAAAATATTCAGTTCATTAAGCTGATGGGAGTCCATAGTGTAAATATCTATAAAAATAACACAATCTAATGTACGTACATATACGAACAACCAGATAGTATAATCAGTGGAAATTTGTTGTGTTTACATTTTTCTTTTTCAGCTTGTCGTATGCATAGTGGATAATATTGTTTCATTCTTGTGAAATTACAATAAAAAATTAAAAAAAAAAATAATAATTAATTACTAATTAATAATCAATTTCTTTTCTCGTATATAAATTTCGGCCTACAGCCAATATTGGTATTTGGTTGTGAAGCATATATTAGTCGCAGCACATTTTGGATTTACAACGACAAAACCGAGAAAGCAAATACAGCAAATGATAAAATTGCGATAAATCGAACATACATATTGGTATCTTATACTCGAAATCTTTATTGTATTAATATGAGCACTTAGTTAATTGTTGATTGAGAATTTTTTTTTTTTTATTAAAGTGGATTTCTGTTTGTTTTAGAAGTTGAAATAGATGGTTCACTATTTACGAGGAACTTATCCAACATATTATTTGAATTTCTTAGAGCAAGATTACACTGATTTAACATAAGGAAATCTCTTATCTAGTCAACAGCCAAAAGTAAAAAACTCATATTGAAATTTTGGAAATTTTTAAAGATTATAGAAATATGTAGAAATATTTTTGACAAATTGAAAGATATAGAGTATAATTTAAGTCTTAATTCACAAAACAATATATTATTATAATAATTATATAATCGTTTAAATATGAATTTGAATATAATTTTTAATATTAATTTTATAATCCTATTTTGTCCGAATTTATAAGTATTTGTAAGTTCACTCCCACAATTTGTAAGTTGACCGTTCCAGAGAAAAGACTGGCCCTAGATTTTCTTTAGTCCCTCTCCCCACATAGCGTCTGAATCAAACCAAACCAATTGTATGTTATAGAGCTTCATTTGTAGGTATTTGTAAGTTTGTAAATTAATTCCCACCACCCTAGTGCATTTTCAAAATTGAAATTCATCCCCCCCATATCATCCGAATTGAATCGGACCATTTCTATGTCAAAGAGCTTCATTTGTAAGTTAATGTAACTTGGTTTTTAGCATTATATATGTTATATTCAATTTTACTGTTAGCATTAAATATATAATATATATATAATAAATTAATATATTTCGTGTACTACACGCGTAGAAATGTTTAAACCGTTGTGCTTTTCGGAAAAAGTTTTAAAGTTTTTCACTCTACAAAAATGATAACTATTTAGCACAATATATATGCACATTATACACATCTCGGTGTTTAAATCGGAATGGTTTACACCGAAGAAACCATGCCAACACAGCTAAGACAAAACGCCTGGCTCCGGAATGAGAATATGTCAGAATATATGAGATATGTATTATTGGGGGAGAGTTATGTAGATCTGTTGGATAAGGAAACGTATACTTATATATATATATATAAGGAAAACGTGACTGACTCACTGATCAATCAACGCACAATTCAAACCACTGGACGGATCGGGCTGAAATTCGGCATACAGATAGCTATTATGACGTAGGCATCCGTTTAGAAGTAATTTTTGAAAATTTTACACATAAAGGAATTAAATAGGAGTTTGAAATTAATTGTAAGAAACTTGGTTGTACGGGGGAAAAAATACCGTAAACAACAATTCCAACGGCGGCCGTGTTTCGAAACGGGCCGCCGACCATTCCGTATCTCCGCATTGCCACCATCACTATTCGTACACGAATATGATAATATTATATTTCATAACATAACACCTCTCATACCGGGTAAAACTATTCACGGGCGAAACCGGCTTATTCAGCTAATAAAATATAAGTATGTAAATACAAGTAGTTTAGCTCATTTAATTGTAGTTTGTTAATACTTTTTTTTTTTCGTAATTATTTCACGTTTGGTTCTCGAGTTATGTTTTTCGATTTTTCAAATATTTTTTGCGAACACGATGAGAGTTTGGACAGTTTAAACGCTTTTTATAACAAATAAAATAATTAAACTATATATTTAAATTAATTTAAATACACAATTTTTGATGTGCAAACATTTATTACGGCGGTATGTGGGTAAATCTCGGGAAATAAGACGGAAATGTGTAAGCTGTTATCATGACAACTAATAATTATAATTTTATTTATTATCGAAATTACTTTCAATAAAGATACCAATATTCATAAATCCCTATCACAATTCCGTTCCATTTTTACCGCTCATGCGACGTTTAAAGATCAATGTCTCGAGTACTAGAAGAATCGTTTTTTTATTTCACCTGTTTATTAAAACATTTATTTTTTTTATTTATTTTTTCTAGAATAATGTTCTCAAGAGCGAAACTATGAAATTCACAGAATAATTGGCGTAATAAATACGATTATGTAGTTGATATTATAACTAGTACTAATATTTTCATAAAACCTATATTTGTGTATTTAAGTTAGAAAATAATGGTTTCGCGGAGATTTTTTTTAAGCCCACAAATATTTTTCTACAGACTTGTAACGCTATAAGGTTACTAGTGCCCTCGCTTCTAGCTGAATCGCCAACCTAAATCCG
Organism: Slavum lentiscoides; assembly: GCA_032441835.1. Lineage (NCBI taxonomy): Eukaryota > Metazoa > Arthropoda > Insecta > Hemiptera > Aphididae > Slavum > Slavum lentiscoides. The sequence goes on along the minus strand of CM063706.1, from coordinate 4,947,377 downwards.
TAGAACACTAGTCTGGTGAAATGGATCTAAGATAAAGTTCTTTTTTTTTTTTTTAAATAAACAACTGGTTTTTAGTTTTTTTTAATTATTTATATGTGTGGAGAAAGGCGATGGGCGTCAAACTCTAACCAAAAAAGAAATTAACCGAATGAGAAAAAAAAGACAAGACAAAAAAAATGCCTTGTGACTAAAATAATCATTTACGTTTTGAGAAAGAAAAAAAATATAAAAAAATTAAACAATTTATAAAAAAAAAACAATTACTGGACAATTACTGGCCAAGGTGGAAAAAAAAACAAATATACCCGATTTATTATTCGTCGTAAAAGTGTGTGCATCATGCACGACTCGCACACCCATCTCGCCCGCTGTAACACATCGTTGGGAGAGTTCCAGCAAGGATTTACTCCATGTTTTTAAACATTTGACACAAAACAAAAAATAATATATAAAAAAAAAAAAAAGATAAACACAGACAATCGTTTTAGAAGTGTTTAACACGAGATTCGAATGTAAAGTAAAAGTATAATAATTGGCTTAGCTCTAATTTTCTTATAATTAATTAAGTCACGATAATAAGGCAGTGGCTATCGGGCCGGATTCCGTTCCGAAGGAGGTACGTCGTCGGCACGGTGTGTCGTGTGTGTACGTAACTTTATAGGCGCGCGACAATTATTTGTAGTCTCGTTACCTTACAAATTATTTATCTTTGAAATCAAAAATCAAAGACAGAAAATATTTCTACGAATACGAGAATGTTTTATAAAACGATTAATATTTCTATCAATTTTGTCTAAATGAACTTTTTATTGTAAATTTAATTGAAAATGTTATTTTCATGTACAAAATGATAAATATAAAAATAAATAACTTTTATATTATGGGTTCTGAAGCCAATCATTTATTAGTAATCGATTTTAACATAAATAGCACCATTTTAATGAGAAAAATCTAATATACGGAAAACTCCCATGCTTCGTATAGCAGTCAAATTTCTTCAAAAAAAAAAGAAATTCTATACGTCGCATTTGACTCTGATTTTCGATCAAGCTTTTGTATAATATTAGAAATATACTATAAAAAAATACTTAAATTTCGAAATATTTATACGAGTATGACATGGCTCGTGTATGAGTAAACGAATCGTTTACACCACCGATCCGAATATTATCAACTGTCCACCCCTTTCTGCGAAACATTGACGAAAATACTTTACCGCCGTAAATATGTTACGCGCGATTATAAGGTCGTCGCCTCCGGTACGTCGACGCGATAGACAGCGAAATATTCATATTTATAATAATACGATAAATTGCGATAATGTAATTAAGCAGCGTTGCTGATTACCCGCAAGTCGTATTGGGGTATTATAAATATGAATATTAGGATAACGAAAAATATCTCTCGGGCGAACGACCGATCGGTCGAGCCGTGATATTGTTCGTGGCCGTCCGAGAGGTACGAGTGCGTGTTGTATTTTCATTTTGTCAATTTTACATATATATGTCATTCAGTAAAAACATTGTTCATATATAACATAATAAACACCACACACTCTCGAAATCGGTTAGCAAAATCATTTTTTTTATCGGTTGTGACATCACACCACATTACCACCGTGACAAAATTTGGCTCCCCCGCAGAGGAATTTCTGACTCCCGGTAAACGGCGATTCCAGGTAAGAGTACTTTTGGCCGCTCGATTACCGAAAAGGAAATTTTATTTCATTCTGCCCTACTTATTATTACATATTTTCAAAGAAATAAGTAGTACGGGAAAGAAATTTTTCATACGACAAAATTTTAAGTTAAACGAAGCGATTAATAAATTATTATTTGGTCGAATCGATCACGGCAGACGTGTGTATAAGTGAAAAGAAAGCGTAGATATAAATACATATAGATTATCAGGGTGAGTGGTCGCGCACTATTAAGACTTAATGATTATATCGATATAATTTTATTACTGTCTCAAATATAGTGCGTCGAGGTCATTAAACCAGCCACAGTCGTTGTTCGATAAACGCGGAAATAAAATTGAATGGTATTATTATTATTACAGGTAATATACCATTCGGATAAAAGTACGTACGAACGGCGACAATCACTGTGATAGTACTGTGTTATTATTTACATACGTATTTTGTTTTGTTTAGGTTTCGAATAATATTATTTTATTTTATTATTTTTTTTAAATTAATATAATATACACTTATATACACGACAAAGTTTTACACTGTGATATACAAATATCGCCCATTTTATTTTAGTATTGATTTTATTATTGCGCGTAAACAAACTAATAAAATGAGTAAAACTTTAGATGAAATGTCGTTGACCGAAATTAGGCGTGAATGTTCGTACCGAAAATTACCATTAACAGGCACCCGCAATGACTTACAATGTATACTTGAGGCTGTCGTGAGGGCTGAGGGAAATAACCCGTCGACATATCTGTTACCACCCCGACCTCCGATTGTTATTACGCCAACGATTAATGATCAATCGACGGCGAATGACCCGGTGTCGGATTTAGTGGAAAATAGGAACGACGGTTACACCTCCCCGACGCGCAGTTTAGTCAACGTTGAATTTCGTGAAACACAAAATCCACCGATTGATTTGTCGAGTAGTAACTTTGTAGGTGAAACTGATTATATTCACGGTACCACGTCTAACATTAATCCTTCTCAGTCTGAATTTCCGGACCTCCATACCATAAATTCGATACGAATGGCGAGTGAGGAAATAGGAGCACTGAGACAGGATATGAGGGTAAATACGATTTTAGGTCGATTGGAATTAAGATTAAGCGCTCTAGAAACCGCGATGACGCGTTATCTAGACGAACAAAAATTGATAAGGGAAAGAGTGACGAAAATCGAAAACGAGTTGTCGAGGAGAACTGCCAGTTGTAGCGTGTTTAGGCCGATTCTTAGTCCTAAAAATCAGTCTATCGATAACAGAGAGGGAAACGACCCGTCTTCTAGTGTACATGGAACTGGAATATATATGGGAGAACAGCCAACCCCCTACCTCCGAGATCGCTTAGGCGAGATCGAACGTGAGGTTAGACAATCGGGTATTCCGAGGGTAGCTGCTCCCAAGGTAGCTCCCGTACACGTATTAGAAAGATCGAAAGTCGACCAGCCGTTGTCGAATAGCACGGGTTGGGACTATGACGGGCCAAATGTTGCGAGTCGTCGGGAATATAATTTTTCAAATATTTCCGGGCGGCCAACTGACGATAATACACGACATCTCGAACGACCTGATCGTACTGTACAATTTTCGAATACACACGAAGTGGACGAATTGTCAGGACATCCCACTCAAAACCATAGTCAATTTTCGATGCTTATTCCGATACACGACTTGAAAACCGCGAGATCTTCTCTCCTCAATTTTCGGGTGAAAAGAAGAGGACCCCATACGTTTCATTAAAAATTCGGAATGTATTTTGCAGCAGGCAAATATTCATAAATCCGCCTGGGTTAGAACTGTAGAACCACAACTGACGGGAAACGCGGCTGAATGGTGGAAAACCATCAGAACACTGGATTTATCGTGGACCGAATTTAAAGGTGAATTCGCCGAAAGATTCGACAACCCGGATATTCAGTCCCGTCTCCGTGCAGAAATCGTGTCAGTTCGACAAGGTGTAAACCAACGACTGACCGAATTTGTACTGGAGAAAAATCAGTTGTCGCGTCGGGTACAAACGGACCTTTCTGAGTCACAGATAGTGAGTACTGTCGTCGGTCTCATGAGAGAAGAGTTCCGGATCCACGCGAGGCTACAGCACCCAGTTACATTTTTAGATCTCAGACGAATAGCTGCAGTTCTTGATGTCTCGGTTTTGATTAAACCGGAGACCCAGAACAAATCAAATCAGCACGTCAAGGTCAAATATGGTGATTCGGGGAAAATTTCTTCTGCACCCGTAGGCAAAGCTCAAACTGCGCCTACAAGTTATCGGAAACCATCCCTCCCATGTAAGCACTGTAAGGGGCCACATTGGAACAATGAATGCCCTAACAAGTCTTCGGGAAATGGACCGAGACCCGGCGGAGCTTAGTCCACTCCACGGGTTCATCAAAAGTTTCCGATGATTCGCGCCAAGTTCCTCTTTTATTAGCTCATAGTTTTGAAAATTCACCACCTGAATCGACTAACGTAGCTGTAGAAGAACAGGGACGGATAGGCGTTGAAATTTCTAAAAAAATGTCAGATAAGTCATCAGTAGAAATGTCGTTAAATAAAATATGTGGGACCAGCATTTATAAATCTTTACCTGAACACTCATTACATTCATCGGAGATTGGTACTAGTCACCCAAAATCCAACATTCATGTTCAGGATAAAGTAACAAAAATAAATGACCTAAATCATATTTTAGACGACACTACTTTCTGTTTCGAAAATCCAGATATTTCCAACCAAAAAAATTTAGCATTTGAGGGCAAATCTGGTGCTAGCTCTGCTAATCTTGACCAAAGATCAACTAGTCACTCAGAACCCACAAAACTAATTTTAATAATAATAATAATAATAATAATAATAATAATAATAATAATAATAATAATAATAATAATAATAATAATAATAATAATAATAATAATAATAATAATAATAATAATAATAATAATAATAATAATAATAATAATAATAATAATAATAATAATAATAATAATAATAATAATAATAATAATAATAATAATAATAATAATAATAATGATAATGATATTATAATGATAATAATAATAATTTTCATATATAAATAATTTAAAAAATTTTTATTACTATTATTATTAATATTATCTATAGAAATCTCTAATATTCAACTAATCGGTATGAGTTTTCGTAGAGTTATTCGTGCTCATTTAACCGTTCAACCTGAGTAAAATATAAAAAATAATGAGTGTATTGGTCAAAAAAAGGGAAATAACGAAATTGCTTATACTGAGGTTATCACTAATTAGTAATTATTAATATAATAATATCTCGTTTAAATCAAAGTAATTGGAAACATTGCTTCATTTTATATGGTGCAATTTGTTTATGGTAAATATACCAGTGATAACAGGAAGTTAGTGTTAAATTATTGTTTTTTGATGACTTCTATAATATGTTGTCTATACGTTTTTGTTAAATGGAGTTATTACTATTTTGTTATTATAAAATCTTTAAATTTTTTCTTTGCCAAAATATGGCATATTGTGTAATGTAACTGTACGATGTCCACGAAATGTTCAAAATAATTTATTTTCTCATTACATTATCTTAATCTATTCGGCGTCATGCATAACCCTTATAGAGGCCTAATATGTACGAGCAAATTATCTGAAATTACAATTAAAACTTACGGACCAATTGGATATTATATTATTAATAAATCCATTACATTTTAACTAGTTTATTATAATAAAACTATATCATCAATATGTATGTATAAATATATACATCATATAATCATACAAAAGTCCGTTTAAAATACAAATAATTTTTATGAATATAAATCTATGGCAATCGTAAAATTTTTATTAGATACCAATTCATTTCTTTTTCTTTAGCCATTTTTCCTTCAAAAATATAATCAAGACTTCTAAATGATTTTGCAGTAATATGCATATAAAATTTTGTTCGGATAACCTTTTTTTGGCGAAATGTTCTTTAACAAAAATATTTTTAATTTCGAAAACTTAACACACTCGTAAAGTTTATCATTTATATCAAGAGTTTCATACTTTAAAACTTTATCTGTCCTTTGCACTCTTATACTAAATTTTCATTCTGTCATATTTAACCTTCTTTGAATTTGGCAATATAGTGTTGTGCTGAATACAATTTTTATTATACTTTTGATTTTATTAAGTTTTCATCAGTTATTGACAATTCGATATCTATAAATCAAATGTCACAAGTTTGTTTTTCATTTATATCACGATTATCTGCTACCTACTTTCTTTAATAATCATAAAATGTATTTCATCACAAGCAAGTGTCGGCACTCAAAATTATCTATATTGCCATTGACGGGTAACATACATTTAAATATAATTAAACAAAAAAAGAAGATTACGAACAATCTATAGTTTTTTTTTTTTTTTTTTTGAGGCAATTTATACGAAAAATTATGTTTTACAGCAATTATTGGAACTCATCACAAAATAATATTTTGAAGCAATTATCTATCTAATAAAAGATAATTATCTAATTATCTTTTTAATTAGGCGTTTCTAATACTCCTTGACTTGTGGAAAATGAAATACCAAATTGACATGAATATCAACTTTACGGGATATAAATGGAAGAAAAATTTTTCGGGGAATGTGTTGATTCGTGTACCGTGTTAAATTGTGTATAAAAGTTTTTCAGTAATATCATAAAAAGATGAGGAAACCACGACTCATGATTGGTGAAAACTAAAATTTGATACACAAGAATGAAAACATTTTATCACATTGGTATACTCTGACATATTATAATATAACTTAATGAATTTAAATATTCTATAGAAATGAAAATTATATAACCATTTTTGGCAAATTATTTGATTTCTAAGCAAAGTGTAAGAAAAAGAATATTTATTATACATTTATGTATATATATATATATAATCAAACGAGGCTTTTGAGGGTAGTTTTACGAGGCTTTTGTGCGTAGAATTCGGTAAAGCGTTTTAAAATGTTTGATGTATGGAAATTTGTTTGAAATTATCAACGAAAAAATTTTTAAAACTACGTAGGTACAAAACTCAATAGAAAATTATTCAAATAGTGAAAATTTTAAAAGAATTTCAATAATATATTTTATAAAGAACCAGAAATATGTCAATAAATTTCACTAAAAGGTACTTAGATATACGTAAGTAGTAAGGAAATATATATGTATATAAGGATTGAATTAAATATAAGAATAGTTATTTACATTTTAATAGTAAATAGTAAATCAAAATTTTAAATCAATCAAATATATTTATTAAAGTCTTATTTAAGTCAAATAAAAATAGTAAACCACGTGTTTATGTACACACATATTGTGTTCATTTATTAAGACGAAATAGTTTGTAAATGTATCAACGGCTTCCCTGATCGTGCGCAGTATACGTTCGCGGGGAATCGACCGTTGCAATTTGTTAAAGATCGTAATTATACGAGAAATGGACAAAAAATAGAACAATTTTTAGAAGGAAATAAATTGAAAGTGGACTGTGTTAAAATAAACAACAACGAGTAGTTAATTGATTATATTTAGCTTAACCTAATACTATAGGGAATGCGGAAATAAATACAATTTTGCACACGATATGCCGACAAAATACGTATGAATTTATTATGATACATATTATACATGTATATAAAAAATATGACCTGATCCTGGAATGAAGTATCTTGAGACAAAATGATATTTTGATATCCTTGAAATGGTTGATCGTCGAAGGCAATGATGCCGCTCGAACGACAATGTGAATGACACTCGACGTAACGAATTATACAATTACGAATTAGGTACGTTATGCATAGTATGTTCGACAATGCACACAATTTATGGTGTAATAACATGAGTTAAATTAACTGCAATGTTATATCAATTGCATACCAACAAATACTGGCACGGGATCACCGGAAAAAATGATTTTAACGATATATACGCACAAGACGTGAGTATTAAAAACACGGCCGAAAAATCGACGCGATCGGTTTTTGGTGCGCGCGACGAGACCGACGAAAAATTTTTGGTCTTTTCAAGGAAACTGTATGCTTTAATTAATATTGCAACAATAATGCAATCAATACATAAATATTTAATGCACCAGACAATTGTGTTTTTTACATTAATTATTCGTCAAATTTAAGGAGTGCTAATTTTAAAAAGGGGGGACTAATACCCTCCGAGTCCACCCAAATTACGCCTATGACATGCACACAAGTATATCGATATCTATACACCGTTGTAACGTCGGAATAATAAATATAACTAACTAGCTGAATTACTTGTCTTCCTTCGCCCGTGCGCAATTATTATTATTTAACAGTGACTCTATACACGTAATATTACTGTACCTGTAATTATGACACAAATATAAACAGTGTCTATGAATTTTTATTTTAATATTTGAAAAATTCATGCATGATTTTCCATGAATTTGTCGGTATTGCTAATTTTTTACAATAATAGTGATATACTCATCTTTATCAGTTTGTAACGTAACGAGAGTATTGACAATTGTCGCGCGTTTAATTAACGAATCATACGCACTGTACGGACGACGTACCTCCCTCGGAAACCGGTTCGATAGCCACCACCCAGTACCGCGGCTTCATTAATTTAAGTCAATGGTGGCCAGGACAATTTATTCTTATTATTATACAAAACACTCTACATTCGACTCTCGTGTTAACAACGAAAAAAACGATTGTCAGTGATTCTTTTTTTTTTATATATATTGTTTTTTTTTTTTTTGTCGAAATGTTTATAAGCACGGAGTAGATCCTTTAGGGATCTCTCCCGAAAATGTGACACCACGAGCAATATGGGTGTACATGACGCACACCCATCTATGACAAATTACAAATCGGGCATATTTTTTTATATTCACCTTGGCCGGTATTTGATTTTGTTTTGTTTTTTTTTAATATATTGGTTAATATTTTTTATATGTTTTTCAAACGTCAATAATTATTTCTGTCACAAGACAATTTATTTGTCTTGTCTTTTTATTACTTATAAATCGGTTAATTTCTTTTTTGGTTGGAGTTTTACGCCCGTCGGCTTTCTCCACAAACAAACGTAATTTTTCACAGTAAGAAAACTGGTGTTAATTTTTTTTTTTTCAAAATAAATTCTAGATCTCTTTCACCACTGTGATGTTTTACGGATTTAGGTTGGTAATCCAGCTAAAGCGAGGGTACCAATAACCGTAGCGTTACAAGTTCCACTACCAAATTTTAGGAGTAATTTAGAAAATCCTCCTGCGTGCATATCTCCAGCCGTTAATAGGTTTCCCATATTTATAGTAAAACCGAAACATTTAAATGCAATTAATCCCTGCCCCAATATTTCCCTCCTCAGATAAAAATGAAAAAAATGCGCAAAGCGAGGACACTCGAGAAAGTATTTGGAACAACTACTCTGTGAAAAAAAATCGTCAAAAAGTTCAATAGTGTCGTCAGGAACTTGGTACATAAAATGGCTTGTGCTTTTATACGTATATAAATTCAGTTTTATTCAGTGGCGTAGATAGGGGCGGATAGGAAAAAAGGAATATTCTCGGTGGGTTCTTGTCAATCGGGGCCCTCTAATATGTTATGTATCTACATTGTTATAATACGTACGTAAAATTAAAAAGCTAGAAAAAAATGACATTAAATATCGAATAGAAAACACGTATATTATATTACAGCTGTTTATATAAATATACGAATATATACGCGACATAATTTTTATCGATTAGCTTCTCTAAACAATATTCATACCTTTATCATTAAAATGATAAGTAAACACGTAACTGACGGGTAGGACGGGTCGTTGTTACCTGGAAATCCGCGCATTACTGACTGGCGGTGGACATTTTTTTAAATTCTTTTTTATTTCACACCTAAAGCATTAGAATCGAAAGCATTATTCCAAATTTCCAGTTCATACGTTTTGTAGTTTTTGAGAATTGATGATGAGTGAGTGAGTGGTGTTCGAATTTTATATAATACGTAGGTATATAGATTAATGTTAAAAACAGCATTCGTCGTTTTTAGTCACACAATACAAACTTATGTACTTGTAATTTATTGCTTGTAACCGATATAAATTAAAACAAAAATGTATTATAATCGTTATTAATCTATATATATATATATATATATATATATATATGGAGCCAAAAATGTATAACAATTCATCAATTGAGAACGGCTGGGCGGATTTGGCTCAAATTTTTTTTAATTGTTCGTAATTGCCAGGAAAAGGTTTTTACGAAAAAAAATTTTGGAAAACCCTTTTTTTGATGATTGTTTTTTTTTTTTGGCAAAACAACGTTTGCCGGGTCAGCTAGTTTATTATATTATTATCATTATAAAAATGTTCTATACAATCTGTAATAATATAATAAATGAATATACATATGTGTATGTAAAGTGTAAACAAAAGTATTTATAAACAAATACACATTTTACATTTAATAATTACTAATAAACGTTTTAAATCTCCATTGTTTGTTATTAAAACCAATATAGGATGATTGACTACTATATTAAATTTGATTATTTGTTAAATACAATTATGCGAAACACTAAGTACCATGCCTATATACCTGCATACAATTAATAAATGAAAATTACGTACCTGATTAAACCACATTATTGACTTATACACTTACACACCCATATTACAATATTTCAGTAATCGACTACTCCCAGATTATAAACTATACACCGATACGCAATGTAATTTATACGTTTCTCTATTGTACGGTATAGACATCGAAAAATACTTTGAAGTAGGCATTTTACAATAATATGCTTTGCCATATAGGTGTCACGTTCGACTTATATTGAAATTTAGACGTATAACATATTATATTAACATGGAAGTTGTATATAAGTACAATAAGTTTTGTTTGAACGTTTTCTGTATTCAGAAGTCGACTTTCTTAACAAATAAAATATTACTTTGCAAGATGTATTTCTACAGTGTTACACACACATGCCCATATGATATGTCCATATATTAATACAAGCGTATAAATAAATTCCGAGTTACATATTATATTATGAAAAGCTAAAATAATAAAACAATACAATTTATATATGACTATAATATTGTAGTATGTGTGACAACACACGAGCGCGGAAAATTAATAATAATCGTACAAGTAGGTGCGAAAGCATGAGTGCAATACAATTAGTCTCAATAACAATACGTCACGAGACAATTAAATTTTCTTAGATAAAATTTAATTGAAATATATTTTTACAATTATTTGAGTAACTTAAAAAAAAAAAAAAATTTAAAACATGTATTTGTTTTATTAAAATGTTAATGTCTTATAAACTACCATATTACAAAATGAATAAATTTAAAAAATTTCAGAACTCATAAATACTTTTAAAAAATTGGTTATTAAATGGAAACATCACGACTCTAGCATTTTAAATTATACGTATTTATATTTATTTATTGTTTATATAAAAATGTTATTAAATATTACCTATACATATTATGAATTTTTATGAAAATTAGCAAAGCAATTTTGCTCCGAAGTTAAACACAATGCTACATTACATGTATTGCATTCCCATTTGGTTTTTTTTGTTGTTCCTTTGTAGAGCAGTTATGACACCTACGAATTGTATAATTTTTTAGTAGGTGTACTACATTTGCAAAACACATTTCTATAGATATTTTAGGTTTGAAATTGTTCACTTTATTTTTTAATTGAGTCAGTTTTCTTCTTGGTGATATATATATATATATGTATATCATATATAAATAATTTTTAACATGATATTATTATCGACCACAGAGTTGTGTAACAATAAAGTAGTTAAAAGTAAATAGTTTTTAACATCAACTATTGTATATAAATTATTAAAATTCACGCGAAAAACCGTCTAAATGTATTGCCTCTTAACTTTCAATTATACGGAACAAAGTATCGTATTATTTGTGTTATGGACTGCATTTTTTTTTTTTTTTTGCAAATTTTCGAAGAATTAAAAAATAATAATTCTATAGAATTTTAGAAACACAAAGTTAAGAGTGAACTTAAATAATAAATAATTACGAGATTCTGGTAAACGGTTATTAATTTCAACGGACTTTTATAATATAAAATACGTAAAACCTTGTTTAAGGGAGAAAACCTTTTTGTTGTGGTCATATAGAATTTCGTATGATCATCAGCATAGTTCTATAGGCTATAGCATTCATAAAATATTATAATAAATTATCTGCTTTTAACACTAATTATCGTTATTGTTTCATGGACGCAGGCCGAAATATTACAATATATTAAACATTGAGATATATTATCTGGTTTCATTCTGCTGTTTTTAGTTACGTTCTTTTCATCTCACTTGGGACACGATTTATACGTCCCATGATACTAATGCGACATTTGTTAGAATTCTGACATAATCTATACTTTATGTAATAATAAACAAAAGACACACACACACACACACACACATATATATATATATATATGTCAAGAAAATTCCGTATATCTAATATCAAAATTATATACATGCCAGTGAATTATTTTTAGTTAAAATTTTACTATATATTGATTATATAGTAATTATATATATATAATATACTATATATTGGTCGATAATATTTTTATATAACAAGTGATAAATTATTGACCTATAAAAAGAATATTTTTATCAAAACAACACAAGGTTTGGTCAAAATTGTTTTCTACATAAGGGTTTATTATTTTATTATATTGCACTCAGGGTTTCTTGATGTTAATGGAATGGTAAGGTAGAATTTCGACAAAATAAAAAATTATACTTGAAAAATTTGACGGGCTATTTCTTAAGACAATTTTATATTATAATCTTATGTGAGTGCACCAACCAACATAAAACAAATTTAATAGATAAATAGAATATTTTTGTAAAAGTTGTTGTTTGACTTAATAATTAAATTATCATTATTATTGAATGATTTAATTACAATTTAAAAATTATTAACGTAACTTTTAATATTTTAGTAAATTTTTCTATATATTTTATTGATTATGTTAATATTATATTTAATTAAAATAAATATAATATAAATAAAATAAAATATATATACATATAAAATATTATATTATTATATTATTTATTTAAATATAATATTAACATAATTTATTTTACTTATATTTGTTAAAAGAGAAGTTAATTATTTTATAGTAATTTACTAGCATATTAATTATAAAATTTAAAATTGACAGTTAAATTTTTTAAAAAACGTAGTTTTGCATTATGTTAAAATTCTATGTTATTACTCCGTAATCATACAAGAGTCCTGTATACATAATACAATGAAATAATATAAACTCATTGTACTATTGTGATGCGTTTACGAAGAAAAATTAAACTTTCTATTAATAATATAAATTAAAATTTTGGTATTAAAATTAAAAATTAAAAATTGTTAAGTAAATGATTGTAAAAATAAAATGATTCAATGAAGAATTATGTTCATCCTACTTGTGAGTGTGTAAATTAATATACAATTCTATTAATGAAATTTAATTTTATTATTTTTGTTTAAAACATAAATTTAATTATATAATATATTGTTTATTAATAAGAAATCAATATTAACTCGCCAGAGGAAAAGTGTATATTAATAAGACAATTCTGATCAAAAAGAAAATATATTCGAAATTAATTTAGTACATGATACGTGTATATAAATATAATTTCGAAATACATTAGCGAAATAGCAGGAATTTCGTAAACGATAAGACTATGGTATCCCCTTGTTTCTGATTAATTTATGTATTGAACGCGACCTGGGCGTCATGATGGCGCTAGGGATAGAGCCGTATATTGCCATATATATTGCAGAGTCATTCGCTTTTCATTCCTCACCATTCTTTATATACAACCGTAATATTGAATATTTTTGCATTCGCAAAATCTTTAAGAAATATTTGTAAAAAACTTTACGGTTGACAAAAATAAAAAAATAAACAAACATACAAATATATATATATATATATGTGTGTGTGTGTGTGTGCTTTTCTGTCAGACTTATATTAAATCAATTTTTATAATTTTTTTTAACGTGGGCATCTTTTTTGTAATAATAACATTCTGATCATTTATTAATTTATATCGTATAAATAAAATTGTGTATAATTTTATTTTTTGTTTGTATAAACATAAAATCTTAAAATTATAAAACGTCACTGATGTAATACTTCTGTTAAAAAAATGTTTAACCTAATTTTTTTCCTCATAGTTTATCGCATATGTCATATGTCGTGAAAACTCTTTTAAAAAAACTCTGTACTTCGATACAATTTATATGAGATTTTCTACGTCGATATAATATAATCGGCTACATAGTAAACAATATAATGATATGTTTCATGAATAGAAAAATTCAAAGCAAATTGGGCTGGTAAAATTTACAATCATTTAAATTTGATATTATTATTCTTTTAAGTATTCAATTTTGGAATATTATTCTTATAGTAGCTACACAATGCTTTTACTCAGGACATTTACAATTGGAGACGTCGAAATATAATTATACACAAAAGATCTATTTTATTTTTTAAATTCTATATTTTCTCGAGATCTTTGTCAATAAATCAATAAAATGATGATAAACTATTACATAAATAAATTATTTTACACGGAAATGTAATTATTGTTATTACTGTTATGGACCTAATGTCCTGTGTGTTAATAAAATACAAATGAAATTACTGTGATATTAATGAATTGTCGCCCATAGCATTTAAAACAAAAGAACTTCTGAATATAAATTAAAATTTGTACGAGGAATAAAAATATTTAATTATAAATCGCTAATACCTAAATTATTGACCTAATGTTAATGAATTAAGACAAAAAATAATATTGTTGTGTCGTTTTATTCGTCAATGTACGTGACAGTTTTTTGTAAAATAGGTAAGTGATATCTCAATAAAAACAATTCGCGAAATGTGTGTAAAAAAAAAAATATCCAACCAAATTCAAAAAAAAATGATATCATTTAAATGCTTATAAAAATAATTTAATATACCTTAAATTAATGTGCAAATGAGTATAGCAGTCATAGAATTTCAATAAATTTAATTAAATGATAACATTTTATGGAAACACAAATACTTATTTTTTGGTCAGTTACGTAATTCTTATATATTTTTCAACGATAAATAACTCTTAAATTTCCATCAGAGGTAATTATTGCGGGTATTATTTTCGAGGGTAATAATTCGTATCGGTTATTTTTCATGGGTTATTCGAGATACCACGTACAATATACTATATAAATAGTCAAGTAAGAAAAAATTAGGTTTTATATGAAAACACAGTTGGATACGTAATTTTATTTTGCATATTAATACATATTTCGTATATTTTGCCTTTGTAGCATGTTTATCCTTTTTTAAACACATTGTTGCATATTTCATAAATTTAAAAACTTTGAATTTAATCATTTTATTAATTATAATTCCATGGAAATTTTTCTTTCTCTTAAATAACACAAATTATGGATAACACCTAAAGTCCTAAACAATTGTATGAAAATTACGAAAATGACTTATTTATTTCAAGAGGTGAAAATTATAAAGAATATTATGTGCACGACACGAAACAAGAATGATAAGGATAAGAATTAAATAATTTTTTAATTAAAAATTTGTTATTAATTAAATCCAAAATATTTACAGAAACTAGACGATGGGTTGCCATTTGTATCATACAAAATTTAAATAGCTACATCATTCTAACCAAATTTTAACCAACTAAACTTTATTGATAAATGCTGTCGACCCAAACTGTGTATTTTTATTTAAACAATTGTAATTTTGTAATTTATGTATTTTTCCACAATAACCTTATTATTAAGATAGGTCGTATTAATTTAAGGTTCTTAAATTAAAATTTTTTTAATTATCACACTTGCCAATACAACTAATACAAATTATAGTTAAACTATTTACAGTGGTCGAAGTGGATCAAACTAAGTGGGGGGATGGAAGCAGTATCGTCATTTCAAGTTTTGATGGGGGAGAGGGCAAAGTTGCAAACGATTCATAGTATTGAAAAATAAACAAATAAAATAAAATTATTAATTAACAAAAGGCTATAATATCGGCCCACTGTCAACAAGGAGGGCAAATACCCACCATGTTCCCCTCAATTAAGTAACATAACAACTACACAAATTATAAAAAAAGATTTTTAAACATCCAAGAGGGATGAATAATTAAAAAAAAAAAAAGCGAGAGGATGAAATATACTTACTAAAAGAAGTATGGGTGGTATCCCCTACTTCGACTACTGACTATTTATAAAACTATGTACATGTTAAAAATATCATTGAATGTTGCTAAATAATTTGTTAACATTTTTCATCTTGGACATTTTTTTCCTTTTTTTTAAATTCAACAAGTAATAAATTATAGTTTATAGGTAATTTATGAAAAGTGTTCGGGGATATTGGAACTTAGATTTATATTCCACTATCACAGGTATTAAGTTAGTTTTCTGATTTTAACCAATGCATATTGGTTGATTCACTTCTTACAACACCAAAATCAACTTACTTAACAGCCTTCTATGTTATCAACATTTTACTCGATACAACATTAAAATGTATTAATGAACTAAGGTTAAAAATACAAATTAGAGTTTACATTTTTAGATTCCATAAAAAATTAAAATATTGTAAAATAAAAACTTGTAGAGTGATATCTTAACTCATGCACGCATTTGGTTTTGGCACTAAAAAAAAGTTTTATCCAATTTCATATTTCATTTTAGTAAGTTTATTATTGTAATAATCTCGTTCGTCAAAAAAAAAAAACTTTGAAAAAGTTGTAATACAAACTGCATCATCTAGGCCGTTAATAACATTTTATTCCAACTATTAACACAACGCTAAGATATTCGTCATCGTTCTTTTCTAAAAAGTTAAATTTTAAACTTTGAAAATTATTATTCTTTTTCTTTTTACTGAAAAATTAATTACTTTCAATCGTCATGTTAATGAAATAAATTGCACGTGATCACAGATATAAAATGTACTTTCACTTTATAAAAGTAATTTCAATTATATATCTATTCGCTAAATACATTTTTATACAAGAAAAACAAGCCGATATTTTGCGCTATATTTGAATTAAATGTCGTCATTGCAATTGTCAGATGAAAAGATCAATTTAATAGGTAATTAATTAGTTAGGAGTATTAAAAAATAATTTTAATTGTTAACTCACGGGGAATTCTAGTATCTATAGGTCACATATAGATATAGGTATTCTAAGTTCCCTGTGAACCAAAAATATTCTAATTTATTGACGCAAATAGATTAAAACGTTTAGGAGGACATAAGTCTCCCATATTATCGACCAAATGCATATCAAGAATGTCTATGATCTCATATCGCGTCTGATCATAAACATGCAAATCAAAACTAAATTTATATTTAAGTAATCCACATTAATCATAGAGCAATAAAAAATATATAAAAATTAAAAATCAATTATATATATATATATGTACAATTGAAATTTACAGCAGAATAAAGGTAAACGGTAATAATAAATGATAAAATAATAAAATAAAATGTTTTAAATAAAATTGATAAAAAGATATGAAGTATATGTAAAAATTTAAAAATTAAAAACTATAAATTTCTACTCGTAACTAATTAATATGTATACATAAAAATAATTATAAACACATTGTATGTGTAAATATATACATATATTATTATTAATACAATTAAGACGAAGAGTATTATGAAATAAATGTATAAAAATTGTATTTAATATATTTATTTATGGTACCGGTTTCATCAGGTATTAAGCATAAGAGAAAAATTACAAGTTATTGTAAAACGTGGTATGATTATAGTGTTCTATACCTTGAAAATTGGAAAATATATCGTTTATTACATGGAACACAATATATATTCTTATTATTTCGATTCACATCTTATTTTTTTTTATTAAAATCTATAGTCGAATTTTTAGCTCACCCGATTCAATTCTACGATTTAAAATATTATCTTATATTTTTCCTCACCTTCCCTTGAATTTTGATTGCGTACTGAGTAGTACATTTACTACATTTGTTTTAGTGCGGGTCAATCCGTTTAGAAGATCCAGAATATAATTTTTCTTCGTAGTATTTTACATATATATTATTATATATAAATAATGAGATGTCAAGTAGAAGAAATCAATTATTAAATGCTAATAAAAAGATAAAATAATATTGTCTTTAACTTTACTTCGATGAAATTTTCTAAACTCAACACATTTATCATTTAACATATTTTTAAATCGTGTGGAAAATGTGTTCTGAAATAAAATGTAATATGTTCAATAAATTACGTAGTATTTTCTCCAACTTTTTTATTATTGTTATCATTAACACAGAGAAAGGTTTAAGTAATTTTTCTATACAATATCTCCGAGTCTAAGTAGCACACTCCGTACATAAAGATAATATTTTAGCCATTATATTATTATTATTATTATTATTATTATTATTATTATTATTATTATTATTATTATTATTATTATTCGGTCGGTGGTTGATGTGGGTGACGTATTTTTGGATAGGCGAGGTGACGATATTTTTTGATAAATGACGTAATGCCCTTAATGAGACGGCGACGTTGGAGGCAACTAACGACATTTGGCAAGATTTTCGATCTTTTGTGTACCAACGAGTATACCCCGAACTGCATTGTTCGACCACCCATTTCATATTACGAGCAGATTCAATGGACGTCAGAAATGTGATGGCCACACAATGCCTTAACTTTGTTTCAAAACATTTTTAGAGATTTAATTGAAGTTGGACATTGCTAGGTTTGAATTGTTTACACTCTTGTAATAAAAAAAAAGAACTACCTGAGCCATATTGAAAAAAATTAAAGTAGCATACGCGACCATTTAAATAATTTAGTTTATATATAAATAATTAATGACACATTGGAAATCTGAGTATGAATATAGGATTTTCATTGATCATAATATGCATTTTGATTAACAGATTTATTTTATAATTACGTATAAATGTTACGAAAAATATCATTTTATATGTAAATCACTTTTTTTCAAGTAAAAAAGTATGATGTTGACTTATGAATAAACATTATGTTAATTCAATACAATGTACAATGTGGGTATCATAATGTAATGGAGTATTCATATATATATTTTTTATAAAAACAAAATGTTGTTTATTATTAATAGACATTTTAATTGACAATAAAATAATATATAGTGGGTACATAATAATTATTATTATAGTTGAAATTAAAAGAAAAACCCAAAAGAAAACCAATATTGTGTAGTGCACTGTTAAAAAAAATACTGCTGGTTTTTTCACTTCCATAATAATGAATATTTAATAACTTATGTAATACTGTAAAAATTAAATATTTGAAGTGTCAACAAAAAACCTAATTAGGTCGATAAAATAATAATTGAATTTTTATAGAGGAAAATATTTTCGTAAATGTAAAATTTACATTTTGTGCGGTTATTAGTATATATTTTATATTAATTTGCTCCTGGTTATCGAAACTAATGAATAATAAAATTAACAATTTTATAGTAAAATAACATAAATCGTATAAAATGTAATTTTGATATGTTTCTCTACAATTTATATATTAAAATATTGTAAAAGGTCAGAGTTATTTAAAATAATGTATGAAACCTATATGTTTGAATGAAAAGCCTTTTAATCTATAAATAAAAATTTTACAGAATATATATTGAAAAAAAAACAAAATATAAACACAAATAAAAAATAACAAACATTGAAATCTTTTAAAGTAATTGGAGTCATTTCTTTGTTAGAAACTGAATTAACTGCATAAATTATAAGTTTGAAAATATTAAACATTTAACACAATTATTATAACAATTTAAATGTTCATAGTTATTTATTTTCTATTAATGTGAATCAAAATTATAAAAAATCCATTTCATTACAAGTTATCATGAAAATCGAAGATTTTCAGTTAAAACAATTTTTCATTACAGCAACAAAAATTATATTGGAATAGAATATACAGAGATAGACGTGCAACACATGTCCCATAATTGTAAACACTTGGCAAAAACCAAAAAAGAAAATAAAAATAAAAAATACAAAAATTAAAAACTTCACAATATTAGAAATTAAGAAGTTGTCATAAGTGCATTTTTAAATTCATTAATATTTTATTTTCTCTCCCTGTATCTCAGAAAACATTGCATTTAATCGTTCTATTTTATGTACCTCAAATAGTTCTTATTAAGAATTTAAAATTAGTTATTACTTTTTATGAATACATTTGTAAAAGTTTGAAAATATTTGTGTAAATGTAAAATAACCATTATATTACTCATAGAGAAAGCGTTAAATTATAGTAATTTTTTGAATTGAAGTCGATAAAACTGTTATTCTGATCAAATTTTATTTAAATTTCATTTCTTGTATATTAAAATATAAAATAATTTGTTTTTTTTTAATTTTATAATAAAACTTAAATTCAGTAACATATGATCAATTATGTGTGAGCAACGTTTTCATTTTAAATTTATTGAAGTTATATTTAATATTTTAATATCATATATTTTATTAATAAGTGTTCGCATTAATTAAATTGTTAGATTATTATCGGAAACCAATTATAAATATAATAATTAATAATAACATCATATTTGTAAATAATCTTAAAATTATAAAACAAAAAAAAATATTATTTGTTTAATGTATGTTTATTACGTAAATGTAAATAAAAATTATTCAAAATTATAATTTACACACTTAAAAATATTATAAACAATTATTGTTATTATTATTACTTATTTATTTATTTTATACATAAATACATAATATAAGTAATTGCATTTTTTTTAACATTTCGGTTGACAAAAACGAAATTATGTTGTCACGCTTTTGTCAACAAGTTCGCACAAAGAAAAAAAAGGTAGTAAGCTGCGAGGTGTTGTGAATGTCGCTTATATGAATTATTTGGATAAAGATTTTATAGTGTATTGTTATCACTATAAATTTGAAAGAAATAATAAATCATTTCATTGGATAAAACGATTCTGAGCTGGTCTTCAGTGTGATATTTTGAGTATGTAACAAAAACTAACTCTTTTTATAAATTAAATACCTCAAAACCTGTAATTGCTACAAATAGTCCAACATTTAAAAAAAAGTTTAGACATTTTTTTTCCTTAATATAATATAAAGTTACATACTTGATGAATATTTCCAGTCTCTATAACCATTAGTTTCGAAATTACGAAGAAAGAACGATAATCGATTTAGACGAAATCGCATTTTTACCGTTTTAATGTAATTTTTCGGTAGTTTTAAGAAATTCGAAAAATGACCTCTCTATAAAGTACCAACTACAAGAAATTTGCTACCTGAAACAAGGCATGACTGTAAGGATCGTAACACTCCTTCTGGTAGAATTTTTGGGTACAGACATAAAAAAATACATCAACACTAAAACCAATATATTCCTCACTCCGATCAGAATCGAAATAAATATAAGTAGAGTATAGTGTATATTTGAAAATGACGAATCCCAATTCGAAAGAAAATGTGCCTGCTACCGAAAAAAGTCATTTTCGATTTTCCCCTGTATACTATTACTTCTTTATTCCTTTATATACATTTTGGGTTTTTATAATTTGAAAATTATTTATGCGATTGATATTACTGTATAAGATTAAACAAATTTAATAGGTATTAATTTACATGATGGGGAGAGGGTGACTTAAGCACCATAGTCTTATCCCTCATTGCCTAATTGTTTCAAAATGAATAACAGTATTCAGTTTAATTTCAACTTATATTATAGCCAAGTCCCAACATTTGCATTATATCGGATCATAAAAGTAGCTCAATAACATTATTGTCATATATGTATTCAGTACAGTTCATTACATACATACATCTTTAACGCGTAAATGGCATATACACGCACGGGCTACGATTAAAACGTATGTCACTCAAATAGATTGATATGCAACTCTACTCAAACGCTTACTCAGTTAAACGCACGCATGTTGAAACTAAAATTCTTTAATTCGATGAAAACATCGTTTTTGTTTGATGTAAATTATTCGAATTATTACGAAATCCTATTTATGTTCTACGTTGAAATTCATAGTAACATTCTCAAAAAGATGTTAATATTTAAAATCAAATTTATTTTACTTTTTGTTATTAAAAAGAATAGAGTGAATTATTTAAAAAATATATTTTCGACGAACAATACCGGATGAATATTACTAGAAGTTGTTGAGGCTACAGCCTCAGGGCACTGAATTAAGAACACCAAGATTAAGATGTGCACTGATTTATTTAAGTAAAAACTAAAAATAAGTCTTGTTTTTATATTAAATTATTTAAGCGGAAAATATATTTTCAAGAATTTATGATATGCAAATTATATAATAAAATTATTATGATTTGAATTATATTCACGTTTATTTTCAAAGCAAAATAATATGTTAATGCAATAAATGCAATATTAATTTAACACCTTATATGATAAAATTTAATAAATGTACTGACATAACAGCTTTAAACTTATAATATGAATTGAGTTTGAGTATACGTATGTGAGATTTAGGAAGAAAAAGCGAAGCATATATTTAGAAATTAACATAATTTATATTATTAATATTATTATTATTATTATTTTTATTATGATTATTATTTATTTAAAAACGTTGTTAAGTGATGAAATTTCGTAATAATTTTAAACATTTTATAGTAAAATATTTGAAAATATTTTATGGTAAAGAGCAAAGAATTTTCCTACCCATAGTGCAATCACTATTTTAATTCAAATTGGATCATATGATATTTTATGTTGAATTTTGAACCAAAAATAATTGAAACGTGTGTAAAATACAGAATATATTTGATATTATTGTGACGCACTATAATATTGATAGATATTCAGGTTCAGATTGACTTATGTTTGTCTTCCCGCATACGCGTCATTATGTAAATTTTCACTAAAATTTTGCATGTTCACAAATGTTCACTGGTGTGTTTTTTAAACATGACGTTTACCTAACTTTTCAAATGGTCATAACAGTTTTATAAATTTTTTGTATTGGTTTTTTTTATATAATTAAATTAATACAGTAGAATACGAGTATATTATGTAAATAGAAACTGTGATCGAAGCAAATTTTTGACATCCAAAACCTTATAATTAGAGAACGGATTTATATGCATTAAAAACCCTTAACTATTTTTAAAGAAATACTATAATAATATGCATTGAAAATTTATAATACCTGATAGCTAAATTAATTGATGTTTTTACTTTCGAAATTTTAAAGTAATAAATTAAAATTATAACAAAAAAATATTATCGCAATCGTGTATAATGTCAGTCTGTATAGTTATAATTACAAAATGAAAATTATATTATTTTAGTTCACTGTGGATGATAAATAATAAAATTTATAGGAGAGTTTCGTACGACCGGCGACTGGCACTTTTACTCTCGAATGGCATATGTCAATACCGGGATAAGCGTATACGCATAAACCCGTAGAAATAAACTGAAAAAAATAAATTACCTAATATTATTAAATACGAGTACACAACTTGTAATCTGAACGCTTTGTCTTGTCAACATTTCACGTGTAATATTATAATGTAATGAAACGTGAAAAAAAAATTTTACTGCATATTTTCGGTACCGGACATTTATGTACCGGGTTAATAATTGTCGTCAGATATTATTTACCCGGTGCGAATCAAATGGCGAGCCATCAAAATCACAACTGCACGTGTTCGCGAACACTGACAAAGTACTTATATGTATTAGCACCGAATTTAAATAGTAAATCATTTCATGATATATTTTTTAAGCGTACAATTTTCAAATTTTTGTACAAATATTATAATAATATAATAAAAACATATCGTTTACACCTTTAACATATGTCATTAAACACCGACATTTATTTCAAATATCCATATATAATATTTAAAAATACGAGTAGTTAAAAAAAAACTTTTTGACGTTCGGTAATCGTTTTATTTATTAAAATATCTAAATAATAATTTTAATATTATATAACACAACAAATCAATACGACCGTTAATTATACTACATTATATTTTATATAATTTAAGTTATATTAAAAAATAAAGTTTAAAAATATTACTTAATATATAATGGCCGGGTTCTTTCGTCTAAATTTTTTTATTTTTACTTTTTTTTTGGTTAGAAAAATAATTCATTTGAATTATACATTAAAATGCATTTAATTATTAAGTGGTTTACAGTATTACTTTTCGAAAAATCAACATTTTACACTATTCTATTTTTAAGGTGTTATACTGAATTTAATCTATGTAACTATCACTACAATGTGTAGCAGACGTGTTGACTCGACGTATGTATATATTCATAAAGGTCAAGTATAATTATTAAATATAATAACTTGGGAAATGTAAAATTTTAGAATTGTTTTATCGGGTGTATGCCATAATATATGGTAGAACCAATTTAGATTGATGTTTTGATGTCCTGTAATTTATGCTGGCAAATGGAAAGTTTAGTTATTATGAATAAATTAATTTTGCAACATATTTAGTTGAATATTTTAAATTTTGTATTATTTATAAAATATAATATTAAATTAATTTCATATATTGAATTTTTATGAAATGTAATTGTTAATAAAAATTCGTACATACTAAAATTTGCATATAGGTACTTACTGAATATTATATTATAACATATATGTATACAAATTAGTGTGAAATCAATAATTCGGTAAACTTAAATTAATTTAATGATTATCATAGTCAAGTTATTTTATGTCATTTTATTTTTTTTTTTAAATTACCAAAACTCGAGTTAAGAATTTAAAAAAAAAATGTTAGTTAAATTATAAGTTTAAAAGTTACGCTATTGGTAAAGTATATTACAACCATTTCTCGTGATCTACTATATCACTCGTACGTATATAATAAACATGGTTTTTATCACATTAGATTGTCACGGCAAACATCAGAAAAAGTCCGAAAATTCGATTATATGTAATAGCGTTAATTTCTAATTAACTTTGTAAGTTTGAATAATAACTCCTAATGTTCACGATATAAATATGTTACGTATTAAATATGTAAAATATAATATGTATGTATAATCATCTAAAATACATAGTAATTCAACATGTTCAAATGAATGAAAAAATAACTGTTTGCCTCTTTTATATGTGGAAAAAATGACGGACGACCGATTGAAACCGTCAAATTTGACGAAAACATATACTACTTTTTACAGAAAAATAATTTAAAAAACACTGATTAAGTCAAAACCTATCATTGCCATTGAAGAAAATCAATGTAATCACACTATCAAACAATTTCTTTATAGTGTACTATTTCTCACGTTATTTTAACTGATATGCGTTATCAGTGGCGTACTTTCAATTTCTCTCTCGAGGGAGGGTTTATATAAGACATTGAAACTTCGTCCCCATAATATTTCGAATTTAAACATATTATTGAAATAAATCAAATACATTATATTATATTTATACAATATTATATTATATAATATAATTACTTGTATAACGATTTTGGAGTGTATTGTTATCACTGTTATCAGTATAAATTTGAAATGGTTATAAAAAAAATAAATTAATTAAAGATTTTCAAGTTTTTTTATTTACAACTGGGTATTATTAATAAAACGATAAAATAATCTATTTTTGAATCCTGATGCTACGAATGACGAATAATAGACGAATGACGTATAGGTATTTTAAATTTTCGAGTAGCTAGATTTTACTGCGGATTTCGAAAAAAATTACTTTCTATCCTAAAAACAGAACAAACTATTTTATTTATTTAAACCTTTGATTTATTCGACAAATTCAGTTTGTATTTTGTTTTCGATATTCGAACCGAAATATTTTGTGTTTAATTTGGTTAGAATATTTCAATTTATGTGTTTGATTTCCGAACAGTTCGTAAAATCACTACAAATAATCTATAATTACTATAAATAGCCCGGAATTAAAAGAAATTTTTTTGAAATATTTGTATCGTAAACTGAGTCCAGAGTTACATAATTGGGGAAAATTTCAGGTTTCTGTGATCATTAATTTCAATATTACGAAGAATAAACAATAATCGATTTTAACGAAATTGCGTTTTTACCGTTTTTATGTAACTTTTCGGTAGATTGTTCTGACGCTTAATAAGAGTATTGAAAAAATCGAAAAATGGCCTCTCTAATGTACCAACTAGAAGCAATTTGCTACCGCACACAAACTATGACTGTAAAGATCGGAGCACTCCTTCTGGTAGAATTATTAGGTACAGACATACAAAAAAAAAAAATCACATCATTGTAAAACCAATATATTCCTTGCTCCGCTCAGAATCTAAAATATGTAAAATAAAATATAGCTCATTTAATTTAATATTCAATTGAAAATCACACGGAAAAAATTTATCACTTGTCTAAAATAATTTATCATAGTAAAAATATGTGTTCACATATATTAATCCGCGACTTATATAGAGCTATTTTCGCACCCGAACAATTTAACTGCTGCAACAGTCGCCAACTGCCGTATTCTCGCTGTATATCATTAATATCGAATTGTATAATTTCATTACTAGTTTACTTATTTATTAAATATTTGGTGATAAATTGTATGTTTCCAGTATATTTGTATTGGAATAACACAATTTTATTTTGTTCTATTCATGGGAA
Organism: Slavum lentiscoides; assembly: GCA_032441835.1. Taxonomy (NCBI): domain Eukaryota; kingdom Metazoa; phylum Arthropoda; class Insecta; order Hemiptera; family Aphididae; genus Slavum; species Slavum lentiscoides. The sequence continues at coordinate 4,920,900 of CM063706.1, read as the reverse complement.
AGCAGTAATTTGCCTCCATTTTAAGCTCATATTTTATTTCATTATATAAAAGTTTAAATAGTTACCATATACCGTTAATTTCTGTTAAAATTTTCTAGCATCTGTCTAAAGAAAATAACGTTTTTATTGTCTTACAATAGTTTTACATAAGTACCCATTTTATATGAATAAAAATACAGATAAACTTTTATTTTATTATTAATTAGGTTTAAAATATTTATTTACAGCTTCAATTTCTAAGTTGTATTCAACCTTTTTTTCTTTAACTAGAGATATTTTACAAAATACCAATATCTAAATAAAAATTCAAACGCTATTATATTTTCATTTAATTTTTTTCTACAAAAATGTTCAAAAATAATTGCTGGTAGCCATTTGAAAATCGAAAGTTGATACTGTTATCTCGAAAAATATGTGGGAGGAAATTAAAAAGAAGTATATTAAAATATGCGTATTGTAACCTATCTAGGTAAAAAATAGCAAAAATAAGAATTAAAAAACATCAATGCTAATAGCCGAACTTTTTGAACACCCAGTTATGTATATTTATGTACGAGTAGGTACATTGTAAAAATTTGCTATTCATAATGAACTTAATTAATTTGATGTTCATTATTTGGAGAAATTCAAAAGAAATATAATTGAACTTTGAAATTTCAAACAAAGGTATTAATTTCTAATAAAATACGCTACAGAGAAATCAACAATTTAAAATGTTAAATAAAATTATGTACTAAAATTGAAATATTATTGAAACAATGATTCAATATATTATTTTTATAAACGTTTAACATTAATTAAATTTTGTCTACCACGTTTCATTTGTTCAGAGTAGTAGTTGGCCTTTCCTGAATATACTGTGAAATGGCAATAATGCGTTTTGGAATGTCATCCCACGTATAACTTACGAGGTTATAGCTATACACTAACAACGTAACGACGTAGTTATTTCCAACTGTATACATATATAATAGATGGTAAGGTATTGTATCTATTTTAAAATGTTATGAATTCACACTGTCAACAATACTGTCGCATACTTATATTTTATAAAAAATATATTAATAATAATAAATATCTACACAATATACTCGCTGAGATAATTGCTCAAAACGTCAAAACATTTTAAACATTGCATAGTTATGATTGTTAGTAAATTATAAAATATTTAGATTTAGAGTGAATTCCAAAGAATATACAAAATCATTTTATAGGTTTAAAATACGTTGCGTAGGAAGTATATAAAATACTATCTGGTACGGTTCTGGAAGTTTTATATTTTTATTGGGTGAATTTGTATAATTAATAAAAAATATCCACCGATCAATTATTTATATTCACCCATCAAATTAGTCCACGTGATTAAGGTTCTTCTTATTTATTTTTAATTAATATTTATTTAAAACGTCGTTATCTACCTACATACACTGTTATCCAATTAAATAATTTTACATAACTTTAATACTAACTTATATTTTATCCAATACATAGAAATTATGAATACTAAATCACTCCCACGATTGTGAATTGAAATTTTTGACGGATGTTGGGCAAAGGGGCACAATTCGATTTTGGCCATTTTGCGATTACACATCTGTTCTGTGTGAAACAGTTATTTTAAATTACATGATAGAAGCAAAGGTCATACATTCGTTGTTTTTAACGTAATGTAATTGGACATAAGTCATCATATGTGTATAATGATACATTAATTAATATAAACATTCAATATTATTTTTTTTTAAATTTGTTGAAATATTAAAATGTAATTTATTGCATTAATACACTAAATCTGAATATGTTACATAACAAATGGTACTCTTTTTCGTGTAAAAAATAAAATAATTTTTTTTTACTCTTTTACTAGTAATAATTTACCAATTATTATAGTTATTATGATAAAAATAATATAGACAAACGTTGAATATACTTTTTTCCCACAATAATGAATTAGTAGTACAAACAATGATGAGCAAACGGTGGTCGACGGATAATTTTGGGACAATTTCATAATAACTGGACTGACTAATTCAATAATATTATTCTCCCTTCCATATTTTGGTAATATTCTTTATACTTGAGAACGATAAAAATAATCTGTAATATATTAATTCTTCGCACTGATAAATTTTCTTGTACGTGACTGATTTTAACTATCTGCAACTTGCATGTAAGAGTGACATAATTATGGGTACCTAGTCTAATAGACTGTATCATGTATACTTTAGTGTAACGAACATCAAAATTGGAAAATATGTCGTTTATATTACATAATTCATAATATTATATAGATTTATCTGTTCAGTTGATATCAAATTATTTATATTTTGTCATCAAATGTAAATTGATTTGGCAACTCATTTGTTAAAATAATACACACTCCGATTTTAGATGTCATCTTACACTTTCCCCCACTTTCCATTAAATTTTAATAAAGTAAGTACTAAATATAGTGTTTGTTTTATCTGGTTAGTATGTAGGTGCTGCGAAGTAGTATGCAGTATGCAAGCAGTATATTGTAGTATGCATGTTATGTCCATGTAGGTATCTCAAGGGTAATAATTATTACTAATATTTTTCAATTTAATTACATTTATTGTCGAATTATAGGTACAAAAAAGAAAAGATATAACAGAGAGAAAAATATTGTTACATTTCTACATATTATTTGTATACAATATACAAAACTATAATATTTATAAATTTATCTATGTACGTATAGAAATGCCAGATTTTACTCCAATATTAAATATTCTTTAATTAAGTCATATTTTATTTATCCAGATGTAATTTTTAATATCAAAACTGGATACTGGTTGTTTTGTGTTTTAAACTATTAATATTCTACCGAAAATGTTGAGTTAAATTGTTCATGCTATAACCGTACTTTATTATAATATCGTCTTGAAATTTCTTAGTTTGAGATGAAAACGGAATTTAAATTAGAACGAGTTTTTCTCTATAATATAATAATGTTTAGAACCACCACCAATCCTTCACGATCCGGACGTTATATACGGTATAACTGCTGAATATTTCATCGGATTCCTAGGGTCCATGACAACCGACCCAACGTCATTTAATGACTTTTCTCTTCACCAGATGCTTTCCAACATGACGGACTGGACAATATCACATTATATTATTACGTATATTTTATATTTATACGAGAAAATACCGACTTTATACAGTGAAATATTTCAGTGTGTTTCATTTTGTCACCAAACGATGATTTTATATACAAAAAAAATTATTTAGTAAATGTATGAATATAGCTAATATTATAAGGATCATGGTGAATTATGTTCAATATTTATACACTGCCATATTAAATATTCGTAAGTATGTAGTGTGTGTGTGTGTGTGTGTGTGTGTGTGTGTGTGTGTGTGTGTGTGTGTGTGTGTGTATGTACGTACGCCAGATGAGTTTAAGTTGTGCAGCGTTTAAAATTTCTCACGCAGGCCGTGTCATCGTTGATTAATGTTCATAAATTAATCAATGGGTATGTTGTATAGGGTAGGTACCAAACAATTTATTTTTCAAATATTGACGGCTATCATAAAAAAAAAAAATATTGTAAAAAACAATAATAATAATTATAATAACAATAAAAACTATTATCCTCTGTTGTTATTTTTTATTTATTTGCTTCATTTTTTCACATTAAATATTTTACAAATTGTATTTTTATAAAATCATTATAAAAGTGTAGACTATAAGTATTAACTTCTTGATGTTTATAATTATTTATTACTGACATTAAATTATTATATTATTTGTAATTAATTATGACTATTCTATATTGTAACGTGTGTCCTAAATAATAATACTATTACATGCTTATAATATTATAATTTTTAAATATTAAGTTTAGAAAGATATAAAATGTGACATGTAGTTTATCCATAAATTATAACGAAGTTTTATTTCTTTTTATGTTAGTATATTTTATATATGTGTATGTATCAGAAATGAAATAAGAATTACCAATTTTTTTTTTTAAACCAAGTTAAAAGTTAAAATAAATTTTATTTTAGAATATGAAAAAATGACTGTAGTTCATTATTATTATTATTATTATTATTATTATTATTATTATTATTATTATTATTATTATTATTATTATTATTATTATTATTATTATCAATAATATTTAATTATAAGTACTGGCTTACTCATGTAACACGTGTTTAATACCCAATGTATCGTGTAATATCTAATGTATGTATTTATCAAAATATAATACATAATAATATATATATAATAATAATATATAATACATATTTATATATATTTGATACAAATTATTTATTTTGATTATAAAATAGGGTAATATATATTTTATTTAAGATGTAGAGTATTGAAAATAATTGACCGTGAAAAAGTTAAAAAGTTATTATTTTGTAATTTACAAATGACAGTTGAATAAATATCATTAAATGTCTTATTTTTATAAGGTTTTTTACATCATAAATTATATATAATAAAACCGTTTTATTACACAAAATCAGAATAAATTACTAGTAAAATTTGTAAATGTTAATAAAAATATAAAGTAACTCTGAAAAACAATATATTATGAGTACGGAAAGAAATATTATTATGTTACATGTCATATTAACTTTTTGTACATATACGTATATTCACGTATTATACTCGTATGCTATATAGGTGTATTATTAACACAATAATAATATATTTTTATAATCTGACTAGCTGAGTATAGGAGAATCAATGTGTTCTCGTATATTTGTGTATGTTTATGAATAAGACACTCCTCCATTGAAGATAATTGATTTGATTTTAACTTGTAATATTTTCACTTAGGTACATAAATGTATTTTCAGGAATAAAACACTTAACTCTTTTTCAGTATAGTTTGATCTATTAAAAAATGTTTATATTTTTAATATTATAATAACACATTTTCTTAGTTTCTATATAGACCATAATAATTAGAAATTATATTTATTGAAGTACATACAATAACTCCTTATACTCCCAATTCTCTTAAAAATTAAAACATCGAAAAAACTGATGAGAGATAACGTTCCACAGTGTATTAATTTCTTATAGCCGAGCACACAGATCTGCACTATACACCCTACGGAGCTAAACTCTAATGGTGTAGAGATAGCATGTAAACCCATGGAGAGCTGCACATCTCCGACTATCTCATCTTCTGATCTACAAATTTACATAAGAAAAATTCATACATTTGAATATTTTATTATTTTTTTTTAACAATAATTGAAAAGTTTATAAAATCATTTGTCTACAAAAGAATCTAATAACTGGACTATTATTTCAGCATTATTTTTATTACTTAAGACTACAAATTTTTCAAAAATGTGTTCGGTTTGAAGTGACTTGTATCTATTTCTATACCTAATTCAGAAAAACAGCTGAATCTCTGTTAAAGAATATACCAATTCTTACTAGATGAACTTTAACACAGAATATACCTACTAAAATAGTTGCATTGACTTATTGTTGAACTCTTAAAAAATATACAAAATGCTATCTGAAGTAACTTACATAAATTATGATAAATATTAATATATAAATTCTATTCATAAAAAAATACTCCGTTTACCCCAGTCCTATACAACAAACAGGATAGTTTCATTTGCGTAAGTTTATATTTTCCTGTTTGTAGATTATAAATCAAAATACATATTATAATATTATCAAATACCTACAACAATTTTTATACATATATTATATTATTCTTTTAAAATTAATTAATTAATATTTATATAATAAATGCTATATTTAATATGTTGAAACACACATAAGTATAAGAATCAGCTCGGTTTTAGTTATAATATAAATTATTATTAATAATAATAATAATAATAATAATAATAATAATAATAATAATAATAATAATAATAATAATAATAATAATAATAATAATAATAATAATAATAATAGTAATAGTAATAGTAATAGTAATAGTAATAGTAATAGTAATAGTAATAGTAATAGTAATAGTAATAATAATAATAATAATAATAATAATAATAATAATAATAATAATAATAATAATAATAATAATAATAATAATAATAATAATAATAATAATAATAATAATAATAATAATAATAATAATAATAATAATAGTAATAATAATATTAATATGACAAAAATACAAAACAGCGTTAAGAATATAATATAAAATATTTATCGTAATTGTTATATGCCTTTGGTTTGTGTACATAAATGTATGTCATTCATTATGTTTCCCACATTTTGTATCATTAATCATCAACTACAAATCAGCTGCTTGATCGCTTGTCTCCGGCCTGTCAACGCTGTACACAAAATCGTTCCCTTCTCTTTTTTGTATATTAGAAAATTTCTTCGTACTCCTGACAAGAAACTTACTCGACCAAAATGATCACATTTCAATAGCACTCAAGGCATCAACCGTTGTCGTTATATTTGAAAATTCCATCGGATTATTAAAACTTCAGCCATTTTTTATTTTTCCATCTTCCAACACGTCAATGTATAACGATTATACATTAAATATTTAAACATGATAAAATAGTCATGTTTTTTTTTTTTGTAAGTAAAATTGTAATTCTTCAAAAAAAGGACTAAAAAATATAACAATGCAGAATATTTATTTATGGGTTCTCAACAACTGCCATTTTTATGCGGCAATTTATAAGCTCAATAATATTTTATATAGTACATACATAACAATTGTAACTTATTACTTAAATGAAAAATAAATATTTCAGAAAAAAATAAGTGTAACAAATAGCAACAGTAGGTATTTAAAATAACGTTAATTATTTTGTCAATAATCTTGCTATGTTTGGTGTTTAAAGTTCAAACTTTGAATCCATCCTTATTCAAATAATCAAGTATTATTAATTTACTTATTAGTTATTTTTAGAGAATATTAGAATATTGGAATGGCGAAGATTGCATTTTACGAAAAAAAACAGAATAATGTTCGAACAAAATAAGCATTACACTCAGAAAAAAAAAGGATACTGAAGACATACATATGGCCTATAGCATTATACGCAGCAGAGACATGGACATTCAATAAAAATGAAGAGGAATCGATAAAAGCCTTTGAGATGGTGGTGCTATAGACGTATGCAAACGATTAACTGGGTAGATAGAATAACAAATGATCAAGTACTACGACAAGTAAAGGAACTAAGGACAATGATAAATAACATACAAATGAGAAAACTACAATGGCTAGGACATACTTTGAAACATGATAGTCCTATACAAGTAGTCCTTGAAGGAACTATACCGGAAAAAAAAGAAGAGGAAGACCTAGAACGAACTTCATATGTGGAGAACTGGGCCTAAAATATGTAGATATTAAGAGGAAAATAGAAGATAGGGTGGAATGGAGAAGAATTGTAGGAAGACAATACCAGTCGGAATGACTGAAATACCTAAAGAAAAAAGAAGATTAGTTATTGTGTTAGTTTTTAAACACAAAATTTAAAAAAAATATTTATTAAACCCTCCAAATACATACTGATGATTGTTTATATTCGATAAAATAGTAATATAAATAATATATTTGATATTCGTATAACTAGTAGTTAGTAAAAGAAAAAGTATAGTACTTTGAATACTTTTTGTAAATTACCTACTTAGGGAATAATATTGTCATGAATTATTTAAATATATATATATATATATTCTGAATAATTTTTTTGAAGTATTCGGAATATGTATTCTAAATACTTTTAAAATGTATTTTACCTAAGTATGCCGTCTACCTCAACTACGTACACGTTGTACACTAGTGTGCCTATACCAACGGTTAGGGTAGATGCGCCTGGATTAAAATTTGCAAACTACAGAGACTTCTGACATTTCCGATAGTTCCGATGAAGACGATGGACAAACAAAGATCGTACACAGTTGCTGTGTGATATATGTTATTATATGATATTATATATGTTTATTGACATAAAGGCAATGGGAACTTGTCGCTAGAAATGTCCGGTAAACAAAAAGTTGAAATCAATTATCCTGTCTTCGGGTGAGGACATGGAGAAACAACCGAACTGATGAAACGAGAGTGTTTACTGGTCGAGATACCAATAACAGTGACTGAACCCGTTTATACTCGACCGTGTTTTTTTGCTGGAGGAATTTTTCCGTTATCGGAAATTAAATAGGTTAGACAATTGTTTGAAAATCCGTACCTAGTTGATTTTATTAACATCTTATATCGAATATTACGATAATCCGTGCCTTAAACCCTACTTTAACGCTACAGCCTTTTCAATAATTAAACATAATTATATTCGTAATGATGTTAATCATTTTGTGCACCTTATAACACGGTGGCCTCCAATAAAAAATTCAAAGTATCCTCGTAGAAAACAACTTATATTGCGAACAATGGGTCTTTTAATTTTTATTACATCAAAAGATGAAGCAGAAAAAATATTAGAAGCATTATTTACAATAATTTTTAGTAAATTTGATGGATGTATTTTGGATTCAAATATAAAAACAGTGTGCGCTAAAAGTAAAGTATATTTAAAAAATTTAATTTCAGCTAATGTTATTGAATTAGTAGACGAACTTGATCAAAATACAGAAAATGAAAATTTGTATGAGGAAAATACAGTAATATTGGAAGATGAATTTGAATCTACGAGTAATTTTACTGGGTCGTTCAAAAGTTGGACACAGTCAATTGCTGACAAATACAAAATTCAAGTGAAAGATATTATAGGAGAAGTGGATAATGCTCAATATCTTCCAGATCTCGAGCCATTTATAATAAATTCCATGAGATATTTTCCTTGTTGGTCGGAGATAATGAGGCCAATATTTGGATTCGGAGAAGAAAATAGTCTCCAGTAGCAGAATAAAAAGCAATTTTAATCATTTAAAAAATAGAGTATTTAAAAACGATAACTTGCCAATAAGAATAGATGATTTTCTTGAAAAAATACTGCAATATTATAGAGGAGATCATTTACTTTAAAACGGTCAATTAAACCATGAAAACATTGATTTAAATACTAATAGTATGAATATTTGTGAAAATACTGTTGATGGTATTTCCGATATTGATAGTACTAGTAGAAACATAGTTGAAATAGACAAAGACTTTATCTTAAGTAAATGTAATAGGTCACCTGAAAACAAAAAACCATTTAATAAAGAATATTTCAATATCGTCAAATCCTGCATGTTAAAATGGAAATTTGTCATCTCAACTTCATTGTTGTATTTATTGTAAAATTCCTGTTCATTTATTTGGATGTTCAGTTCCTGCTCCAAACACACAAGAAGGGTATGGTGAAAAAAGAATCTGCCTCACAAGTGATAGATCAGTAAGCAATTAACCATGAGTCTGAAGCTGTTGAAATCTGGAAGAAAAATCGGTCGTCAACTATGAATAATACACGTTCTACGTTATCATATCTCTCAAAGCAACCAGGATTTGAACATATTAATTTAAATAAAAAAGGTGCAATAAAATCAATAACTTAATTAAAAAATGGAAATATACTAGCTACAAAACCTACAAATATTCCTGGGTTTGGAAAAGTAATACTAAATAATACATGCTCTGCATATTCCCTTTTGACAATATTAGCTTGTACTGCGGCTGATAGTGATGTATTCTTTAATTTTTTATCTAATTTAGCCAAAACAGACGAAACTGCACAATTTGTGCTCAATATGATTGGAAATAATAATGGGCATACAATTAATTTTAAACGAGTTTTACTAATATCAACATATTTCCAAGAGCAACAAAATACATTAATTACTGGTATACAAATTATTGACATAATGATTACGGTAACATTTACGGCTCAAACACTTCAAAAAATATGCCAACATTATGTAAGGACTTCAACGTGTATAGACTGCAAAGGATGTCATAATCTATGCTACAAAAATCCTTATGCAGTAATATCAATAATTTATTATGATGAACTTTTTTTACAAAATAATATAGATGAATTTTTCAAATCGTCTTCTATAAAATGCATAGAAAAAAATTGTATTTATGAGAGAGAAGTGACAATAAATGTTATGTCTCATTTACTAATTATTGAGCTTATAATCTGTACCAAAATGTAAGTAAGTAATTATAAATTTCTTTTATTTAATACAGTACATAAATATTTATTTTTAAATATAACTTAGGTATTTTTTTAATGTTGATTAAAATAAACAGTAACAAAATAATTTAATATTTTTGATTAAAAACAGTTGTTCGGAATTGGCGGGGTAAAAGATTACTCGCTATCGCGAAGAACCGGTCCGCCGGCAATCGTGGACTTTTATATAAAAGTCCACCGCCTCGCCGCCGGCTCCTCATCGCCTTCCGTCACCGACCGTGGTCGAGTTCGGTCGTTTTGTACCGCGTCCGAACTTACATCGATCTTGGCCGTGTGCGCTTTCCGTAACACGTCGCGTTTTGAAAATTATCCCAACATATGTAAGGACTTCAATGTGTATAGACAAAGGCTGTCAGAATCCATGCAACGAAAATCCGTATGCAGTCATATCAATAATTTATTATGATGAACTATCATTACAAAATAATATAGATGCATTTTTCAAATCATCTACTATAAAATGCACAGAAGAAAACTGCACTTATGAGAGAGAAGTGACAATAATGCTATGTCTCATTTACTAATTGAGCTTATGTCTGTACCAAAAGCTAAGAAAGTAATTATAATTTCCTTTTATTTAATACAGTACATAAATATTTATTTTTAAATATAACTTAGGTATTTTTTAATGTAGATTAAAGTAGCAAAATAATTTAATATTTTTGATTAAAAACAGTCTTGGGTGCAAATCTTAACTAAGAGGTATTCTTATCGTAATAAAATTTTCTTTAAAATGTGTCTTAAAACTTGAAATTTACACAGAAATTTTAATTAAAATTTTATAGACATGATAAAATGTTCAAAGTTAATTTATAAATATCATACAATTTGTCATTTATTGATAATAAAAACATTATGAAACAATGACCAATGTATTATGTAATATATATATATATATAAGAAAAACATTGGTAATAACCAAAATTTTATTTAATAGGCTTCATTGCGTCAACATCAGTTCCAAATACTCAAAATATTCCATTGAATAATGTCGTACAAAACTTTGTAACAGAAGTTGAAATAAATTTGAGAGATTTACCAACAACATTAAAAGTAAAAGACAAAACTTTTTTTTTACAAGGAATGATACTGTTTTCTTCCAAAAATAGATCGGGTCTGAGGCTAACAACAGTCCACTATACTGCATATTGTTATCGGCCAAATGGTAAGTGGGAATTGTATGATGATCTATGCAAGAAATTCATAATAACAAATAGCAAAAAAAATGTTAATGCAGAAATATTAATGTATACATTGTAAAAATATAAGTTGAAAGAAATTTTTTATTTATTATGTAAGTAATGATAAAATTTAAAAATATTTAAAAAATTAAAAATAAAGGATTATTATAATACACGATGTACAGTCTAGTTTCTTATGACAATAGTCTACAATGTAATTTTAAAATTAAAAATTTACAAATAGTTAATACCATTATGTATATGTAAATACATTTCATTGCTCTTATGCATTTTCAGTTGACAAAACAAGAATGAAAATAGCTCAATGTCAAATATCCAAATAAACTTTTTTTCAGGTAAATTTTACTTTACAAATTCTTTGATTGTTGGTACAAATTATGGTACAATTAATGGTGTAAAAAAAATCGAAATTAGTCCAACAGGCAAATTGAAATCGTTATTTCTCGGTGAAATTTTAGGGTACAAATTCGGGGATTGGTGGTACAAATTGGTACAAATTATGGTACAATTAATGGTGTAAAAAAAATTTGGAATTTCTAAAGTGGTGGTGCCAGGGTAACGCACCTCATCATGTAAACATATTGTTTAGAGTGAATTTTGAATAATATTTTTCTTTTTAAGTGAACATCGACGTTTATATAACATCACTAGTCCGATTTATTTTGTTTACTTTAAAAATTTTAAACTTTGGGAAATTTTGGCTTTGTCTTAAGGCTTTAAACCAGTGCGTTTGGCATACAAAACCGAAACACTTTCGTCATTATTGTGGTTTTGAACAAGATATTTTAAGGTGTTTTGTTATTTTATAAACTTTACTTAAAACTAAAATAATTTGTTATTCTAGACATATAATTTAAAGATAAATCCAGGGTGGTCCAACCTTTTGTAGTTGGCGGGCCAATTTACACTTTCATAAAAACACCGGGGGCCGCCAGAAGAAAAAAATTATATTATTATTATTATTTAATGTTTTCATGTTTAAAATTATCAAAAAATTACTAAAAAAATAAATTAGGCTAGAAATGTCTTATTACAATAAAAAAAAAAAAAAAACTATTAATGTGATGATTGGCATTGTTTTTCAGTAGCCAATTTATCAATTTCAATTGAACACCCTGTGGTGGCTAATCTGATGCACGATTCTAAAGACGAATCGTGAATGCGGTTTCTTGATTTAGACTTTATTAAATTCATTGTAGAAAATGCCGATTCACAAATATGCGTACTGCCAAATAATGACAAAATTTCAAGAGAAAAATTCCGTAATGCTGGGAATTTTTCTTGCGAACACAGTTTCCAAAACTCTTCAGGAGGCCAATTTACTTTTGATTGAAGAAAACAGTCTGCTTGTAAATCACGTAACTCCATTTGAAAATCGGGAGGTTGTACTGTGATATCAACTGTCATTGGGTTGTTAAATAATTCAAATTTAGGTTTCAAAATACATATAATTATACTGTAGCAAGAGCACACGAACAGACGGGGTCGACTGGTTAATGATTACTGATTAGATTTAGTTTAGAGAAATTTAATGTATTTAATGCTCGCAATTGTGCGATTGTGAATAGTATTCACGCCGTTCATTGCGTCTTGTCGCGATACGACCGACTCCCGGCAACTCCCGCCGTATAACAATAAAACGTAAAATTTAAAGTATAAATTCGTAATAAGATCGTGTAAATTTTATACCTTCTTATTGCGATTTTGTTATATGATATTATTGTGATTTAAAATTTAAATTTTAAATTGTTGGAGGGGCCAAAAAAAAACAAGCTTCGCGGGCCGCGGGTTGGACCACCTTTCGGAAACAAGGTATGATTGTAAAGATTGGACCACTCCTTCTGGTAGAATTATTGAATACAGACAATAAAAAATATCATTGTAAAACCAATACATTCCTTTCTCCGCTCAGTATCAAAAATAATAAAAATAACCAAAAAAGGGTTAAGTAATATTTTCCAAATCATATCCAAATTTCTTTTTTGAATGGTTTAAATGACTGGGTTATATATATACATATATTATATATATATATTCATACATACATACATACGGACACACATAAATATGAATGTATTAAAGTTGGTTATATACACTAAGTGTATGTTATATAATGTGCACGTCATTCTGAAATATTGAAAAAGTTTTTAAAGTGGTTAATGTGTTGGCATTTATATGAGTGGAAAGTTGAATAAATGCATAAAATGTACGAGAAAAAAACTTTTCGTTTGTGTCGCTAAAAGAATCGCCAGATGTAATGATTCATTGGTAAGCAAAGCATAAATTATTTAGATTTTATATTGTTTGTGGAAAGTAACCTACACCATTTAATCATCTTTTGTATTATTCTTTCAGGATGATTGCAAATACTTTTATGGGCTACGTAGAATCAATAGCTTTTTATTTTATTTTATTTTATATACGTCTACGTCATATTTAGAGAAAAATATTATATTATATTATAAGATGCTAATTAAATTTACAATTTGATTGAAATTTTTATTTAGAAAATGTCTGTGTATACTGTATACAATACACGAGGCGGAGCCATCCCTCGTGTATAAAGTATGCAATAATTTTTGCCTCAAAAGTAGAGAATATTTTTACACACAAAAAATGTAATACTAATATATTAATTAATTACCTATTTAGTCTATAGCACGCACATGTCAATCTACTAGAATTATATTATTTATACAATTATAGTATGATATTTATAGTTATAGTCTCGATATTTTGAACACAATGAACCGTGAATTTCTATAAAAAAAATGTTAAACTTATAACGTTTATGAAGTTACAATTAAATGCGCTTCCAAATAAAAATAAATAATTTTTAAATAACGATTTAAAAATTAATAATTTTCAAATGTCCAAATTAAAGTAAAGAATTTCAGATATAATATTATAATAAATAGTCCACACAAATAATAACCGGGTGGAATAAACATCATCCTACTCCTACCACCGTCTATAATTTATAAGAAATAATTAATCATTTCATTCTGAGTAAATCTCTGTGCGTTCAAATAGTGTTTACGTAAGTTGTTTGTTTTTAGTTTCAAGAACAATAAAAAAAATATAAGCGAATCAAAACTTTTGCATTTTTAAAAATATTTAATCATACAAGTTTAAACTGTACCAAAATAGAACACTAAAATGTATTGAAAATATAAATATAAAACACATTAATTTTCGTAAAATTATATTACGATTCGTACTGATTATTTTTATAGATCTTATAAATCTATAAATGTAATAATACAGATATTTTTGCGTGAAAAAAGTTTAAAATATTGGTACAAATTTGGTGTGAATTGAAAATTAGTTACGTTATTGTGGTATGATCATATAAGTAATTGAAGTATAAATCATTCCCATCTTTTCAACATTTCTCATTGCTCACCTAAAGTATAGATTTACAAAAATCACCGTTTCAGATCTTTCTTGTAATTCATAATTCCTGAAAAATATTTTTTCCCAAACTGTGATTCTCGAAAACGAGATTTACCAAACAAAATATTTCGACCAAGATATACCTGCAATTTTAAGTGTTGAAGAAAACCTACATCTCAAAAATATTTTAATAATCATGCTCATACACCAAGAATAAGGTAAATTTTTATGTAATCCATATCGACCGATAGAAATATTGTTAATGATAATATTTTTAAATAACAATTTTTGAAAAATATAACGTGACATTTGTTCTTTTTTTTTATCTGAATACAGCAGTACGATGATAATATTACAATTTATATGCCGGTATTAATTATTTAAGAAATATATTTTTGTAATTATATAAAATATATAATTTAATTCATTACTAGTTAAAAATACACGAAACGAAATTTCACCTCTTGGCTTGTGATATTATTGTAAAGGTTATCATGACAAAATGGTTTGTTTATTTAAAAGTTAATTCATGATTTATCGGTATATTTTGTTAAAATGTTTGCACTACGAAATTATTATTATACTTCACACCTAAAGATATTATATAGCTTGGCGTAGTTTTTCGACGTAAAAAAAGTTAAAGTAAAATCGTTGGTTATATCATTTTATTATTAAATGAATTTACGTATGAATGATATTCTTTGTTTTCTCAAGTTAGTGATATTCTATATGAATGTTAATTTTTGTTTTATTTTGACATATATTAATTTAAACCCTTTATAATGAACGCAGTAATAGTATAAGGAAATAATTAGTTTTTATGTGCTAATCTTATAATATTTTATAATTATGTTATTTAATAACGTGACAATGTGAGAATTATATGATAGTAACCATTATTTATTTTGACAAAACAAAATTAAAAAAAAACACTACATAACACGCAGTTTAAGTTTTTACATACATAATAGTAATAATAATAATAATAATAATAATAATAAAACGTTAATAATTAATATTGTCACGCAACAATATATACATCGCTATAAGAAATAAAAACCACACAAATGTATTATATTGGTTAAACAATTGGCTGGACGTGAAAATATGAAGGTGATATATATGTTAACAATTTAAATTGTATTCTTTTTTTCTGTCGTCTCACAATCTGAGTGAAATATTGGAAATAAATAATTTTTGAAATTATCTTACTTACGGTCTTCAGACGGTATTTTCGATACTTATGTGAATTTTAAGTAAGTATATATTATAGATAAAACGGTTATAACGTAATATTATGAAGTCGGTTTAAATAAAAACATCATTCAATACTTTTCACAAAGGTCTCGGTGATGTATTCATAGTCGTCCAAAAATATTCGAGAAATACGTTTACTCAGTCACTTTTAGGGTCGGCGCCAAGCAATTTCTCCAGTGGTGGTAGATCCACGATAAATTTTTGATCGATAAGTTTAGTACAATATACTAACCTTATTGATGAAAAATGTATATATATATCTGTGGCTTGGGTCAAGAAGGGCCAATGTCACTTTTTAGTCATATTGAATTGTAGTTTCCATCATATAAAATTTAATGCGCTTTTTGTAGTACTAAAAGGGCGTATGTTTACATCTAATATTTTAAGAAGTACATGGACTAATGTCTACAATTAAATTAAGATTTTTATGGAACAACTAATTTCAAAAAGGCCAAAATATGTATTTTCTGAAAAATAGCTAAAAGCGACATTGGCCCTTCTTGACCCAAGCCACAGATATGTATATATATATAGATTATAGGTATATGTATATATAATATTATTGAGATGTAAACATCGTTGCGGAAGGTTGGAGTGATTTTTTAAAACGATAACGAAAACACGATAAAGAAAAACAAGCTTGTTAATGAGAAGATATTTGCTAGGGGTAGGGGAAGTTGTTAGTGCGATGGTGGTGTTCTCCATCCATCTAACCATCGTTCGATACCTCATGGCTAACTCTGCCAGCCCGACCTGATTATGCGTAAACACAAAATCCTATGGTGCATTTTTATATTATAATATTTTGCTGCCCTACATTCGCACTGGCCAATTTACCGTACTGTCGATACTCGTACTTTTTTTATATATAATATTATAATGCGCACATTACGGACGAACCTGACTAACCGAACACGTTAGACATGATAATAGAGCCTCTACAAGTAAGGTGCTATCAGTAGGTATATTTATTTTACTATTTTATTAGTAGGGCTCGGATTTTTATATAAATACATATTTTTACTGTCTCGATATCAAGGTAAATTAATTTGGACCAATGATAAAACTTTTTATGACTTTTTCGCATTATTGGCTACGTAGTTCTAGGTAGCAATGCGTGTAATAAGTGTGCTGTTAATTTGATGCCACACAATTGGCTGGTATTTACTTACGACGTATAATAAAATCGCAGGAGAAATCCTGTAATACCTAACATTCAATCATAAGCAACCTAGGTAAAATATATATATAATAAAAATAATAAAATATACAATATACATGGCCGTAGTGAGCCATTTAGTTTAATTTTAATTTATATTTTTTAATAAATCTTTTTGGATCCTTGAGAGTAATCCAAATTTACATAATTTCACATTTCAGTTATCAAAAACCAATAATTTTAAATTCACCTGCAATAGTTTCCGAACAAAGTACTTACATACGATTATTAAATTTTTATTGTTTCTCCTTTATCTTTTGATTCCACCCAACTCGCTGATCGGTCCTGCCATTTAATTTTGTGTAGCAAGACGTTTACACATAACTTTGAATATACTAACAAGACTTGCGGATTTTATACTATTAAATTTTCCCCTTTTAGAATACTACATATTTTTTTCACCGAATTCAACTAAAAATCTCACACGTACACAAACGATTTATGTAATGCTACATTAAGATTATTTTACTTACAGAACTGTTTTCAGATTCATATTGAATATATTTTTGTCTTTTCATTAGGAAAAAAAATGAATTTTAATAAATATGTTTTATAAAAATAACAATTTTTGTTATATTATCCCTGAATTAGAATAATAATAATACGGCATGTAAACATTTATTTAGATTCAATAAATATTTTTAAAGGCATTCTTAATATAATTATTTACTTACTCAAAAGCATCGTCAGTAAACATAAGGTTAAAAAGTATTAATAAAATCTAGACATTTGGATTTTTATAACATTTAAGAAAAAACAAAACCTCGCTTCAGTTTGATATTAGGTTAACAATACTTAAAAGTATTTTGTCTGGTATAGAACTACGACTTGCTCCCGAAATCGCCGTCCAACACTGAAAAGGCATTCTACATATAAAAACTAAAAGGTATTTTTGAGATTATTTTGGAGAAATAACATGTAATCTTGTACAACGGTTGTTCCTTAACTAGTTCCATTCATATTTGTATCTTGAAAATCTTCAAAATAAGTAAACATATTTTGAAAATAATTTTAATATATTGTTCAAACTGTTATAATTATATCCTGTTAAATATTACAAGTCACGTTACTCTGTTAATATATAATTAACGTAACTTGTTAATTAAAAGCTATTGACTAAATTCACGTCTTAATTTCTAAATAATCAGTCATAGAAAATAAAAAGCACTATTACAATATTCTGTTATAATTTTATAGATATTTGATCTCCGTCAAATTACAACAAGCGTAAATGAGAGTATTGCGTACGGTACGCATTACTGTTTACAATACAGTCTCTAAATACATAACATTAGAATGAATTAAATAGGTAGAACGTTTGCTTATCCACTAGAACAAAACACTACAATGTTTTATGAAATATCCTTCTTTATGTAAAAGATAAAAAACAAAATACTCTTTGCGCATTATTAAGCATACCTATTACCTAAGTGCTTCGTCTGAGTTATGCGATTAGTAGAGTGAAAACAATTTATTATTGTTAAAATAAATGGTATTGAACATACAATTATATCATAGATGCAACGAGGGGGATGATATTTAGAGGGGCCTTTAGTACCCCCGGGTTCATACAATTAGCTTTCGTTGTCTATGTTAACCTATAGTTTTCAGAACAGTAATATTTTAAATTGTGTTTATTGTTTAAGCGACGTGTGAACGATTAATAATCTAAATGCATATATTTTTCAGTATATTGAACTATGAGTATAGTCTAACCACATATGTTAAGCATTTGTCTAGAACAAGTAGGTATGCTGAAAAAGAGAATAAAAACGAGTCTATATTACTTAGAAAAATATATATATATTTAGCAAATTATATATAAATTTTAATATATAATTATTATATAATTATAATAATAATTCTAATTTAAATTATCAAAGTTCTAATAATTAATGTAATACATTTATCAGGCATTATATCACAATGTATAAAAATACAATTATACTTAGATGTATGACGATATAGTTGTACGGCGGAGACATATAAAGTGCAAGACACACTCCGATTGCAAGATTACACGTTGTACATTATGTTATAAGTGGGTATATAAAACACAATTATTGTTCCAATATAAAATAAATCAAGAGTAAGCATTAATCGTGTATAAAATTAATTGTAACATGTCGAATAAACATTATATCGTGCGAATATGTTGTACTATACGTGAAATTAATTATTGAAATTACTTCCATTTACACATCGATATGGGTAATACGATATAGTTACTTCCATTTGACCATATCTGTAGGTATTCATTTATTTTATTAAAATAATATTAGTGTTGTTTTGAAAAATAGTTTAAATGACAATAACAATAATTAATCCATTAATTAAATTAGTAAAATTATGTACAAGTGTCTATCTACTAATGTTCCGATTTTGAATTAATTATTATCAGTTATTACAATTTAATTACAACTAATTATTCATCTAAAACGTATCTATCACAATAATGCATCGTTGTCAATAAATCATTTAATGTCTGCGTATAAATATTTATTACGATACAAAATATGTATGACGTACTATAAATAAACGAGGTGCGTTAAATAAATACTCATGCGAAATGTATTATGAATTATATTATATTGAATTGTTACGGATTTTTAATTGGATCATTGTATTTAAATTATCGCTATTAAGCTTCGATACAGTACTCTCAATGGTCTTTTTCATTTTTCTTTAAAATGTAGTGCTTAAATGCTCCATTTGCCTTTCGAACGGTCCTAATAAAATTTTTGAATACGTGACCTTTGCGGGTAGATTTGAGTATAAGGAATAGAAAAGTCACAAGGGGATAGTAAATTTGGAAAGAGTGATATACTACTGGTAAAATGTTACAATATAAAACTCTCAAGAGGAAAGTGCAGAAAAGATGGCAGTAATGATGGAAAAGCAAATAACTTTGATATTTAAAATTCTGGTTCTTTACGGCAATTCTTTTTGTCTCACAATCATTCCAAAATTTGTTTATAAAAAAAATTATTTCCCAAATTTATTACCTAGCTACTTCACTGTTAGTCATCTCATCTGTTTTCTATTTTTTATTCGAAAAAAAGCAACGTTATCGCATTTGTCCGTGAGGTTGAAAGGCGTGAGTGCCCAGAACTTTGGTCACCTTCAATGGAAATCTGGCCATTTTTGAAACATTTAAACTAATCAAAGGTAACACAGTAATTTAATGAATTCTTTTTAAAAGCTAAATTTTTCGATGCAAAAGACTTTGTAGCGTTTTTTCCAATTTAAATACACACACACACACACACTAAACATAATAGATTTCGATGAAATCGTGTTTTTATCGTTTTTACGTAATTTTTTGGTAGTTTTAAGTTTTTTTTTTTAGGCGCTTTTGAGAAATTTGAAAAAAGACCTTTTTTAATGTACCAATTAGGCGCAATTTGCTACGGGAACCATCTACGAATGTAAAGATCGGAACAATCCGTTTAGTAGAATTTTTGGGTACATGCATTAAAAAAAAAACATTTCATTGTAAAACCAATATATTCCTCGTCCTGCAAAGAATCCAAAGAAAAACCATTCGATCAGCTTAATTTTCGAATGAATTTTGTACGATATCAAACACACTGGTAGTAAATAATTTTAAAATCGGCAGATGCACTTATTAGGATGTTTTCTATAAAAAGAATGTTTTATTTGGAGTAAAAGTGTTTACTGTTTAGTGTTTATGTTTGGAACAATCGATAATATTTTTTACTGGATGATAAAATCGCGTAGCCCGTTAAAATCATATTAGTGAAACATGTTTATGCCGAAACGATTATTTACCCCGCTCGGGCGATTATCTGAACTCTGTCGAGCAAAATAAATATAATACGACGAAACCCAGCATTGGTATTATGTATATTTTCGAAAACTCCTTTATTCTCTCAATTTCGGATCCATCAAAATTACCACGAACCACTAACGTTTAAAAACGGTTCCATTCTTATGAAAATAATCAGTTTTATTCTCAATCGCTTAAGGGGATGGTAAACGCATAACGATGTGTTATTAGAACAATTTTATACCGAAAGTCAAGAAAAATTTGGACCTCTTACAGTGAATTGGATTATATTCAGAAAACAATTCATTTGTCTTTATTCTAGGTTATTTTAAAAATCCATATTTGATATTCTAATGAAAATTATTATTATTATTATTATTATTTAATTTTTTTATTTTTGTAATTTGTTTCAGTATATTGAAAACAAAGAACATTTTATGAAAAATCTACTTCCATAATAACACACAAAAAAGGCTGATGATTTCAAATTCTTCGCGTTTAATTCGTTTTAAGTAATATTACATTTTATTTTTCAGTCTAAATCACCGTGTATATACTATGATTTATATTAAACTCCTTCCAATTACAATTTATGTGCATGCGTAGTTATATCCACCGTATATAGTCATTATATACTTCTAACACAACGACAACATGTGTCCATATACATACTGAAAATTGCCTATTTAATGTTCCATAGTAAAAGTGCGTTTATATGCTTGTTCAAACCCAAAATAACTTTATTAAAATTTATTAGTATTCGTTTTATAGTTGCGCAATCTATACTATTAAATATTAAACAAATTACAAGTATAAAAGGAATCATCGAGAGAAACATTTGATTCAACTATAAAAATAAAATAAAATTTCATTTGTTTTATACAACTGTAATTATTATTAAGTTATTCGTAATAAAGACTGGTTTCAGATTTCACGTCAGATTGATTAAATTTAATAATGCACACTAAAATAGATACATAAACTATACAACATAAAAAAAAAAAAAAAAATTGAATTTTGTTAATTGTATTATTATCATTTAACAAAAATATCGTGTACATTTTAATTTTTAACAATTGCGTAAACAGTCTTAAACACGTAAAAAATGTATTTATTTATAAAGGTAACGTTCACGTTACGATACTCTAATTCTGTTTCGGTGTTGAATAATATTCCTATTCGGCTTTATCTGTATCTAACGCACGTAGAATTATATATGTATATCGACATAGTCTAAACTTAAATAATCATATTCGTATTAGGAGACTTAAAATTTGAATTTCCTATGTACTCGTATAACCATTTTATGGACTTACGTTCTTCAATATTACAGAGTATTACTGAAATATTCAACACTAATATATTATATAAGTGATATAATTTGTATTACAATATATGTATTTGGTGTATGCAAGAAACAGAGAGAAAATGCTCGCTTCCGAACCTCTCAAAACGCGAACCAAACAACGGTTGAGAATAATTATTGGTTCAGTCAAGCTCTCCTTTTGTATGGAACGATACGGAGCAATATTAAAATGTTCTGTTTTAAACGTTTAATTTCAAAGCATGATATTCTCCTTACACGGGTATTTCAAATATAATATAGTATTTAACGAATTGGACATCGCGGACAAGATTTTTTTATTCTGTAAATTACTGCGAAAAACTACCGGCAATATGTGTGACGAGGTGATTGCGATATATCTATGTAAACTTTATTGCCTATGAAGAGTGTAAATAGTATTATGACAGTCGGTATAGTTTGTAACACGATTATTTTGTACGTGTTCGGCGCACGCGGTTTTGTTCACATCGGCAGTCAAGTATTCCGGCTGGAGAACTTTTATGGACAATTAGTTTATATTATGGACAAGGTAAAACGTTTTTCTATTATTTCAAAAATAAAAAATAAAAAACTTTATTAATATTCCGTACTCGTACAGAAATGTTTAATCAAAAAACGTTTTCCTTTCATTTTTTTTTTCGTTTTTTTTCGTTTTTTTTTTTGTGCACACGAACTAGTGTAGCGAATGCGCCACAATCGTTCATATTCGCGGGCTGTTACTAACACGTTTATTATTAATATATTTTATGCAAACGCGATGCACCATAAAACATATATGTGTAACGCAGACGCTCACGATATTAAATAATATGCGAGTTGTAGCGTTAGGAACGCGCGAACCTCGCGGGAGCAAACTGTTATTTACTATAATTCGGTGAATTTCACTTGAAATATATATATATATATGCATTTAATTAATCATTTTTTAACGTGTTAAATTAGTAGAAAAATATAGAAGTGAAGTAAAGTTAAAAGTTACTTATATTATTTGTGTAAACGTTAAAAAGTTAAATAAATAATTAATTTTTTTTTTTTTAATATCTTTAATAAAAATAAAATGACAACATATCACAACGTCTTTTAATGTGATATATTAATGAATTTTCGTTAAATCGATTTAATATATTTAGTATATTAACCGTTAGTTATGAAATATGAATATTGAATATACTAAAACCGAAGCATTTGGAATAGGGAATTCACTTCGAACAACTTTTGTCAATCGAAAGAAAATTATTTTTTACACTTTATTATGGTACCATAAAATTATGGTCTACACCAGGGGTTGGCAATTAGTTTCTAAGGATGTCTCTAGATTAATAATGAAAAGAAATTCTCGAGTGCCAGAAAAAACTAAAATATTAATTAATAAATGTATTTATTTTTGTATTAAAAACACAGTTTAAGCCGTTTAAGGTAAATTGTTTAATATAATATGAATATTATAACGTTTCAGACCAATAATATGTATAAATTTAAAGAAAAATATTTTTGGCGGTCCAGTTATTTCTCTTCCGCGGGCCAGAACAAATGAGGCTTTTAGAAATAAAAATGATGAATTTTACCATAAAGGGCCAAGTCCGTTAGAAAAACTACCGATCAATATGACACAAGATATTCCTCTCGACTACATGCATTGTGTGTATTTAGGCGTTATGAAAAGACTTCTTGAATTTTGGGTAAACGGGAAGAAAGATATTAGACTATTAGATGAAAAAAAAATATTTACCAAAATATTCTAAATATAAAATCGTATGTACCATCAGTTTTGTAAATTACCAAGATCGCTTGATTATATGCATCATTGGAAAGCTACAGAGCTTAGAAGTTTTTTGTTGTATTATGGACCTATAGTATTAAAAGGAAAGTTAAAAAAATATTTGTATGTACATTTTCTGCAATTGCATGTTGCTATTCGAATTCTTGTTAATACCGAAACTTGTATTACATTAAATGAAAAAGCTAAAAATTTACTAGAGATATTTGTTAAAGATTATCAAATTATATATGGTCCTTAATTTCTTACTTATAATGTACACAGCCTTATACATCTCCCATTTTTTGTTTTAATACATGGTTCACTCGAATCATTCAGTGTATTCAAGTATGAAAACTACCTTCAAGAACTGAAAAAGTATATGGAATGTTCGAAACACCCGTTACAAGAAGTTTCTAATAGGATTTTTGAAAAATTTGACCAATATTTGATACCATCACAAACGCACTATCCAAAATTTGATAAGCAATTACATACTTATAATCATAATAACTTAAACGAAACGTTTTATGAAAAATTTACCTTGGACAATTTTTTTACTATAAATATAAATTCAAATAATAACAAATGTATTACGCTAAAAAATGATGATTTGGTTTTTGTGAAAAGTATTATTAGAACATTTAGAACTGAAGTCAATGAAATTAAATTTCTTGTCGAAAAGTGTTCCAAAGTGATGCCTTTTTTTTAACTTGTCTAATACCTTATCTGAAATTGTTGGTTCATAATTAATTGATCTTAATTATTTAGATACCCACAAATATAATAAGTTTAATATCAGATTTCAAATGTGAATGTTTCTTTACACAAATATATGACAATAAAGCAGTTGTAATTACACTATGACATAAAACAGAAATTATGTAATCATTCTTCATAATTTTTTTTTTTTATGTTCTCATTTGTACTTTATTATATACTTTTATTAATATATAAAATAAATTATTTTTAAAACATATTTTTGATACTATAAATTAATAACTCATAAATGTACAGGTATGTATTACTTTTGTTTCCAAATATTAATAAATACTTTTTTAAATTAAACAATTTATTTAAGTGAGTGCTGATAATGTGCGTACAACAATTGCCTAGTAATAGGAAATAAATGTTTTTTTTATTATAAGTTTTAAAATCCAACATTGAACAGAATTGATTATTATTATTGGTAATTTGAAAATTTATAATTTAAAAAAAACATTTTGATAAAAAAATTAATATTAAATATACCATAATATGCGTATCTCTTATTTACATTTCTCTAATGTTCAAAAGGAACCTTATATTAATGGTTTTTGAAACATCTATGTAATATTCTTTTGGATGTTTTCCGTATGAATTAATGTAATGCCTTTGGTATGTGAAACTGAGACATTGTTGATATGCTACATATGGATTATTGTCTCCGGACATAAGCAGTTCCATGCATATTACAATTATGTGAATACAACAAAACATGTAACATTACATGTTCAGAAATAATGTTACTAAAACATCGCATGAATGTATTTTGGCACAGTATTTTGGTCTACACTATTGTGTTACTTTTAACAATCATCGGTAATAGAAAATATCTAAATGAGTGTGTTTGGACGACTCATAGAGATAAATACTGCTTATCTTATATTATATATAAATAAATTTTAACTTTGTCTTGGTCTAGATAATGATTTATTCATTCAATCATAACTTACCTAAAAACTCAGGCCCATGCGCATTATTTCTTCTAAGGGCAGGGGTTTCTCAAACATTATATTGAATGTGACCTTGTTGGTAATTATTTTTATAAATTAAATATTATTTTTATATAGTTTTTATACATAAGACATTATTATAATAATTTAATAAATTTAGTCTTTAAATTGATTTTCGCAAATTCAAACAATGATGGGGGGAGGGGGCTTGATCCCCAAACCCCCCACCCCCTCCTTGGGCACGAGCCTGTACATAAATTATCATTTTACATATAAAATACGTGTACTATTTTTTGGTTGGTTAAAAAAAAAAGTTGTAAAATTTATAATTTGGCTTTGGTAAACATTAATATAATTTATTAAGTATAGTTTTTATTCCATCTACATTTGTTTAAAGTTTAAACCCAATGCACGGTTTCAGGCCATTATTTGGAAAAAAGCCATACCTCCGCTCCAAAAAACGCTTCTTTAACGCTATAAATTCTAAACATATATTATTTGTTTTTGCAAATCTATCTAAAATGATAACAATTTTATTTCAAAAAATCCATTTATCCGTGAACGTTTATGAAATATAATGAAATAAATTAAATATTAAATCTTCATCAATTCTTCACCATAGCTACGCATTGACTCTTCTATTTTTTTGGCAAAGACGACAATTTTTCTAAGTATGTAAGATCACCTCCCGTTCACGTATCCGTGAGTCTTGCTTTTAGTTTTGATTTTTATGAATGTCATATTTTACATAGTTAAAACTGAATTAATTTTTATCTCGATAAAATTCAAATCAGTTACCTTAATATCTTATGCCCGAGATGATTTCTTTTTTATTTGATTTAAACACTAATAAAGTAAATATTGTATATCTGAATCAAAATAGATATTATTTATTAATACCTATAAGTATATCGACCGGGCTATAGATATTTGGAAAAATAAACATTTACTAATGAATAGTCTTATAATAAAAATAAAAAATATTTTTTTAAATCATATGCTCATGTATAAAAAAATAAATAATATAATTTGTTTTATAATTATTATACAATAAAAACAATAAATTATTAACCTGATAAAATATTTAAAAAATTTTCGCTATGTATTATATTTCTAATAATATTTATATAAAGACAGTTTGACAAATTACAATTTAGATTTCGACGAATTCTATATTTCTGAAGATTTTAGGCATTCAATAACGTTGAGTACTCCGACATAATTTCACGAAACTCTTTATATCTAATATTCTTCGAACACTGTTTTCAAAATGAGAAATACTTTATTGAAATTTAATTCCCGACATTTTTAATATATTTAATTTCTTTGACATAAAAACTACTTTTGTACTCTAATATTTTACATTATAATCTTCAACCAGGTTTCATTTAGAATTATTAATTTAACCCCTGAATATATAATTTGTAGCTTCCGTAAACGTCAACTCAGATAGAAATATGAAATATTAGTATCAAGTCAAATCATTCAAAAGTTCAGAATGACAATTCTGATGAATTATGATTACGATGAAAACAAGCATGTATTATGATTTTTTTTTTAAATTGTTATCCCATAACACATTTCAATCATTATCTCAAAAAAAATTAAAATACTTTTAATTTAAAGTATAGAACTTATCGGCCAAATTTTTAGTTATTTTTTTAATCAAAATGAAGATTACTGTTTCATGATTAAATCAATCAATTTAAAATGTATAAAAAATAGAAAACAAATGGAACCTACATTCAAAAATTGAAAATAAAGCGACACACTGGTAATTTATCCGAATAATGGCACAAATTTCGTTTAAAACGAGAAGGTACTTAAGGTACATTTATTTAAATAAATGTATTATGAAAAATATATTTCGACATAATTTCTTTAATCATACCACACAAAATTCATAGATAATTGTAGTTATAATATTTTTTTATTACAGTTTGAATAAACATAAGTTAGCTTTTAACTGTTATTATATCTTACATAATCAAATTGAAACCAAAATAATGTATTTAAAGTATAGTCTTTACCAACCGTTGATAAACTTATTTACTAAAATGATGTATTGTGAGCACGATCACGTCGTTTGTCAATTTTTACAAGAAACAAAAAATAATATATAAGTATAATATATATACTTTTTTAACTTGATTGATGCATTCATTTTTTTTTTTTAGTTGATAAATTATTATTAATCTCGTTAAAATTATAGATCACACGTGTAACTATTTTCAAATGTATTTTATTTTAAAATAAATATTGAAATGTTTTTTTCGCAGAGTATTTTATTGTTAAAAAGTTTTTTCATGTTGAAAAACTATTCGCTCTTTTATTTCGTTATTTTATTATTTTCCAACAAAAGTATAAAACTTAAAAAATAATATTTTGGCATTCATATTTCATGAATTCTTTTCAGAAAAGGATACCAACAGTGTCAAAAATTCGAACAATGTCACTTATTATTATCCTTAGTTACCAAATTTCATCCTCTTCACGATAGACTATAATATTAAATTTGAGAGTATTCCAGTAATAGGTATACAAAAAATTCTACAATTTTACAGTTATAAACTTTAAAATAATGCATTATGGACGCATATTTTGTATTTATATACATACACACACATATAAAAGCAAGGCTCGAATTGAAAGCATAGATAAATAATTGTATTAAAAATATGATTTTATTGATTATTATTAATATTACTCGAATTCAATGAATTTTACCGTAAATGAAATTTTAAAAACTTTTATGGTCTTTTGATTTAATCGATTTTATGGATTATATAATTTATATGTTACCATATATATATATATTTATATCTTATATTGCATTCAATATTCATTTTTACGTACGAAAATTGTTCCTGTAATTACTTATAAATAACTTAAAAAAAAAAAACAAAATTAGTTGTTTTACGAAAATGTCCAATTCAAATAAAATATTTGTAATGTTAACACGTAGACAAAAAAAAAATTGTGACTTGTATTATAAATTATATCTATAACAATAATACGTGATACACTTTTTATCAAATTTACAAGATAATATTATAAACTTTAAAAATTTATAAATATTAGGGCAAAAATTAACCGAATACTTATATCTAAAAATACTATATTCATCCACAAATCGATTAAAACGAAAAAATTTGTACATTTGTATATTTATATAAAATAAATATTTGATAACAAATTGGCGTAATTATTATTATTATTATTATTATTATTATTATTATTTTTTATTATTTTTTTTTTTGATAGTTTTCCGTGTACATATCAAAACAACTAAGACTGCAATGTAAATTAAAATAATATTTTTTTTTTCTTCCAATAAAGAAGTTGGTCTTAAAAATTTGTTCTTTTATGCTACGTGACAATGTGCTCACAGATAAAGTAAAAAAGAATTGTAAAACCGAACTCCTTTCTTTTCACTTCGCTCAAAATGTAAAATGAAATAAAATAATTATTTAAACATTATTTAGGTTAATAAATGTCGAAGATACCTAATATTTGTTTATAATAAAACGTAGTATTTGTGAAGGAAATTAATGTTTTTTCTCCTTTTTTTTTGTAAAAAAATATAACCTTATACAATATACATATTAAATATTAAACTATCTGACTTTATTATTATTATTATTATTGTTTTTTTAATATAACTTACACGATGTATTTTATGAAATTAAATGATATGCGTTTTTTGACAATTAATCATAAGTATGCGGTTCGTACGAAAAAGTTAACATAAATAAAACAAATATGTTCTTGCGTGTGAACTCATATTATGAATGAAACATTTCAGATCTTATGTTAGAATATTTGAAATATATACAAAAATAATCTAACTCCATGTCTGTTGTATAATGTGTATTCTGTCGGCGAAAAAGAGATATCCATTACAATATAAAAATGAATTTTCTCATCCTCCATTTTTCATTATTTCGCATATATTCGTGTATTTTTACATATAATTTGATATAAATATTACTTGCCTTTAACATAGTTTGGAAGCATATATATATATATATATATATATATAATCTCATAAATCGTTGAAACGATATTAAATCGAGCTAATGCTAAAAAAAGATACTTTATACGTCATATAATGTTATTGTGTCTTCTGAACAATTCTATATTGACCTTGTAATATTTAATTGTATAATTTTACATAAATACGAGAGTATTTAAGTAATAAAATATAATATGTTTAGTGTATAATTGATATTGATACCCACGTCGAATAATATAGATCCATATTACTTATTTATACTATATTATTATGATATTTACATGTGGTGCTAAGACTCATATGCTTAATAACTCCTTTTTTTATGACGTATAATCTGATAATTTATCACATAGCCATATAACATTTTTAACATTATTTAAAAAATCATTTTTCATAATTTATGTGTGTGTGTGTGTGTGTGTGTAAAGTTTGAATTTAAAAAACTACAACAAATATTTATAAAGATTTGCTCAGAATCGTTTATGATCATTTATCGTAATTTAAAATAATTATAATAAAACTTTACCATTATCCAGTCAAGTAAACCACTCGAGTAGTCGACAATCTCGTCATCCGGAGTTGAAAACATTTTCATATTTCATATTTCATACATAAGACGTTTTTGGGGTGAGATATCCAAAAAAATCGTGACATGATAAAGTATAAAAGACTTTACGAAAAGTTATCACAGTTGCCGAATAACGATCGATTGATTTCGATTTAAGTTTTGTATTAGATAGTATATGACGAAAAATAAGATAAAAAGGGTGTTAGCCGTGGATTATGTGGATTTCATTTTAGTGTCTTTGATGAAATCACGTTTTTACCGTTTTTATGTAATTTTTCTGTAAGGCGTTAATGTGCTATTGAGAAAATCAAAACACGAACTTTGAGACGTGTACGAGTTCTACAACGCTTATTTGTGGCTTATTTATTTAATATTTTCTACATTTTCTTTTTTTTTTTTTTTTTACAAAGATTAATAATTGCCCGGGCGCCACTATTCATTTAATTTTTGATTACAATGGAATTATCTCTTATAAAATTTGAGTCAAATTTTACTATTTATTTATTTTCCTTTATAAACCAAAAAACACAAGTACTTTATACTAACACAAAATCAATTTCTAATATATCGCAAGACTAATGATAATAATAGCAATAATATTATATACAATTTTCTTACAACTGTTGTTACATGCGATTCTTAGACACGACTGTTTAATGTTGACTGCTTACCGTATAATATATATGATCGGCCGGTAGAGTTAATGTACATTTATTTGATCTTCTTGTTCTTATGATTTCGCGTTCACTCGTTTTATTATCGTTATTATTCGTTAGCTTCAGAGGTTTTTTTTATTTTACTTTTATTTAATTAATAATAATTTTTTTAAGAAACGTCGGACGACTACACAGTTCATGGGCCGAGAAAAAGAAAGTCTATGTGACTTATGTGTAAAAAAAAAATTAAACATCATTAATATACCTTTTTTCCCCCGAGGATTCTTAGTAAGGCTCAACTTTCTAAGTACCGACTGAAGAAAATTTGCTATCGAATCTTTACTAAGCATGTAATGTAATTCGAAGCACTTTTTCGAGTCAAAAAATTGCATACAGAAAATAAAATAAACATCTTTTTAAAACCACTTTTTTTCGCTACATTAAGAATCTAAAATATTATAGTGGGTAATCATTTACATTTATAATAATAAACGAAAGTAAATAAATATTTTGCTTGTCAAACGTCAGCCATTTTTCATTGTGATTATTTCATGTGTATCATCCGGATCTAATGTAATTTTTCTTTTAATATACAGATACACAAACATTAAATATCCATTAAGAACGCTATGTATTAAAATGAATTATTATTTAATTTTTTTTTTTTTATTATTCTATATTTCTCATTTATTTTTAAATTATAATTTATTTATTTCTGCTCATAGTAACGGGTTATTATAAACGACAATAAACTTTAAAAAATAGCTTTAGCTTAATGCTATACTAATACTAAAAACATAGATTAAAAACGAATAGTTATAAATTATAAATGACAAAATAAATTAATATGCCAAATGTATCGGGGGAACATAAAAAAGCTAAGAAATTTTCTAAAATTAAATTCTCAGAATACGCAATTAGAAAAACACTTTATTTTAGAGGAGGATACATTATTGCAAACATGCCAACATTTTTAGTCATCAAAACAAATTTAAAAATTCGTGAACGATTTTGTTTCGGATTGTTATACGAACAATTAAAATGTTATTATAATAACGTGAATTTTATATCGAAATGATAGTATATTTGAGCGGTCTCAGTATAACATACGTTTTTAAAATTATTGCGAATACCAGCTAAAGTAATGGACGAATTTTGAGCCGAAGTATTTTAGATCTTCAAAATATAGCTTTAATATTGCTCGATTAACCTGGCACCGGTTAAAATTATTTGTGTCATAACCGTAACAATAAATTATATTTTAATATGTCTACATTTATATCCGTGTAAAACTAAATACATTTACGGTAATATAAACTTCAAATGACAATAAAGAAAAACACTATTAAACAGAATTAAATTTCCTTTTAAAATACAAATATAAAAAATATATGAATACATTTAATTTGCATTAAATATTACAAAATTTATCTGTTTACTCGCAATAACGTTTAATTTTATATAACTAGCCTAATGTGTTAAATTAGTTAAGCGTTTTTGTGTGTTACGATATTATGGTTTTAATTAATTAAAAGAAATTTTGTTTTAGATAAATGAAAATACGTCAAATTTTAACACAATAATATTTTACTATCAATATTCTATGTATATATATATATATATATAATGATAAAATAAAGAAATCCTGGATACATCAAATGGCTGAAAAATATTTGAAAACTCTAATAAGTCAATATTTCTTGCTTTAGAATTCTTTTTACATTCTATGATTCTTTAATCTCTTAAATTATTAAGTATAGGTAATAAATAAACGTTATCGAATTTTCTCGTGGAGTTGAGAGAGAATTTAAATTGTTTATATGTATATAAATACTTATACTGGGTTTTGACCCGTTTACAATAAATAAATAAATAGGACATTGAATAATCATCATTAATTTATATTATATAATTTAATAATAGAGACTATTAATATAGTGATACTAGTATACATATAAGTAAATGAAATTAATATTTGATTTCATAATTTAAGAATAATATTTAAAACACCGTTGATTGAATATTTCAATATTTTTCAATAAAATACCATAAACAGCAAATTAATTTCCAGTATAAGAATTCACTAAATGTCATATAATCTATTTATGAAATATGTGGGATCCGTAGAAATTGGTTAACGAGATTTAAACCAAAAATTAATAATATAAAAAAGTATTACGTTTTAATTAAAAACCAAATAAAATGTCAGACATTTTTTGATCCTGATAATTATTGATCTCCAGAGACAGTGTGTAACTAAAGTTTTTTATTTTAATATAGGTACTCTGTTTTTATTTCTACTGACAATAAAAATTTAGATATTTTGTTACATACTATACTCTTATGAGAAAATAATCAATTTTGTATACACATTTATTCTGAGTATATAAAATTTATCATTAACCAATCAAAATCTTAAAATACGTATTGTATTGAAGTTAAGTTTTATTATATAACAAACTATTATTTATTTATATAATTAAAATGTATAATATAAAACATATAACAATTATATGACTGTTAAACTCTGTTACCAAATGTGTGTGTGTGTTTATTTTTAAATGTATATTTTAATACGAAATTCTAATATTTGTGATAATTCTTAGTTAATAATAATGTTGACTTCAGATAATAAAACCTTAATCTAGATTATGATACAATAGCTCTATAAAATATATTTCAATAAATTGAGGTAGTATATAAATTTCTAGTAAGATATATTTGTAGTTTATATAGTTTTGCTTATATAGAATATACAAAATTTAATTTATATTTTTCTACACGATATTTCATTTTATTGTTGTAAATTTTTATCGATAATTTGACAAAGAAAATCATTGCAAAAAAACTGTTAGTTTCTTAAAATAAATCCAATTTTCAAACAAATCAAAATTGTTCTATTATAATCTCGGAACTTTCGAACAGGTTGAACCACTCATCAGATGATAAAATAAACACAAGTACTTGAATCCATTTTATGCCCCCCCCCCAAATCCAAATATTCAAAATCCGCTTATATTATTCATTTGTGCTCCGATGAGCAAGAAATTCGGTCATTTAGTCATAAATATTCGAGAAAATGTCCACAAATATCGATTTTCTCGGCCTCTCCTAAGCCCACTCCTAAAACCTGAATGTCCTATAATAACCCAATATCACACATAATTACATTTTCTACGTCAATAGCACTAGAAAGTTGCACTTTTGTTTATTACATATAATTATGATTAATTAATTCACAAAGGAAACACACATGAATGACTCAAGCAGACATTTTAAAAACTCAAATTTGGGGGAGGGGGCGTATAATTAGACCCTAGTTGTTCTCTCCTTAGTATTTACAATATAGAGGAAGAGTGGAGCAAAATTTCAAATATTACATTAAACCGTGGATTGTAGTAAGATTGATTATTATTAATACTAAATACGAGTACATTTAGAATAAACAAAATATTGTTATTTATTGAAATGTTCAACGATGTATTGTAATATTATTTTCGTTTATTTAAATAACAAAGTGAATTTATAATAATATAATTTATTTAATTAAATTCAAGAATAACTAATAATCGGTTGATTGACGACAAACAACAACATGAGCCATAGTAGTGCCTCTATAACACTGTTAATCAAATAAATATCCAGTAATTGTATTCAATGATTACAGTTTACCAAATTTAACCTAACTCAACGAATAATAATATTTTATAATTTTTCATAGTTTTGTACAATATAATATTGTATCAACTTGAAACTCATTTATATATTTTTAAAATACAAAAAAAGAATGACTTTTATGTAGCTATAAGCTGTGTTTATTATCACAATATATGTCACACAACAGTTATATGTAATGAAGAAGGTATAATTGTTCTTATAATTATAAAACACGTAATTAAATTTTTAGTAATTAATAGTAATGTAATTAATAAATTATTGAAGCGAAGCTTTTATACGCTCGTTGTGGGTAGTGAACCGAGAAAAACCGAGACCAAAAAATCGACATGTAACCAGGGCTCGCAAACGTTATAATAACGTTTTGATTATAACGTTATAATTGCAAAATATCAATTGAAATGAATATCAAAAAACGAAACGGAAAACAATAAATACTAATTTTAAACTATCACAAATTAAAATATATCATAAAACGAAAGAAGATATTAACGTTATATATCAAAATATGGAAAAACGAAAAATAGAATTACCGTTATTTTAATATTTGTATCCAATTTACTACGGAAAATATAAGCTTATGGTGTAGGTTTATTATAGTTCTATAATAAGGCTGGATTCACACGGACGCGTAAAAATTATTCAAAGATACGTGTCTGAGAAGATGTCAGCTAGTCAGAAAAGTCTCTATTGGTAATATAAACAACATTTTAAGAAAAATATTCTGCATTGGAATATAATGTCAAAAATAAACCAAGGTTCTCACTGAAAAAATGTATAAAATCAAAAAATTAAGGATAAAAATTAGGACTTTTATAATCAATGAAGTTTAATGAAGTACATTACGTTTATGAGATTTGAAAACGTGCTATAGTCTATGGAATATGAATGAATTTATTTATTTGGAAAAAAAGATCAATATTAAACCAAATAACATTAAAATACCGATAAACGTAAAACGTAAATATTATACAACGATAAAACTTTCTTTAACGTTAAACACAAATAATCCATAACGCTAAAATATACCATAACGATAAACACTAAAGGTAAATAACGAATAAAAACGTTAAAACGTTAAACATTTTTTTTTTCAAATGAGAGCACTGCATGTAACGCTCTCCCGTAACAGCGCACTTGGTGTGTGAACGTTACCTAAAATAACAGGTTTTGATACAACATATTTTTTGGAATTTCCCGAAAATAATCTAAATATAGATACCAATAACGTTCTCGTATACGGGAACCACTCGTTGTCGTATACGAGAAACTCACACGTTGTCGTATACGAGAACGATGAACGAAAATAGGAGAATACTGCGCATGCGCACTCTAACGGTCACGTGATTTTCCCGTATACGAGAAACAAAATTACGAGTCGCAGAAACTCTCTAATGTCGAGCGAAAATCAAAGTTATTATGAAAGCCAGAGTGAAAAAGTTATTACAGCTTGTATAATAATGTACCATCAAGGTTTACATTTACAACAGCGATGTAACATCAATGATGTAAATTTTGATACTTAGTTATATATACTGGAGAATTATATTGAATTTCCTAGATCATAAAATACACTTCATAGTTCATATAATCATATATAATATGTATACATACATATAAATATATATTGCCTGCAAACTGTATATAAACATTAAGAGTATAAATCAAGGCTCGCAAACGTTATAATAACGTTTTGATTATAACGTTATAATTGCAAAACAGCAATTGAAACGAGTATCAAAAAACGAAACGGAAAACAATAAACACTAATTTTAAACTATCACAAATTAAAATATATCATTAAACGAAATAATGTATTAACGTTATATTATATATCAAAATATCAAAAAACGAAAAGTAGAATTACCGTTATTTTAATATTTTTTTTCCAATTTACTACGGAAAATATAAGCCTATGGTGTATAATAAAGCTGGGTTCAGCTAGAAACGTGTATTGAGATATACGGTTTCCTACATGTCTTTCGCGGAAATTCTCTTTCTGCGTGTAATATCGCGAATTGAAAAACTGTTCATTGTTATTGGACCTTTCAGATTATTTTTGTTTACTTGATGTTAAGAACTATTCAATGATACGTGTCTGAGAAGATGTCAGCTAGTCAGAAAAATTTCTATTGGTAATATAATCAACATTTTAAGAAAAATATTCTGCATTGGAATATAAAGTCAAAAATAAACCAAGGTTATCACTGAAAAAATGTATAAAACCGAAAAATTAAGGATAAAAATTAGGACTTTCATAGTCAATGAAGTTTAATGAAGTACATTACGTTTATGAGATTTGAAAACGTGCTATTGTCTATCGAATACAAATGGATTTATTTATTTGGAAAAAAAAATCGATATTAAACCAAATAACGTTAAAATACCGATAAACGTAAAACGTTCTTTAACGTTAAACACAAATAATCCATAACTCTAAACTATACCATAACGATAAATGCAAAAGGTAAATAACGATAGAAAACGTTAAAACGTTAAACATTTTTTTTTTTTTTTCAAATGAAAACCCTGGTATAGGTAAATGTGTATGTATGATTTGTAGTATAACGTTTAAATTATCGGCTGTTTCTAACAACTTTTATATAACAAGGTGTATAATTTAATAGTTACAAGAAAAGTTACCTAAATTGGTGGTTATGATTGTATAATGGAAATATTATGATGTATTGCTATTTAAATATTATTACGATTTTCCAAATAATAAAAAAAATTATTCGTATTTAAGTGTGTGAATCAACTAAAATATGGATTCAATTAATTTATAAACCTATGCGAATGTTCATACGTGATGTTTATCAAAATTTCACTATTATTATAATAAAATATTTTTAAAAAAATTTAAATTAAATAAATTAGAGAATAAAAAGGTGGCGAGCCGTGAATGTCGCTTAAATAAAGATTTTAGAGTGTCTTGATATCACCATAAATTTGAAAGCAATGATAAACCATTGCATTCGATAAAACAATTCTGAACGGAGCGTCGGTGTAATACAATTTGTCGAGACGTTTGAAATGGTTATAAAAAGAAATTGTGACATGACGATTTTTAAGATTTTTTTAATATTGTTGAAATAACAAAAGTCTGACATTGTTTTGGATTTTTGAGTCTTAAAACCAAAAATTACGTCTTTTATGAATTAAATACTTTAAAATCTACAATTTCTATTAATAGTCTAAAATAAAAACAAATTTTGAAAAGTTTTCTGGAGTTCAATCTTATATATTTTGTGAAAATTTCAGGTTTCTATGACCAATAATTTCAAAATTACGAAGAAATAACGATTAACAATTTTGAAGAAATTGCGTTTTTACCATTTTTATGTAATTTTTTTAGTAGTTTATCTGACGTTAAACAAAAAAATAAGAAATTGAAAAAATTACCTCTCTAAAGTATCAACTAGATGCGATTCGATACCGGAAAATAGTTCTACACGTTAAAATCAGAGTACTCGTTTTGGTAAAAATGTTTAGTACAGACATAAAAATAATATACACATTGTTATTATTTTTTTTTTAGTTTTTGAATTACATTTTTAGGCACTCTTGAGAAAAACGAAAAATGACCTCTCTGAAGTACCAACTAGATGAAATTT
The DNA here is from genome assembly GCA_032441835.1 of Slavum lentiscoides. Lineage (NCBI taxonomy): Eukaryota > Metazoa > Arthropoda > Insecta > Hemiptera > Aphididae > Slavum > Slavum lentiscoides. The sequence goes on along the minus strand of CM063706.1, from coordinate 4,882,546 downwards.
ACTACCGGTAACAAACTGTGACTGTAAAGATCGGACTATCGGAGCACTTCTTCTGGTAGAATTTTTGGGTACAGACATAATAAAAAAACTTTATAAAACCAATAGAATCCTCGCTCCGCTCAGAATCTAAAAATATATGCAAAAGAAATAGGAATAAAAAAAAATATGTGAGTGTGTGTTTGTGTGTGAATTTAATTTATACAAGCAAGCCAAAGACTATTATGAAAAATGAAGAAATATGTAGTTGTTTTATTTACTACTGGGTTTGATGAAAAAAATCACCATCAGTTATAATCGAAAAAATAAGGAAAACAGAATAAAAAATAAAAATAAAATGAAATACGTGGAAGAAATCGTAAATATTACAGTAAAAAAACAAAATAAAATAAAAATAGAAAACATCAAAAAAATATTATTAAATTGTAAAAAAACAACTAGGTTTGGCATGTTATTAATATTATTTAATATATTATATTTATATGAAATATTTTTTATATTAACCGTTTGTACATTTAAATTATGTTCATTTTGCATGTATGTATGTATATGCTCGTATATATGTGTGTGCATATATAATTATATATATATATATATTTATATATATATATATATAATTTGTTTTGATTAAATGTTATACAAATTTCAATTAATCATCTTTAAGTTGAATAATTCTTTCGTATCATTCTATAGGCTTCTATTTTCTATCTTAATAATAATAACAATATTATCACATAGTGTTATATAGAATGTCCGGCCAAACGTATGACCATGTCTAGGCAATGTGCCCATTACATGGTCAGTGAAAACTGTATCAAGAATTAACGTTTTCTAGAAATACAAAGAATTTCACACATGAGTCGGGTTAAATCTATTGTACATATTACACGATAATCAACTTTTCGCGTAACACTCACCGTCCCATTTAATGCCCTTCCACGCAGACATTTTTTTAATTTTTTTTATTTATTTAGGTACCAAGATATCCAATTAAGATTAGAAGGGACGCGGGAAAAAAATAAAAATAAAATTGTTCGATATTATTAAAGTTTCCTGTAGGTACCATTGAACGGAGTAAATGTAAATTTATAAATTTTCAAATCAACTGAAATAAACAAATAGTAGGTGCGTACAGTAGGCATATACTAAACATAATTTTTTGTATAATAAAGGTTTAGTTTGCAACCGTTTCACTTTATTTATTTATCGTATGACATGGTGAATCAACATTAACACTAATAAAATATATAGATGAATTATAATAACGATTATGAAGACAAAATTACAACAAAAAAAAAAACATTTTATTTTATACATTATGGTATTGGTGATATACTGGTAACATGAGCTATTTTTTTATATTAACATTTTAGTAGTTTCACATCCGTACGTCTACATTTTAAGTCCATTCAATAGCGTCTGGTGTGGCCACGTTGATACCTGACATGCCTCTTGGGAATTATACAACAATGTGCACATCATGATGTGTTTTTTAGATTTCACATCGGAATTCTCGCTCTGGTGTAGTTATAAAGCACTATTTGTAGAGTATTTTAATCATAATATATTCATACTGTATGAAGAATACTTTTTAAGTTTTCTAAATAGTGTACAAAATAAATATTTTCAAAAATATTCCAAATACAAATTGAAAACATATTTTTTTAAGTTATTTTGTATTCCAGAGAAAATAAAATACAGTAGGTAAGACTTCGATACTTATGCATAGGTAATGATAATTGGTTGAATTCGTAAAAGGAAATTATCTGAATTTTCCATACAGCATGAGTCGTAATGGTCGTAATGGTCGTCTAAAGGAAGAAAACTAGAAACAGCTAAATAGGGAAATTTGAATTGCCTATTACGGTATAGCGTCAATTGTTAGCGGAAAATTGTTGGCAAAACAATAAATCACGCGACAATTGTTCACCTACGACAAAATTGTTCGCCCACGGCATTTGTGCGTCTATTCAAAATTGATAAAATGATTTATTAAATTTATTTAACAATGACTCTAAGTCATGTAAAATTGATATTGACATTCTTGTTTACGAAAGTCACATGTACATTTAATCGAGAAAAAAAGAAAAAATCGAAAATTTTAAAAAGAATTGTTTAATATAGGAAATTTAAATGTAATGATTGTATGTAAAGAATAATGTATGCATAATCATATTCTTGATAATTCTCAAATTTAAAAATAAATTAGTTCACACTAAGAGAAACTTAGAGCAAAAAAAAAAATTTAACAAATACAACTCATGGAATCATAGGAAACTCGGCAAAGCGGTTTATAGAATTTTTCCATTCAAATTAGTCGTATAATTTAAAATTAAAGTATTGAAATAATTATATACAAAATGTATTGTTTAACTGAATTCTATAACAAATAAGTGTTTTATTTATTATGATTATAGTTTTACTTAATATGAAAATTCAACAACTTAATTTACTGGTCTATTGTATTATGTTTCGATTTTCAACGCAAATCGTACAAGGGTTACGTATGTCTAAAAATTTAGTTTTAATTTTAAATTCTGAGCGGAACGAGGAATGTGTTGGTTTCACAATATGTTTTTTTGTATGTCTGTACCCAAAAATTCTACCAGAAGGAGTGCTCCAATCTTTACAGATATAAATTGTTTCCGGTCGCACCTAGTTGTTAGTGATGGAACTAGGGAAGCAGACAGGGATTGATCCCCACCCGCGGGCGTAAAAATTTGGTGGCATACAATTTTTGGAAGTTTGTTATAATGTAAACGTATTGTCTTAAATTATTAAATAAATAACAATAATAATATTAATAATGATAATGATAATGATAATAATAATAATAATAATAATAATAATAATAATAATAATAATAATAATAATAATAATAATAATAATAATAATAATAATAATAATAATAATAATAATAATAATAATAATAATAATAATAATAATAATAATAATAATAATAATAATAATAATAATAATAATAATAATAATAATAATAATAATAATAATAATAATAATAATAATAATAATAATAATAATAATAATAATAATAATAATAATAATAATAATAATAATAATAATAATAATAATAATAATAATAATAATAATAATAATAATAATAATAATAATAATAATAATAATAATAATAATAATAATAATAATAATAATAACAATAATAATAACAATAATAATAACAATAATAATAACAATAATAATAACAATAATAATAATAATAATAATAATAATAATAATAATAATAATAATAATAATAATAATAATAATAATAATAATAATAATAATAATAATAATAATAATAATAATAATAATAATAATAATAATAATAATAATAATAATAATAATAATAATAATAATAATAATAATAATAATAATAATAATAATAATAATAATAATAATAATAATAATAATAATAATAATAATAATAATAATAATAATAATAATAATAATAATAATAATAATAATAATAATAATAATAATAATAATAATAATAATAATAATAATAATAATAATAATAATAATAATAATAATAATAATAATAATAATAATAATAATAATAATAATAATAATAATAATTATAATAATAAATTATTATCATAATTGTTACCTATTTGTTTTTATTAAGTTATTTAATTTACTAATTTGAGAAATAAATTATTCGCTAACTGAATGGCTCATTAGATTATAAATAGATACTTGAGTGTAGCGCGACAAAATAAACCAATAGTTTTATAGTATGTAGATAAGAATAAGACATGACATATTTTGTTTTTCTTATTTTTACATCTCGTTACCACCGAAGACTGAACTAGTAACTACATACTTCCAATCATTGTTCCATCATCAGCTTCATAATAAGGTATATTTATAATATACTTATAATATATATATATATATATATATATCAAGCTTACCTAGTTATCTACCTACGTCAATCACTGTCTGTTGTCAAACAAATTTAGATAATAAACAAAAAAACAAAACAGATTTGGAAGCGAAGCAATGCAATTTTATTCACATACAAAGCTAGTTTATATATATATATATATATATATATATATATATATATATATACTACTTGTACATACACAATAATCTCATTTTTCTTTAAAATAAAATACTTTTTATAAATTCTTTATAGATGAACAAATTTTTCAGCAATGAAATATTTATCTAATTAATAGGAACATTCGAATGAGTCGACTTATTAATTCAACATTAAAGATATAACCGATTTTTTCTAAAATATCAAGAAAATTGAATTTATTATTTTGATTTATAAACATTAAATACTTGACTGTGAATTTACAAATATAATACTTTATCCCAGAATAAATTTATAATTACAACTCATGACCTCAGATATTTTAGTCCTACGCAGAAAATTAAGAAGATATTAGCTGCTATAATATATTATAGTATACATATATTTAAAAATATTTACCATTATATCGTTATTCTGAATTTGAAATAATAATAATTCAAGCTGTCGGTTAGAACTAATAATAATTTGATATGTTATTATAGGCTTGAATAATTAACGGTTTGAATAACTAAACGCTTAGTTTTCAAAATTCGAAAAAATGACCGTTTTAAAATACAGTTTGAATACATTTTTCAACTATATATGTATAGTAGTACTTTTAGGAATAATTTTTGTCAAATCTGTGTAAACCAGAACAAACATATCACTGTGAAACTAATACACGCTTCGTATCAATCACAATCAAACATTTAAATTTGGTCAAATTTGGTCAAATTTCGTATTCTCTCTTAAGTTTTCAACATGCAAATTGTTATTGATGAAGTATATAATATGTAAACACGTATATAAATATATACATATATATACATTATTCACGTTAATAAAAATAAAAATTTGCACATATAACACAAAAAATAAAGTGTACTATGTTACATAGGTTACAATATTACATACATTCTGTACTTGAATACTCACCGTTTATCTTTTTACATCCGAACATAATATGTGACTACTGCAAGTGATTTTCATTGGAAATCATAAACTTGGAAAACAACAGTATGCGTGCTGTTATGTAAACACTAAACATGTTACTATTAAATAATTTCTCCTTTATTTGCTTATTTTATAATAATAATAATATGTCTTAAACATTTTCTGATCCATTCATGTACCTCAACGAATATATGCAAAAAAATAGAAATATAAAACCAATCGCACCATTTTCTTTTATTACTATTGAATTGCAAATGACCGTTTCATTAAATAGTATACTATAATAGTAACGGGTAACTCTTTTCAAAAATAAAAAAAAATTTAAAAATTCAATTGTTTTGGATAATGTTTAATATCATATAAAAGAACCATTCATTACATTAAATTTTTTAAAGATTATTTCTTTCAATGTTGGCCGTTACTGCGACTAAAATGATCTATTCTGAAGTTCCAATTTTCGATGACGCGTTCGAGCGTTTCGAGTGGTATTTGGCCAATGATGTGAGTAATATTGGCTTCCAATTCCTCAATCCTCAATTCCCCAATTTACCGGTCCAAAGTGTGAAATTAACTGTTCACTGAATTGTTTTCGCAATAAAGCCATGGTTATTCGGGCTGTGTGGCAAGTAGCACCGTCTTGTTTGAACCAAATGTTGTTGAGATCACGGGCTTCGATTTCAGACAGCAAAATATAGTCGGTTATCATAGTATGATAACGGGCGCCATTTACAATTACATTCTGGTCAACCTCATTTTTCAAGAAATAAGGACCAATTATTCCACAAGGCCATAAACCACACCAAATCGTTGTTTGTCTGGATGTAATGGTAGGTTTTGAAACTCTTCGGGCTGTTCTTCATCTCAAACACGGAAATTTCGCTTATTACCGTTGCCATTAAGCCAGAAATAGGCCTCATCGCTGAACAAAATTTTGGTCGAAAACAGTGGATCTTCATCAAGCTTTTCAAGAATCTAACAACTGAAATGGTGGCGATTCGGAAAGTCGGTCGTCTTTAATTCTTGCACATGATAAAATGTCAAACAATATCGAACAAAAATACCATAATATTTTGATACGATTCACGCATTACCTGTATAAAATATCCATTTAAAAATAGTGCCTCTAAATGAATCACCCAATATAATGTTTATTTTCATTTTAAAATGTTATATTATTGTTATTATTATTATTATTATTATTATTATTATTATTATTATTATTATTATTATTATTATTATTATTATTACTATTTTTGTTATTATTATTATTATAGGACCGAATTACAATTCTTAAAGTAAAAACAGAAAACCTTTCGGTAAACAATTTGTCAATATTATTTTTCAAGGAAAAACTTACTGCTGACTATGACGGCGTATGAAAGAATTACAACGACTACGTGAACAAACTCCATCATTGCCAGATGACCGCAATCACTTAAAATTTTCCATCTGAAAAATATAACAAAACATTAAAAACATTCGTGTCTGACATCTGTCCGTTGTTCATTACACATATTTACCTCTACTAAACTGTAACCTTTTATTAAAATGTATACTTTTTTATACCTTCATACACAAAACATAATATTTTGATATCAATTTCATATAAAATACAAATTTTTTGAAATAAATCTACGACCAATATACAATCGTGGAACGGTGTCATTCAACCATTGTTATCATAATTATTTTACCTCGAAGAGCATCAAAATATGGTAATTTCATGTCAATGTAATTTTTAGTAATATTATGAGTATCTATAGTTCGGATTTTGATGTCCTAATATAATTTATAAAATACTTTAAAATAATATTTTTCTAAATGAATACAAAATTGAATAATTAAATACATTAAAAAAATTACTAAACCAAAGCATATTGCATGTTTTAGTAATTCTGAATAAGAGTTACCAGTAATGAGCCACTGATTTTGTGTGTGTGTTGCTTATGTGAATTAAGCAGACAGAGATTTTTGAGTTGTATTATTTCCGCATGGATTAGAAATCATTGTATTTGTTAAACGATTATGAGTGGAACTTTAATGTAAACTTAAGCTATTACTACCAGGAAAACTAATGCTATCAGTTTTATATAATGGTTGTGTGGTATTATATTACATAATATTATTATCTGTAGTTATGCATTCATTATACTTGATCGTGTACTAATTTTTGTCAATATAATTGTCATAAATAGCCCAATATTTGAAGAAAGTTTTTGAAAACTTTATTTTCGTTTTTATAGTATACTGATACATATTTATTGAAAATTTAATACTCTGGGGACATTATTTTAAATATTACGAAGATATAACTATATATAGGCATGTGATTTTAACGAAATCGCCTTATTATCGTGTTTATGTACTTTTTTGTGACACGTTAAAATTCTAATTGAAGAATTGAAAAATGAACTCTCTGAAGTACCAACTAGACAACTACTTTGTCCAACTAGACAAAATTTGTTACCGGAGCTTTGTTAACCATGTAACTACCTACAAAAACACTGCTTCTAGTCCAAAATGTATACACAGAAAAACTAATTGATATCAATGTAAAACTATTAGCATTCTTTACTTATACACTAAAATAATTAATTAATTAAAAACATATAATTTATTTAATAAATAAAAAATACATTATAATTATCTTATATTTGAATTTGGTTTAGGCTGAAATTTTCTCATATTTCTGGGAAAAAGGTTAAAATTTCGTCAATTTCTTTTTTTTTAATGCCATACAAATTTAAAATCACAAAAATGCAAAAAATGCACCCAAAAAATCGTCATTGGAATAACGTATGCTTGAAACACATTGGGAACTTAGAAACAATGTGTCAATTCAAATGCACTGAAATCTGGGCCTTATTTATATTCATTAATATACTAAACTTGAAAAAAAAATGTAAGTCCTAAACTTGTTTATGCCTAAATCAGTAATGTAATAATATAAAAATTATATCATACATTCAGGGGCAGATAGGCATAATCCGACCAGCCTGGAAAAAACAGAATCTAGCGGCCCACATGACCATATCCAATATTTACTTTATCATACAATATTTTTCATCGGCCCATTTTCGTCAATATAAGTAGCGGCCCACCGGGAAAATCCCGGAGTCCCGGCGGGCCTATCCGCCCCTGCATACATTTTATTTGTTAAAATTGCAAACACTGAATTTTCAACGATTATTGTCATACAATTTAGCTAATGATTTGGTAATCAATTAAAAATAAATGTTTGACTAAATACTATATTTTAAAATGTTTAAAGAATATGATATACAGTTTACATTTCTAAGTGCTGGTTGCAGATAAGTATCAATTTTTTTGGGCTTTGTGGTAAAATAATAATATTCTACACACACACACACACATATATTTATTGTATATAAGTATTTATTTTTATGGGGTTTTAATGTCAAATTTTTTACAATTTCAATTCACACTATTTTTAAAAACATATTTTATTTTTATATTAAAATCGTCATGTGTTCGAAAGTATTAAAAATTTTGTTTTGAATATTTTAATATACATTTTACATTGAAAAAGTATGAAATTTTTAAAAATTTCATTTAAAATATGATAGTAAACATATTCTTTTATTTACAATATTTAATTAAAAGCAATTACTTTTAAAACTGATTTTTTATATTGATCATTTCCTGTCCTTATTAATCATTCTAGTTTCCGGCCATGAACCAGCAGTTCTATAACCATATTACAATTGTTTTATTGAATTTTAAGCAAAACATTTTTATACATATATGTAAACCTGGAAAAATGTATCGAAGTTATGATTAAATCTCGGTGATAGAATACTAGTATATATACATAATAAAATACTCAATCATATTTATTATATTATATTTAATTGTAAAAGTATAATAATATGCATATTTTAGATTTACATTTCAAAATTATATTTTTTTTTAAATTTAAAAAAAAACGATTTGCCTTCAATTAAACTCCTGTATACTTTTAAAATTTATGACGCAGTTTTATGATTTTAACACGAAACTTTTCAAACATACAACTCTTCGTTTACACGACATTTCGAATACTTTTATATCGGTATCATCGGTGAAAGTCTTCAAATTTTTACAACTGAACAAAATTTATGACTAATGATTAATCGTATAAGAAATATACGACGAATCAAAAATAACTTTTGGTACCTTAGTTTGCACCGATTTTTTTAGGCTCCTAAAAATTAAAGAGTTATTTACTATTTGTATATAATTTCATTTTACAATTTAAATATTAATCGTATTAATTACAGTTACATGCACGAAAACGTCGATATTAAACACTGTAAAAATAAAGTTTAATACACAGTACGAAATACAATTACATGTTATATATGTTGAAGCATATTTCATGCACAGAATTCATTTGAGTAAAATTTATTTTGAGACGAAAGTTTATTTTTTTTATCACCCAGAGGCCAGGACACACGATATTTTTTGTCCTGATTATCTAACCGACATAAATTATTTTGGTACAGGAAATAGGAAAACGTGTTTATTTATGAGTATTCCATAATAATATATACGATTATCTGATAAAAACCGACAGAACGATGAAAATATATTATAATGATCAAATACCTTTTAAAAATAATTTTTTTAACCATATACTAGAATTATTTTTTATGTAAAGTTATTGTAATTCATTACATTTTTATAATATTATTTATTTTATAGTCTTGTAGTAAATAAATTGATATATTTTCGATTTTCGTACCGATATAAGTCTTCAATATAACAAATGTTTGAATCCGATTTATTTTTATGAAAGTAACGATAAATTAATATCTGTTAAAACCAGTGTAAACCAGTAAGTGTATTTCATTCGTATAAATATGATATTATTTTAAAATTTTACTATACATTAAACTCCTGAAAACTGATAATACATAGTTTTCCAGCTATTTAGTGTTGTATACATGAGGTGTTTATATATTTTTTTCAAAATATACGAGTAGGTACATGTCACCAGAAATAAAAAAACTGAAATGCACTTCCTATAAAAAAAAAACACAGAAAAGAAGCTTTAGTTTTAAAATCATTTTTCCAAATTAAAAATGGACTACTTGTATTATATTTATATTTCTATAACTTATTGGTCTCAATGCGTGAAGAAAACGAGTCACTTCCATATCCCTTAACTCAATAATTTGTTTAGATGTTATATTATATTAGGATCAAAAGATACAAATTTTCTTTGTCGTATATTTCTTTCAATTTATAAGAAGATAAAGATTCGTAAACATTGTTAAAACAAAATTGTGTGTCCTATAGGAACGACAAAATACATTCGTATTAATAATTGTCATAACAATGTGTGGTCGGTGACAGACTACTAGTGATCGAGGCCTACATCAAAATTAAGTATTTCATAATTTTATATAATAAAATAAGTTCAAAAAGTTATATAAGCGTTATGTATTTTATATATGTATTAAAATATATAAATATGTATAATATATATATATATATATGTATATATAATTGAGAGAAAATTAAATATTTGAATTATGTTTTATCTGATATACTCACAACTCTTTATATATATTATATTAATATATTTATAATGCTAGTAACAAATATAATTCGTATAAATATTTTCAAAACCAAATGACAAAACATATGACCATATTTAAATTGTAATTAAAACAATGTAATGTAAACGTATCTGTATGTTTTAATCTCAATTCTGTTGTAATGTCACTGAAAAACATGTTGTTTTGGGGTTTTTCATCTCAAGTATTTTATATATTTATTTAAATATATTTTTAGTTTATCTTAAAACTGTAAACACGTCGATGGAAAATTTTTTTTAAAAATATTTGATGTTACATCAATCTGAATATTATACATGATATCTTATCTTTAAAAAAAAAGGCTGTATATTTTAATATTATTGAGTGTTACATGCAATGTTTCACTGTAATGCATAATGATTATTATAAATGTGACCCGACGTTATTGATCAATGATGATTAATAATGATAATAATACGTAAAAGTTATTGAAAGTTGTTTCAAATTTCTTGTCAAAAGTACACTAGGTCTTGGTACTAAAGTAGTTGCCCTCTAGCACTGAAAATGCATTTTACATGACCAACGAAATGTGTTGCAGTTTTACATTAAATGTAAGCTTCTTTAAGAGCTGAATAAGAAAACGAATTTCAAAACATTACGGAATTTTAACACTAATTTTTATTTTTATTTTTTTTAATATTACGTATCCTTTTATTAATCGTTTTTAGAGAAAACAGATGGACGTAAAACTCTAAGAGGAAAAAAAATTAATCCGATTAAAGAATAAAAAAAGACAAGACGGAAAAAATGTCTTGTGACAAAATTATATCATCTTTAACATATAATATGTATGTATTTTATATAGAACAACCTCATGAGGGGCCGACGAACGCTCATGGACGTCGTCGGAAAATTACGAAAAAATAAATTCTTTTAACGGAATAGGAAAAAAACAATATTAACCGAAATAACAGGCCAGGAGAAAATAATAATAAACATATCCGATTATTAATACATCGCACGTGTATAGGAATGCAATATATCGCATAACCATCTCACCTGCTGAAGCACATCGATAGGAGATATCCCTCTACGTTCTACTCCAGGGTGATAGACAAACATTTTGCATTTTTGCACACAAAGAATAATATACAAGCGAGCAGACAATCGTTGACGGCGCGGTGTGTATAGAACGAGAATAGAATTCACAGTGTTTTTAAAAAATAAATTGGCCTGGCCGGCGTCTCATTATAAATTTATGAATTACTGATGTTTTGGGTGGTGGCTATCGGTTTTAGTGCAGGACCTGTTCCGAATGATGAGTCATCGGTACTCTACGTGTATGTATATCTACTAAGGCGCATGCCAATATTATATTCATATACTCGTTACTTTACAATTTATAAATTGTTACTTTTGGTAAATAATAATTTGTGATTCTATAAAATGATTCGCCTTCTTTTCGACTCGTTCCATTTTTACCGGAAACACGAATGTTTGCCTTAATGTGTAAATATCTATTTTAACAATATTTTTAAATAACTTTATTAAATTTACTAAACTATTGTTAATATATCGTGTAAAATATAATAAGTTATGTTACCCTATTAATTTATAAATAAAGTGTCTAATTAAATTAAAAGTTACTATGTAATATAACGTCTAACATTTTAACACGTTAGTGTTCAGACATGTTACCATATAAGTTACCATATAATGAAATCCTAAATAATCAAATTGTATATTATAATATATATATATATATATAAAATAAAACATATTTTACAAGTAATTAGTGAACATTTAAAACCCTAAACAAAAAGTTGTTCAAGGTTTTTTAACGAATAATTTTATTGCGTATAATTTATATTATGTTGTTTGAATCCTTTTAAACTTTCAACTATTAAAAATATAACAAATTGTACTAAATTATTTATAATCTATATTCAAATCGTATTAAATATACATTTCAACAATTTTTAAATGTTAATCATTTGATTATACAATAATAATTAACATATTTATGTTTATTCTATACATTCAGATTGTATTTGACAAACGCACATATATTGTTATTTAATTAATTTGTTCACCAAAAGGTATGCCATTTTTATGTTGTTACACTTCATCAGAAACAAAAACCGTTTTGACATATTAAGTTAAATAATATATTTCAAAGTCACTGAAGAAGGTAAAGTTTACTTATTTGATATTACACGTATTTCGAGTAATACATCAAATATTTGCGTGTCATTATAGTTTATTCAAATTTTGTCGCTTCAATTATACAGTCTTATTTAGAAAAAAATTTCTGCTTTCAATTTTTATGATAGAAAAAAAAACTGCTAAGAAAATGTAGCCTCAATTACGAAATAAAAGATATCTTATCCTACGATTTAGAAAAAATATATGTACACGCGTATACCTATATTTATTTTAAAAAAAAAAATTGTTCTCTCGTTTACTCTTTTATTTTTCATGCGCACAACAATGTTGTATGTAGAATACGTTTTCACTTTATAATACGCTGTTTAATTAGTTCCTACGAATCAGCAGTTTCTGAGACAAAAACCATTGAATTCATATATTTTTGTTTTTTCGCTTAACAGGCGATGATAGATTAGATATTATGTTATTTAAATTAGCGAACAGAGTGTTATTCCTATATGCGGTGTAGTCAGGACCGGCGCTATGTACTATTTGCGAAGGGTCGTGTTCAATGAAATTGACGACTTGTAATCAATAATGACGATTTATAAAAAGAAAAATTTTCTCGCTTCGCTCGAAAGGCACGTCGTTAAATATTTACTAAAATTCAATCACAATTTAAAGGATTTTCACTAATTCGTTTTTTTGTATCCGTATGTTTTTACTTGTTATCCGTACAAAAGTACTTTTGCGGGTAGACTATGTCGAACGACGAATAGAATAGAAGTGGAAAATTCGTTTTTGAATAATACAGATTTTTAATGTGCCATAAACACTATAGAAAATTTTCAACGGCCCATTAAATGTGCCGACTGCCGAAAAATGTGTTACAATGAGCGGGGGGGTGGGGTCTTCACGACCACCTAAACCCCCCGTCCCGCAGTCCCTGGGTGTAGTGAGTACTAATTTCGAATTTGTACCGTATTTATGTATTATAACATTGCCATAGCATTTGAATATACCTCTTATAGGTAACGACAAGTAATTGAAAACATGTAACGTGGAATAATAACGTTTTCGCTTATTTGCAAACACCGTGTTATAATCATACACCGCGTAGTATCGACTTGTCATACGAATTAGTTGGTAAATATTTCATATTTCATGATAGGCAGCCGTTATCACATAGCAAACTGCTGCAATAATGCAAATTTTATACACGAACATATAATAAAGCGTGGTATGTGCGTACATACGTGATTTTAAAAGTAATTGAGTAAAATACGAAATAAAATTTTAAAAAATAACGAATGATTTTCGGAAGAAACCATTCGTGACTGCGTAATTTAAAAAATGGCTTATACCTAGTGTGTGTAATGTAGAAGTGTTGATATTTTTAATATGTCAAGGGACAGTGTGTCGTGGAATATTTAATATATGTTTAATTTAATTTCTCTAACCATTCACACAGCCGTCATAGTATATTTGAAGAGAACCATCGCTGTATATAACTATTAATTTTCTAAGATTCGATAATAAATTTTGTATTAATGATGAAATAAATAAATAAATAAATAAAAATATTACGTAAAAAAATCCGGAATCGTAAACTTCACGAAATATACATAAATCACTGTACACATAGCGAATCGTACAGAGATATTCGTATATAATATTCAAAGTAAGAATTATTATTAAAATCTAGTAATTCAATTACCTATCCTAATAATAATAACTAATTTATAGCATATATGTTTTGTAATTATTAATATTCATATAATAACCAGACATAGAAGAAAGACAAAAGCTGTTTTTAAAAGGAAATTTGTGAAAAGAATACACAGGCGCAAAAAGAATGAACAGATACGACAATATGAAATAAGATCAAACGCTAAATTGAAAGAACTCTTTGGAGAACAAAACAAAAAAAAAAATGTTTCCTTTTCGTAGAATTTTTCTTTTTACATTTTAGGTTTTAAATGGTACGAAAATACACAGTCTCCAGACGTCTGAATTTAAAAATGATTAGTTAAAAAAATATTAGTTACCATTAGAAAAGCTTTGACGTATGGACGATGGACCTTAAAGTAAAAAGGTCATTATATTGTATGGACATATTATTTATAAAAGCGAAAATCTATAAAATAATATCATTTATAGTTGCTACAACATGATTGAGAATTAAGATATATATATATATATATATATATATATATATATATATATATATATATATATATAATATTTTATGTAAATACAAAAGGAATAATATTTATCCTGTATAATTCTTAAATATATTAATTTTTTATCATAATATAATAATACTTGAATTCCAGAATTTCAGGTCACGTAAATATCGGTATAGCAAATATAATGTACAATATTATATAGATAATATTAGATAAATTGTTAATAGCATTTATTACTTATTAGTATGATATAATAAACATTAAATGTATATATCAATATAAGTATAAAAACGAGATAAATTACCAATAGAAAAACAAGCAATAAAAGATATAACTGCATGGTAATAATTTAATTAATATACCGTTATTTTTGTGGTTTTCTTTAGTTTTTCGACATTGCTCGAAATATAAATCTTGAAAAAAATCAATATCCACTGAAGCGTTATTTTATTGTTCCAAAATTATACGCTATGTAATTTATATCGTCTTTGTGTTCGAAAGTGTGTCCCTTTATAAAACGTAACGAACAAATATACGTTAAAAATCAAAATAAAAAAAAATAGAAACGTGTATGTTCTCGAATAAACTAGTTGTAAACTTTTTTTTCAAATTTCACAATTTTGTCAATGTTTAAAACATATTAATTCTTAATGATATGTGTGTCCTTATCGGATAACATACTGCTACGGATTACCTTACTTGAAAACACACAGGGGAACGGGTACAAACTACGACGAAGTGTATTATTGAAATTAAGACCTTATCGAAAAATTTGTTTGTGTATAAAAAATGTTTAATCACTTATACTGATGGTGGAAATATTTGTATTAAAAAAAAAAAAATCTGCGTTATTCTTTAGGAGATACATCAATGCTATATTATTATTATTATTATTATTATTATTATTATTATTATTATTATTATTATTATTATTATTATTATTATTATTATTATTATTATTATTATTATTATTATTATTATTATTATTATTATTATTATTATTATTATTATTATTATTATTATTATTATTATTATTATTATTATTATTATTATTATTATTATTATTATTATTATTATTATTATTATTATTATTATTATTATTATTATTATTATTATTATTATTATTATTATTATTATTATTATTATTATTATTATTATTATTATTATTATTATTATTATTATTATTATTATTATTATTATTATTATTATTATTATTATTATTATTATTATTATTATTATTATTATTATTATTATTTTATTTCGGAATTAGAACGTTACAAGAGTTTGTTGCAAGTTTGACTTTATCGTCGCACTATGAAAACACTCGGTTCATACAGTTTTCGGAGAAAGGGTACCCCTTTCCAAATAACAATATAACATCCTCATTGGTTACAACTAATCTCCATTCATTTGGGTTTAATCTTAATTAAAATATAGAAAATTAGAACCGGAGAAATTCCGTTGTATTCTATAATATAGCTATTTTACGACGAACACAATTGTTTTTATTGATTTATAATTCTAGAAATCAAAAAAACGGAAAATATTTTTAAACAGTAGTCAATTTCATAATATAATAGTATACATTTACTTAAAACATTAACTGAATAATAATAAAGAAAAAAATTAAGCACTTTTGAACGGAATTATGTCGCCATGTGACAATGTAAAAAAAGAAAAATTTAAATTTATCGTATTTCATTGTGACTTGAAAGTCATTTTGAATAATACATGTTTTACGATTTGAAACTAATATAAAGCGCACTTAGTAAAAATAATACATATATACAAAAGCATTAAACGGAAATAAACAGTTTTGTATTATAATTTTAATATAACCCAGTATATTGATTTCTTTATAAGCACTAACTAGTAACTAGTAACTAATTGACAAATTCTATAATTTTAATTCTGATCAATATTTTCTAATCATTTTATTAATCACTACACATTGCTATCTGTGCTATAATAATCATATATCCCGCCGGTCCCACGAGAGAAGGTAAAATTGCGCAACAGCCCTTTAAACGCAATCAACCTGTGAATTCTCTCTGCAAACCGCGTGATGACCACTAGCACTATAATATGTAACATGTGCAATGTAGATACTATTTCTCATTGGTTAGGCTATAGCTGCATTGCGTATCTTTTCTTTTTTTTTTAATGCGAAAACACGTTTTTTTTTTCACGTTTTTAAAAAATAAATTTCTGTACAATTCAAAATCGGTTGTAAAAACATTTCTTAGTATTTGGTTATTTATTTTCCACGGTTTATTGAATTTTATGAAAGTACATTGTGATGAAGTATACGTACTACACGTGATAAAAATATCAATGCAGTATATTTTTATTAGGGTTCGGATTTGTATGAGCATATACATAATATATTTTCTGATTGATCGTATTGTCATGTGTACGCCATAGCTGATAAGCATAAAATACATTTCGCGATGATCTGAATTAAAATACGAACCTTTTAAATGCATATTTTTTTGTTTATTTCGGTAATTTTGTACTGTTTGAGACACACTTTATGATTCGAACGTCATATTCTAATTATTTATTATGAACATATATTTTCGTTATTTAGATTCGTTCAAACATTTTAGAAAATATATTTCGATGAATTTCAAGAAAGAAAAATATATAAATTTACTAATATAGTGCATTAAATAATTGATGTGGTTCAATCTTTTCACATGTTTAAAATTAAATTGAATTTGTTCAGTACTTAATTTTATAACTGTCTAATTAAAAAGCTAACGTAATAGAATTATCTATAAAAGTATTTGTTACAAAAACAAAAAATTAAGTAAGTAAAAGTTAAAATGATATTTGAAAGAAATAAAAAAATATATATATAAATTAATACTTGTAAACATTAAATTACTATATTTTAATAAATAAAATTACTTTTTTTTTTTTTATTTATTTATATATACAAATTTAATTTAGAAACAATATTAAGTATTTTCCCGGCACACGTAATAATTGAAATTCGGATCTACGCATATACCTGACACTAAAAAAATTGTGGTTGATTTTCAAAATAAAAAATTTCAAACTGGTATAGGCATATAAAAACCAAATTGAAAATGGTTTAAAAAAAAAACTTGGATTTGCATATATCAAAAATAATCGAAGGAATTGAATCAGTTACAACCGGTTTGCCTTACTGACGATATCGTTTCCATGAAATTTGCCCTGATAACGTCCGTGCAATAAATTATAAAGGAGCTTACAGAACATTGCTAACAGAAAAATCGGCGGTCATTTTTATTTGAAAATTTCAAAGAGTTGCTGATTGTCCGGTGCCGTAATAAATAATATTTAAAGACAATCGCAAGAAATAAAATGAAATCATTTTAATTTTACCATATTTTTTTAATGTATGATTTCAGACCGGACCTTGTTTAGAATTTGTTCTCAGTTACTCAACTAATATTTTTCGTAATTAATTCTATAATTTTTTCTTTATTATTAATATTTTAAATATTTTGTATATTTTTAATAATTATTAATTATTTTTCGTATATAATTATAAACTTATGTTCAATATAAGAATATGGATATTAATTTTAATACTAAACATTTTAAATTTTTTTTCGGGAATTTACTAAGATTATTGTTTTATTCGTATAGCGTGTTATTAAATTATGTATAGGCAATTTTTGTAGGTTTTTAGTGCATTTTAATCTGCGTCGTAATAATAATATATCAAACAGGCAAAACGTCGAGTACGTTGTCGGCCTGTTCGTGTATGCATCACGTAAATAAAATTCGAGGTTTTACCAATTTAAATATTTTTTTACAATATTAGATCGACAACAAGCAAAAAACCCGAATGCAACATCCGATAAAATTACGTAATACGATACGTGATATAAATAATAATGGATAAACATCTTATGTTATAATATGTAAATTTAATGATATTATATGCAACGGTAGATATTCAGCCTCGAGTAGACAACGGCGGTGTATTAATATATTATATGGACGTCGGCAATGACATTCGTTCAAAGGCGACTTAACGCGCGACACAACTGAATTGCGATTTTTGACGTTGAACGATTGTGTACGCGTTCCAACAATATAAATGTAATATTTATATAGTAATTTTAAATATTTATATAGCGCACTGATATTACGATAGGATTTTAGTTTAACGATTCAGCCGACAGCCAATAACAACCATACAGTTTAAAAAATATATCGTGTTTTGATTCCGCACACTTTTAAATATATTGAACTCGCGCATACTTATCTCAAATAACTCAATCATTGAGAGATGCACAATCCGAAATTAGTTTCAACTTGAATATAAAAATATTTGATTTGACTTCCGTGAGATGGTTTCCATTTTAGTTATTTGTCGCATAGTTAATTAACTCGTAATTTCGTAACAGTCGGAATATGGACGACAAAATATAGGTGTTTACAATATTAAATAAGGTGCAGAATCAATAATTATCACGGACAATGTTACTATGTTAGTGTTGATTCTCTTTCGATATACGTGATAAAACAACAACGAGGCAAGGCAATGGTAATAACCGACGTACAATAGACAAATGCATAAAACAAATGCCGCAATGTTACAATCGTTTTAGTGATAATACATTTAACTTAATCCAATTCTGAACTTAAAAGTAAAACCTTCATTCAAAATGTGCGTTGGGCAAAATGTAATTTAATTTAAATACCTTCATATTATGGAAGTAAAATATTAAAATAAATTACTTAAAATGGTGTTAATATTTCGATGACATATTAGGCAATATTAACACTAGTCGTTATAATATTTTTATTTTTACGACCCGAGGAAGATTTTTTAAGAATTTTGTTGTTAAACAAAGACAAAGAAAACGAACTATGTAGTATAATATAACAGAGACTGTAAAAACTTGTTAATAATGTATTTCATTTGACTGTAAAAGTCACTATGTTAAATTTTTCCAATTAACTTATTTATGAAAAATAATATACTTCATAAGCGATACTTATCTATTACATTAAGTAATAAATGGATTTGGGTAAAATACTTTTTAAAATTATTTGGAAATACGTATTCCAAATACTTCGAAAAAAGTATTCAGAACATGTATTCGAATACTTCGTGACAATAATATTCCCTATGTATTATAAATACTTAACAAAAAGTATTACAAATACTATTAGAATACCATTATTTTTCTACTACTTTTCGGTAATACGAATATCAAATTTAGTAAATTATATTCATATTTAATCGAATACAAACAGTCGTCAATGTATTTTAATACATTAATAATTTTTGTTTTTAATTCTGTTTTATAAATTTACACAACAACTAATAAGTAAATTAATAATACCAATTATTTATAAAATATAACACAATTTTAATAATATGCTGTAATCAAATATACTTGATTATTTGAATAAGGCTGGGTTTAAACAACAAATATAGCAAGATTATTGATAAAATAATTTATGTTTAAAATATCTACAGCTGCTACTCATATTTTTTTCCCCAAAATAATTACTTTTTACATTTAAGTAATAAGTTATTATTTTTATGTAGGAACTATTTAAAATATGATTGATCTTTAAAATAACAATTCAAAATACTGTATTCAGAATACTTTTAAAAGTATTTTAACTACAGTATTAAGAATAATTTCAAAAAGTATTAAAAATTATTCCGAATACTACCCAAGTCTTTTAATAAATACGAGTATGTATAGTTATAATCATAATAAAAAAAAAAATGTGTATGTTGTTAATCATTCCTTTGATTATGTTAAATTGCGTTTAAAATTGTATTAAATATTCCTGACATTTACATCTATACTTCCACCGCATAAATTTATTGAATGAGTACATAGTCATCATTTTCTTTATGAATACGAATATAATAAAAAATGCTGTAATTTCCTTATTGCCATCATTTACGGTAATGTATGTAATATATGTGTTACAGGCAGTGTTGAATTCGGCATTCTATGAAATACCTAGGCCTTCTACAGAATGCTAAAAATGAGCAGGAAAAATATGACATTTATATAATGACTAGGTATTCTACAGAACGACGAAACTCATGTAGGAAGCGTATAAAATTGATATAAAATTACCTACATATTGTTACATTAGAGTACCTCTGTCAAAAGTAAATTTATCAATATCAATGTTGATCAATGGTTATGTTAAAATTGTAATTTTATTTCGGATAACAGTTGATGGTTATAATAGTTTAGGGACTAGGTAAGTGTCTTTAACGCTTTCATATTTAAGGCCTCATTTCAAAATAGGCGAACAAAATTTAAAAACGATTGACGAACTTCTAATGGAAAACGCATTTATTTTACGGAAAATAGCAACTCAATAATCTACGAAAGTCAAGAACAGTCTAGGGACTGCAGAAAAACTGGATAAGGTTTTGTCAAATGCACATGTACAAGTCAAAAAATATTAAACCAAAACATGTTTGTGTATAAAAAAAAACAATATTTTTAGCAATTCAAAATGCCATGCATCAACATTGTATGCCTTTTAATAAATAAATAAACAATTTTTATAATTAAATAATACACACATTTAAAACAATCAAGTAAAAAATATATTTTTATTGAACAATATTTAAAACTTTCAACTTTTGCCTAATATAAATATATATATTATTAGAAAATATGTATGTGATTGTCTAGGCATAACATTAACATTTATTTAACACGATTTATTCTTTACATACTAATTAAATAATATATATATATATATATATATATATATATATATATATATATACATATATAATATAATGTAGAATGTCTATATGTGTTGACATGTTGTGTATATTTTATTTGCACCCCAAAGTTTATATTAAGTCGTAGTAGAATGGAAAATGTGTCGGCTCATTAACAAAATAAACCGCCAAGAAAAAGCATTTCGTAAGATTGCGGCATGAAGTTGATGTGAATGAATGCGATTTGGCCGATTACTGTGGGTAAGTAATAAATGATATATTGCATAATATGGCGTGTCTTTACTATAAATATCCTACGGGGACTTATATTATATCCAAACTAATAACGTTGAAAGTTCACCCTCGAGGACGAGACTATAATATTATACACGCAAACTCGTAGAAAACAATATATTTTCTAAATATATATATATCTACATTACAGTATATATAATGTGTACTAACTATTTATAATAATATGTTAACGTAAAACACGTATAAGCATTGACGTCAACAAGAACGTTTTCTATAAAGTAGGGCTTTGTACGGTGATATTGACTCGGAAATGAGATTAATGAACGGGATTTTTACCCAATCATAAATACTACACGTTTTAATAATACTTCCTGAGTAAATAACGTCATTATTTAGTATCACAGTATTAGAAATAATCATATTATTATATAATAGGTGAAAACGAAATATCACTACAATGA